>OZ005662.1:77779840-78379840 GCA_963930645.1 Salticus scenicus | reverse complement strand
TTTCTTTTTACTTCCATTACCCGACTACCGTGGTATATATAAGTTTTGGGGACCTAAAAAATATTTTTTTTCTTTTACTTCCATTAACCGACTACCGTAGATAATGGAATTAGAGATTTCACGTGACTTACATGTTTTATAATGTCCTGATTAGGTTTTCTTTTGTATCTCAGCTACTAATTAAAATAATTTCATAAGTAACACATTATTTGAAAGCTTTGTTGATTTGGAATTGAACAGTAGATTACAGAAATTTCTACCGCCAGATATTTTAAAATTTCAATATTTCAAATTCTAATTAAATTATTTTTAATACATCATTCGAAAGATATTTTAAAGTACTTTTATATTATCGAAAGTGGGATTCGAGATTTCACTTAATTTACACGTTTTGAGGTCTCCTGAATCAGTTTTATTTTGTATCTCAGCTACTAATTAAAATAATTACATAAGTAATACATCATTTGAAAGCTTTGTTGATTTGGAATCGAACAGTAGATTACAGAAATTTCTACCGCCAGATGGCGCTATAATATTTTAAAATTTCAATATTTCAAATTCTAATTATTATTAAATTATTTTTAATACATCATTCGAAAGATATTTTAAAGTACTTTTATATTATCGAAGGTGAAATTTGAGATTTCACCCGATTTACACGTTTTGAGGTCTTCTGATTAGTTTTTTTTTTTTTTGTATCTCAGCTACTAATTAAAATAATTTCATAAGTAATACATCATTTGAAAGCTTTGTCGATTTGGAATTGAACGGTAGATTACAGAAATTTCTACCGCCAGATGGCGCTGTAATGTTTTAAAATTTCAATATTTCAAATTCTAATTCCGATTAATTTATTTCTAATACATCATTCGAAAGATATTTTAAAGTTCTTTTATATTATCGAAAGTGGAATTCGAGATTTCACCTGATTTACAATTTTAAGGTGTCCTGATTAGGTTTTCTTTTGCATCTCAGCTAATTGAGTTAGACCGTTCAAAATTGGTATATGTATATTAAGTAGGAGGGGCTGGAAGGGTGGACAAGGAATAGGTGCGCGCAGAACGCACGAGACTGCGCTGCCGAAGGCAGTGGGGACCCGGTCCGACTTTTTACCAGATGAGAAATGATTTTTTAAATTTTCTTTTCTTAAGAATAAAAGTCTGATTTCAGAAGGAATGTGTGCGCGCACCGCACGTATATCTTAACACGTGCGCGCGCAGTGCGCATGGGACCCGGTGCGAGTTTTTATCCGATGAGTTGAGGAAGAATATGCGTGCACAGCGCACGTATATCCTCACACGTGCGCGCACAGCTCGCATGGGTCTGCGCTGCCGACGGCAGTAGGGTCCCGGTGCAAGTTTTTGTCCGATGCTAAATGATATTTTTCTTTAATTCCTTTTAAGAATGAAAGTTTATGAGTAATAACATGGAATTTTGAGAAATCATAAGGATGGTGAAGGAATACGTGCGCGCAGCGCACGGGTCTACGCTGCCAAAGGCAGTGGGGACCCGGTGCGACATTTTTCCCGATCAGATTTTTTTTTTTTTTTTTTTTTTTTTTTAAACACATGATAAAAATTAATGCAATTTTGAGAATTCATTAATTTTTGTGATCATTTAAAAATAGTGACCAGCGAAGCGGGCGTAACCTGCTAGTAATTACATGAAAAAGGACATTTAAAAGGGAATTAATATGGCGAGTTTGAAAAAAATTCATACAGCCGTTTTTAAAGGAACGCACTTGCGAGACCTGAAATTAAGTTATTTATACAGGACGCCTATCAATTTTCCTGAACTAACCAACTATATCATTCGAAAGGACATCCAATAGAGAGTTTATGTAGCAACTTTGAAAAAAAAAAAAAAAAAGAATCATTAGAGCCGATTTAGAGATATGGAGTTACGATCCCACTGCGGTTTCCGTGTCCCACTTTTGGTTTTCCCATTTTCACCAAACTTTGTAAAATTCATCTGTACACCAGACCTGTCTCAATTCTGAAGTTTCGTACTTCTACCTTTATTAGTTTCGGAGATATGATAGACAGAAGATCCCCACATACATACACACATACTGACCAATTGCACAAATACTTTTTTAGACTCAGGAGACCTTAAAACGTGTAAATCAGGTGAAAAGTCGATATTGAATTTTTTACCGAATACAATACTTCCGTTACCTACGGTAGTCGGGTAATGGAAGTAAAAATAAATTATTCAAAAGTATTAGGCGTACCAATATGCGATTTTTCACTAAAATGCACTGAAAAACGTGGGATTCTTATCGGTAACCAAATATTTATAAAAAAAATTCTGTTTAAATATCCTTTATAAGGGGGCATTTTAATTGTAAAATTACTTTTTTGCAGTGCTGCAGTACCTTCAACAATGTATCTATGACTAAAAATGATGCTAAAAGCTCAAAGCGACGGCCATCATTCATTAGAATGGCCATCATATGTTGCACCACTGAAAATTGTGTTAAAAATCTTCAGTAATCTTAATATGATGTTATTTGATCAAGCGTATCTGTTTAAAATATGAGAGGATGCTATCAATACAGCGCGATATGTTAGTGAAAAATGTAACTAATATTATATATATATATATATATATATATATATATATAATAATCCCAATGTGTTTCTGTGCATTTTAGTGAAAGTCGCATAGAGCTACAGTCAGTACTTTCGAATATATTTATTACTAGTTAGTTGTAGGGCGACTAAGGCGCCCGTTGGAAAATAATCATTTTATTTTATTTATTTCTCACTTTGAATATTTCATTTACTAGTAAGCCCGTGCAAAATTTTCGCACATTATTTATATCTTCGTTACTTTAAAAATTTAAAATTATTATAATTATTTTATGGACGTCATTTTTTAGATCATCACGAGATCATATAGACGCAAATTTAATATTATGTATATATATATATATATATATATATTTTTTTTTTTTTATTTTTATTTTTTTTTTTCACGTGAAATCATATTTTATTTTATGCTAAAAAAGAAAAAAAAATGGTAACAATTAAAAATTTAAACTGTTATTTTCATATTTTAATTATTTTTAAAAATTCTAATCAAAAATTCGTTACAAATAAGAAACCAAATGAAAGGGGCATTTTTTCTGAATCCGTCTGTTTAAACAGCTTATCGATCGGACAATTAGATTTTTTAAATTAACTAAAGTATGAAAATTAGGTTGATCTCTTAAGGAAACCTCTTAAGCCTAAAGTGTGACAGAATCAGGAACTGATGAGAGTAACTATATATACTGATTATTTCTGCGATTTTTGGATCACCCTGTGTACACAGAATAACTTACAGGGACCCTCACCATGTCAAACCGAACCCAGCACCCAAAGTATTCACAGACAGCATGAGATTTAATGTCGCAATAGTACTACGCAGTTCGGTGTTAGCGAAAGTCTTCCTGACACTACTAAAAATGGTCTTACGATATGCTAACACTATTTTAATTCTCCACGGAGGAAGTCGAGCACTGATGTTGCAGATAAGTCTATATAGTTCAGTCAAATAAGACCAAAAAACACCAAATAAGGGAAAAAATTATAAAATTATGAAACATTGGAATAACATTCTTGGGGGCTCTAGTAATGCATAACAAAAAAGTTCCCCCTTCTTAGGAGGGAGCTTTCCCCCATTTTCCCCCCTTTTCTCCTCAAGACCACGTAGCTCTCTCAGATTAAGAAAAACAGAGATAATAATTTATAAACGTTTGAATTTTTGGGATAAGATTCATGAATAGTCTGGTAATGAAAAAAAAAAAAAAAAAAAGCAACCCCCCCCCCCAAGTGTGGGGGAAATTTTTTGATTTGCATTATTGGACTTCTCAGGAATGTTATACCAAAATTCCAAAATCCTATAATTTAATTTCCTATTTTTTTTTCTTCAGTTCAATGAATTATACAATTTTGGAGGGAGAGGGGGAGGAAGCCCCCCTTCTCCTTGGATGGGGTACTTTTTTGTTTTGCATTATTAAATCTCTTATAAGTATTATCCCAAAGTTTCAAAATTTTATACATTTCCCCCCCCCCCCTATTTTTCCTTATTTGACTGTACTAATAATATTCAGTTTATTCGCAGACTACTGAAGAAGGGCATATCAAAGTTCTGCAAATAAAAAACAGACTAAAATGTTTTAATATTTCTTGTAATTTTTACTCCCTTAAATTGAAAAATGTATAAGTCAACTTCTTTTGTAAAAGACATATTTTTAGTCAAATTTTGCGTGAAATGTTTCTTCAACATGAAATCTGGTTCATTAATCAAACTGACATTTTTTTCCCCACCTATGTAATTAGCTAATAACTATCCTTAGCCCCCAACTTCTCACCAAACAGAAAAACACCATTAACTGAAGAGAAATCAAACATGTATATAATGTATAAGATACTAAAAAAGTTATAAAATTACAAAATTGCAAAAGTTATATAATTACATCAATTCATTTAAAAAATATACAATAACATAATCATTTTTTTGGGGGTTTAATTTCATTTATTTCACTCATTTGTCTACATATTCCTATATATATATGTGTGTGTGTGTGTGTGTATATATACATAGTGTCCTATAAGTCTGTAGACATTTTAAAAACCTGAAATGTCTTTCAGCAAGTTAAAACTTCTACTCAAAATGTAACTTATATTCATGTAAAACATTTCTATGTCCCGCGTCAAAATATTATCAAATTGAATGTTACATTGCATGCCTCATTGCTATTTTTTACAATAGACATATTATAAAAGTGGATGGGACAATGGCAACCTTTTACAGGGGCAAAGATCACTCATAAAAAAGTCACGTGACTGCTTGAACTACCGAAAGCCAAAGTGGCCAACACTGAAATTTTGTCGCCACGCTCTAAACTCTGCTTTGTCTTACGCAGACGATATCTTTCCTTTTCCTTTGAAAGTTCTTTTTAAAATTTTTATTTCACCAGAAAAGTCAGACTGTTTTGAATCTAAAAAGAATTTTAAAATAGGAAATAGTGATTAGTTGCACTTTAAAAGCCCTAGAAGTTATATAACATAAGGATTTTGTTTCACAGGTAAGGTTATTTTTTATATTTTATTATTTCGTACATTTTTAGTAATTATTTTTGTAAAACGCTTATAATTGCTGTGCTTAATTCTCTAAATTAAATTACCGTAATTTCTGATAGATAACCCGCAGGTAAGATGTGTCATTTCTCCACCAGAAATTTTATTTAATAGAGAAATCTATACTTTTTTGAAGGAAGAGCTCGTACAAATATAAATTTATTTATCAATTGAAATTTCTGATGCAAAACTGTATTATATAACCTGCGGGGTATCTACCAGAAATTACGGTACTTTAAATATATTATACTTTATATTATTTCAAAAATGCCCATGATTATTTATGGGCGTTAAAGTGAGTACAGACAAACCAATGTCATACACACTTTTGAATTTTGTTAGAAAGTGTTAATAACAAGGTAAAAATAAATTTCAGCAGCTGTAGCGTTTTACACAAATTATGCTTGCTGTATCTTTTAATAATAATAATAATAATAAGATTTAGATTTAGAACAAAAATTGTCAATAACGCGATAAATGCCAAAAAGGTAACCTTTTCCAGTAGTAACGTGTTTCACCTTTGACACCTTTACTTATATTCCTTTAACAATGTAATGCTCCGTCCACTCTTATAATAGGTCTATGATTTTTACGCGCCAAATTCATATATCCTAATTGTCTAATTTCTAAAGTCTTTAACTTATGGAAAGCACTAACTAAATATAATTGTTCCTAAAATTCAGCGGTATAGTACAGTCAGCCAAAAAAAAAAAAAAAAAAACGCCCCCCCCCCCACACCTAATTTAGCCGTAAATTATCGTAGAAACATTTGACTGGTACCGATCGATTTGTAATAACGTCTAGTTTATAACAGTATAATTACATTTTGCCTAGGGGGTCGTCTACATATTAAAACTGGCATTAACTTCAATGGCAACCCCTATTTTTGACTTCATATTCAGATTTCTGAGATCAAGGCAATTCGGAAAACATACCTATTTATTTACTTTAAATCAATTCTAAATAGAGTCACACGTGAAAATGTAGTAGGGGTCCGTCTATACATTTAGAACATATAAATCATGATCTACCACCCAGTATACATTATTTATTAAGTTTCACACCGGAAAAAAATTTCAGAAATGTTAATTATAAAATAAAAAATGACTCTAATTCACAGAACTCTTTGAGTAAGTTTATGAATTAAAAGATTTTTATTGGTTTTTATTGATTAAACATCAAACAGTTCACTTCATACGAAGAAAATTAAATAGCTTGAATAGATATTAAAATATCTATCAAAAGGGGAAAAAAAAAAAAAAAAAAAAAAGGTAAATGGTTTTAAATTTGTTTGAAAATTAAAAATTATTTTAACTCAAGCTGCCGTATAATTGTCTGAAACGGTGGCACTCAACC
Organism: Salticus scenicus; assembly: GCA_963930645.1. Classification (NCBI taxonomy): domain Eukaryota; kingdom Metazoa; phylum Arthropoda; class Arachnida; order Araneae; family Salticidae; genus Salticus; species Salticus scenicus. The sequence goes on along the minus strand of OZ005662.1, from coordinate 78,373,355 downwards.
TGGTTCCCACGGCCGTTTCACAGTGACAATGGGAGTTTGTTCTGATACTGCAGTACTTTCATTTTCTTTAATTTAATTGACTTTTTAAAAATATTAAAACAGATTTTTTTTTTTTTTTTATTTATTTTTTTAATTAATTATTATTTTTTTCATAATATTATTAAAAATTTTTACATAAATCTCCACTATAATCTTTTGTTTTTATATTTTATAATGTGTAACAAAATAATATGCAAAATAATAAATTCTACTACTTAATGGGATGTTCTAAAATTCTACTCTTAACACAGATACCGAAGTGGACGGTGGGTGTAGAAAGGCTGACTACCCTTAATCTAAATCTTCAGTTGAAAAGGTCAAAATGTTACATTACTCTATTTAAAAAAAAAAAAAGGAAGAAAGAAAGAAAATAATAATAATAAAATAAAATAAAAATAAATAAATAAAAAATCTCAACAATAAACTATGGGAACAGAAGCAGGGAAGCCATCGTCTCCGTGAACGATAAAAATTACGTTGGCGTGTCTCCGGACCATCGTAGGGGTGCGTCCCAGATCGTCGCCAATTACCCATAGCGCAGTACTAGTGCGACATTAAACCCAACCTACCTGCCTACCAATATATTGTGGTGTGAACTGGCGTATAAGTGACCGATTACGCATGTATTTCAGTGTGGAATGGCTTTCTTAGTAAGAAAAATCTGTTTGGATTTTCACAAATATATATGATTTTAAGTTTATTTAAAATTTGCTTTGGAAGAAGATGATGACTCCTCATTTAAATGCTAATGCTGAAGGTCACATGTGCATAGCGGTAAAAAGTAAAAATCTATGTTAAAGTAAAATAAATTTCTCTTAAAAAAAAAAAAAAAAAAAAAAAAAAAAGGAATAACAGTGGGCTAAAAATACATCGGAATAAATTAAAATGTTGTTTATTCTGGTTTTAGTCAGGTGATATCACTTATGCTAAATAGCTGGATCCGCCCTCTCTTAAACTCAGGTTCAACTCATCATTAAAACATTGTTTTTAATATCTGCCGCACCAAAATGTTCAAAACACAAATGCCAATTTTCATATATTTTGAAATCTTCCCGTTTCAACTTTAAAAGCATTTAGATTAATTTATTTTATTTTGAATCTTTAAATTTAGACGATTAAAGTCTTTTAAATGAAATTTCAGGATTCTGTAAGATCAATATCTATATATTTGAAAGTAATAAGACAATTCCTTTGTTTTAAATTTTTATTCCATAATAACTGTGACTTTGATTTCGTGATTAGGAATGAAAATAAATACTATTGAGCTATGTTCCAATAATAGATCTTATAAACTTAAAAAAAAAAAAAGCAATTTTTCACTATTTGATTCTGTATTAAAAAACTTTTAATAGAAATTTGATATTTTATTATGTTACATTATGGGATAAATTTTAAATAACACAAAGCTTACAAACGGTACAGTGACCAAATGCAAATATGTCACGACAAAATTTAAATAGAAAATTCATGGTAAAAAATCTTTTTAAAATTATTAAATATTCATAATAATAATAATAATAAAACGATTGTCGAATGCATAATTGCTGTTTCATGCAATCAGTTTCGCTGTACCGTGTTTTCTAAAACATGATATTTAACTAGAGGTGTACGTACTCTTGAATATTGAAATGCGAAGAAAAGTGTAGCACGGTTAAAATAGAATTTTAGCTGCGAAAAACTAGAAAAAGATATTTAATACTTATGAAGAAGGACTTAACATATTAGGATCGGATATATTCCTCTCTTGTACCGTAAGCCACGCCTTTCCCAAATTTTCTAAAACTTTATAATATAAAACAAAATAATTTTGTATATTTGTAATTAAATCATTTAAGTTTTGTCTTCAATAATCGATGTAGCAAATACCATTGTGATTTATGCATACCAGCGTCACATATAGAGTCAAATAGGAATATGCAAATTAGTCTTTTTTTTTAAAATAGTGTTTCAGTGAATCAGAGGCGGGGCTTCTTTTCTTTTGAAATTATTTCACAATCCCTCGTCTACATTGTGATAACTTTACAAAAATATGCCAATTTGTATAATAAATATCGAAATATTGCTTCGGAAACAATAAAGATAACATAAAGGTAAATTAAAATAGTTTTCCGTCAAATTATATACAAACATTTACTTATAGAGGATACAGATTATAACAAGTGACGGCCCCCTAACAGGAATAAAAAGTGAAATATCACTGTAACTCAAAAAATAATGTTAGGAACGAGCTGTAAATTTGGAAACCCATGTTTTTGATGATGCCCGTTCTATTCGTGCAAAAATTAACATCTGTCATAATTCATAATTTTTTCAAATATGAGTTTATTAATAATTTTCATAATTCAAAAAATGTTTTTTTAGCAAAAATTTGCATGGAATATGTTTGGGTCACTTCATTCTAATGAATAAAAAAAAACAGAATTTAAATATCATAATTATTTCGGAAGATATGATTTAATGTTTGTCACATCCCTAACAGCACAAAATGTTCCAGAAACGTAACAATCATATTACATTAAAACATTATAAACATTTCAGAAACGTTTAAAAACGTTCAGATTGCTTTCCGATTAGTTTCAAAAACGTAGAAATGTCCGCGATCGTAACAAAAGATCAGATACGTAACAGAAACGTTACAATCACTTAACAGATATAAAATCAAAAAAGGCGAATGTTTCAGAAAGGTATCAGAGAGCATACTAAAACGTGTTACGTTTTTGAAAGATTGTAAGCTTTTTGCAACATAACTGAAACATTCTGTGCTGTATGGGATTCATTTAACATTATCATCCCCAAACTTTGACAGCTTATAACTCTATGAAAAATTGAGCGAAATATATAAACTATACCATTTTCCGTGATGATTTGATCCAAAGAATTCAAATAAATTATAAAAAGGGGGGTTACCATTGAAAAAAATGAAGTTGATGTCAGTTTTAATATGCAGACGACCCCCTAAGTAAAATCTAACTATAACTTTATAAACTAGACGTTATTACAAACTGATCGCTACCAGTCGCATGCTTCTACGATAATTTACGGCGAAATTAGTTGTGTGTGTGTGGGGGGGGGGGGCGTTTTTTTTTTGGCTGACTGTACATATGATTCAAAGTTCAAAATATTCCTGTAGCATACACTTAGGAAAACAGGAATTTAATCGACTCCTATTCAGCGTTTATCGAAATGTACAAATTCATCGATAACTAAAACGCAAAAAAAAAAAAAAAAAAAAAATCAGGAATCTAGTCTATTTATTTTCAGAAAATGTAACCAGATAGGAAGATAATATTGTTATATTTGGCTGAACTATTTTTTTTTCTCTGTTTCTTTATGAAAAAACAGTTTTACAATTATAAATATATATTTCTTGAAATTTTGATACTTTTAAACAAATTCTCTACTTAGACATATAATAATTTTTCAGAATATACTCTGCAGCCTTTTTAATTGAATAAACTCTTGTTTTTAATATAATTATTATTAGAAAAATATTTTGAATGAACATGCATTAAAATGCATTATAAATTTTAGATGTGAAAGATTTTGTAATCATTCAATAACTAAAAATCAATGTTTAAGTGTAATTTCTTGTTCAAATATCTCATTTAAAATGCTACATATCAAAGAGAAATTAAAATTAATCAAGTGACGTGTTTGGAGAAATTAAACTTTAAATTGAAATCTCATACAAATTTGAAGAGAAAACTTTTAGAATTTTGTAACTACCCTTAATATATTTTAAATTATTACAGAATTTCTTTTATATATCGTAAAATAGCTTGGTAAGAGTTTAACAGGACAAATTAAACAGCGATGCAAAATGGCATATGTCCGTAAATTTACAGCGTTCACATTATTGCTGATTAAAAAGAGAATATTTAAATCTTATTTTATTCGTTCTAAAATTTATTGAATAATAATAAATTTAACTTTATTTATTGGTGGCAATTAATATTCCTTCCCCTAATAATAATGACTAAATTGTTTATTACTCAATATCTTTTTTTTTTCTTCTTTAAAATACTATTTCCATAAAGGCTAATTTGTACGTTTTTTTTTTTTTTTTTTTTTTTTTTTTTTTAAACACCGCTATTTCTTTGTAAAAAAAAAAAAAGTTTGGGGGGGGGAGGGGGGCATGAGAAAGCTGCTAAAAATATACTAAAATTTCTGATTAAAAAATTTCTGGTTACAAAAAAAAAAAAAAAAAAAAAAAAAGACGTTCTGGCATCTATCTATTTTTAATGAATTTAATGTTGAAACTAACTTTTTGAGATGCAAAAAATTTTATATTGACAAATTTAGAAAATTACAGTAAAATTCAATAATTAATAAAGAAATATTTTTAAATATATAGATGTTGTCTTATAGATGTAACTTTTATACTATTGATAGTTGAAAATTACAAAATCGTTCTTTATTTAAATCCAAATAAATTAATTAAATTCAATTATTTTTCACTTACATTTTAACCCATTAACCGCCAAAACTACAAATAATAATCCTTTTCTAAATACAAACAGTAACACTCATTATTTTGATCATATATAGCAATAATTTAAAATAAAATTATGAAAATTGGTCTTACCTTACTGTAAATAGAGTGGTGTATTTGTAACACTTCAGAAAATAAGAGTATAATATGAATACAAATAAATGTTTATGGAAATTTTCTTGAGGGAGCATGAAACAACAAAAACTACAGATGGTTTCAAAGGTAATTATTTTATTATGAATTTTTTTTTTTTTTTTTTTTACAAGTTATGTAAACTCATTGAAAGATGAAATTTTTCAAAAGTTTTGGTTTGAAAAGTGCTTTAAGTTTCAAATTCATTTTTAAATATAAAAATGTTTTTCAGATCAATTTTTTTTTTGTAATAAAATAAACATCTGCTATTTTCCTACTTAAAAACAATACTTAATATGAAATATCTTTTATAGTTAACTGTTAAACTCAATTATTTTTGGTGTTGCGTGAATGCAACACCAGCGGTTAACGGGTGAAGCAAAAGTTTTTTAATTATGCGGCATGTCGTAAAATAAATAAATAAATAAATATTAACAAGATTATTAAATGCACACTTTACGTGTTAGGGAATGCTTGAAAAATGCCAGTGTGTGCATTTACCTATTCAAATGTTAAATACATGTATTTTTTATTACACAACTTTTTCCCTGACGCTTTCAACAATATAATTATATGATAACTTTTATAGTATGTTTCCATGATTTATTATAATTAATTATAGAAACATATTAGAAACTACTGAAAATGAAGAAATTGTGTCTGTAAACGCTATGTATTGACAAAAATCCATAAATGATAGAGAAAAACTGCTTTATTTTCGGCTTCAGCAAACCAAAAAATACATGTATCGGCTAAAATTATAAAACTAAATTTGTAAACATTATTTTCGTAAACTTCTATTGTTCTTCCATAGCCTCCTAAACTAGATGCCTTTCGCGTGGATCGGAAGCTTGGCAACAGTTGAAGCGATAGACAGCGCCATCTGGCACAGATAGCGCGACTTTTTTATTCAATAGCCACTAAAATTTTTAAAAGTGGGATATGACATACATTAAAGGCGAATAGAATCGAAGAAATGTCGATTATATATATATCATATATCACTTCTTAAAATTATTGGTGACAGTTGAATAAAAAAGTCGCTCAATCTGTACCAGGTGGCGCTGTCTACCGCTTCAACTGTTACCAAGTTTCCGAGCAACGCGACAGGCATCTAGTTTAGGAGGCTATGCTTTTATTATTATTATTTAGATTTACTTCGCGCCCTATTAGTTTTCGTTTTGTTTTATAAGACTTTATTTAGTTACAACACTTGCTACGGTTCTTCTTATATTAAACAAGCTCCTTTTGAAAAATGTAAAAATTTTAATATAAATTGTTTTTAATTAAAGTACTTCAATACATCTTTGTAAAAAGAAAAACCTGTTTATAACACTCTTGTTTTAATGGCTCTCAATTTGAAATTCTTTGGAAACTGACGCCATCTTTCGTCAATTTTAAGAAATGTTTGTGTTAAAACTCACTAAATGCAAAACAATTATTCGTATATTGAACAATTTATTTTGTTACAAAATTGTTTTTAATTAAAGTACTTCAATCTATCTTTGCAAAAAGAAAAATCTGTTTATAACACTCTTAATTGTTTTAATGGCTTTCAGTTTGAAATTGATTGGAAACACACTATCTTTTGTCAATTTTAAGAAATGTCTGTGTTAAAACTCACTAAATTCAAAACAATTATTCATATATTGAACAATTTATTTAGCTACAAAATTGTTTTTAATTAAAGTACTTCAATTCATCTTTGTAAAAAGAAAACCTTGTTTATAACACTCTTAATTGTTTTAATGGCTCTCAATTTGAAATTCATATTAAACTGACGCCATCTTTTGTCAATTTTAAGAAATGTTTGTATTAAAACTCACTAAATTCAAAACAATTATTCGTATATTGAACAATTTATTTTGTTAGAAAATTGTTTTTAATTAAAATATTTCAATTCATCTTTGTAAAAAGAAAAACCCATTTATAATACTCTCAATTGTTTAATGTCTCTCAATTTGAAATTCATTGGAAACTGACACCATCTTTTGTCAATTTTAAGAAATGTTTGTATTAAAACTCACTAAATTCAAAACAATTATTAATATATTGAACAATTTATTTTATTACAAAAGGCAATAAGACATATTAGGAGGAATTATCACGCAAAATTTCAGCTCAAACTATGCGAAATTCTAAACCCTAGGCTTGTCAAACTAAACAAGAAGTTAGCCCGCAAATTTTACGTTTTAAGTGAGATAGCATTCAGGCATCTTGATCCGCATGCACTTGCGAATTTGTACGCTTTGTCTTGGCGGTATATTTAAAACTTGTGCAGAAAATCATAAGTCTTGTAGTCTATAGAGCTGAGTTACAAGTAATCGAAAAATCCAAGAAGTTCTGTTGACATAAAATACACAAGTAGCGTTTCGCCGTTTTACTTTCTGCGTTCCAAATTTCTTTCTTTTCTTTTCTTTTCTTTCTTTCTTTCTTTTCTTTTCTTTTCTTTTTTTTTTTTTTTTTTTAAATATTTGTTATATCTTGACATGTAGTTTACTTAAAAGACTTAATAATAACTTTCTTTTTTACCTGTACGACTAATAACGGAGAATTCGATCGGAATTTTATGGGTTAAATTTAACATATTTTCTTTTTAAGAGCGTATTACTGTTTAAGTTTATTAAAAATTTTTGTTGTTGAACTTTTAGAAATTATATTAAATTGTTAATATGCAAAATATCCACTTTAAAGTAAAATCTATCATTGTCGTTTGAAAAAGAAAACTTTATCCCATTCGTTGAAGAAATTTATTAATCGAACTGGTAATTTACTTTTCTTCGCATATGAACAATTATCTGAAATTAAAAAAATATTTAACATAAATTTAATCCTTGTAGTATAATACTTCTCAATAACAAAACTTTTTAATTTTTAAAACCTTTTACATGATACAAAATATGCACATAAACATATTTTTATAATTCAAAACAATGTTTATTAAAATCTATAAATGTAAAAGACCATGAAATTAAAAAAAGCGTTGAACCATAAAATATTCCAAACGGAAAAGATACTTAGAAAGAAATTAATAATTGGGAAAAGCCATACTTAGTTATCTCTAGCATTTTATGAATATTTTTCTGACATTAATTATATACTTTCTTGGTTGTCTGAAAAATAATCTTACTGAGAAAATTGATTATATTTCTCTTTCTTTTTAATTAGATAAATTTTATTAGCAGCAGTCTTGTAATTTAAAATCAATGAACCCATTTGTCTATACGTTATTACATCGCCTTCATATCAGAGGAATAACTTGGGTAATCTTTATGAAAGGTTTAGAAGGTATGAAATTAAAAGAAGACATTAAAATTCAATGTATTATAAAACTGAGAAAGGGTAATTTTTTTTACAAACATTTATTGATTGTGAGTGAAGAGTTAAATAAGTTTATAACAAAATATTTCTTTAGTAATTTTAATTACTTATGTATTAATAAACATAAATGATACTATACAGTATTTTGCTTTGAAAAATTTTATTAAATTTTATAAAACGATAAATAAAGCTATTTTATCCAGATATGTAATGGAAATTTGAAGAGTTCTTTTTTAAATTTCTTTAGTTTATTTTTTTTATTTAATAAAAATTGACCATAAAACCATGCCACCGATGGAGATAACATTTACGGTAAGGACACGACGGGTTTATAGGTTTACGCTGAAGGCATTTACGCTAAGAGTACGATCCCGTAAATAAAGCACTGAACAAGGAAATAATATAAAAGAAGAGATACTAAAATTTAAATTAAATATCTATGAAAAGCAATATGTATTTATCTCTGCCATAATATTAGGTTGACAGCTAAGTTTCCACCGTTTTTTATATTTTAACTTTATACTGGAATCTATTAGTTAATTTTTGTTTAATTTAATGACCTAAACTCCATGCTGTCGATTAAGTCTTTAAATGGAACAAAAAACAAAGCATAGATTCCGGTATAGAGTTAAAATTTAAAAAACAGTGGGAACTTAGTTGCCAACACAATATATCTATTTTCTGACAATTTACTTATTATCTTACCTATGTAGAGAAACCTATAGAAAATATTCACTAAATTTTACATGATTTATTAGATAATTTAAACCAAGAAGCAATTTCATATCTTTTATTTGGTAAATTAAATTCAATGAACTTGTTTGCCGATATGTTATTGCATCGGCTTAAATCACATGAATAGACCGAAAAACCTTTCATAAAATATCGAGATATATTTACTTATTCTTTTTTCTCTATATATTAAAAAAAAGCTACTGTCACTGGCGACAAATTTTTTTGTCTGCAACAGCATCATCTAACGGAGGGCAGGGTCCTTCGCAAAATGAGAGGTATCAATGTGTTCCGAGTACTCCAAGGAAGACGTTTCAGCTGCTTAGAAATTTCTATCATTTTAATTAAAGAAGTTATTAAGTAAAATGACAAGTTTATGAAGGTACTCTACTTGCAATTTTGAAAAAAGTTTCTCCCAGTGACGTTGTTCTTCCGTCATGAAGTCATTTTACAGGAGAAAATTAAAATGTTATCCATGATTGTACGCAGGCAGGTAGGTTGGTTAGATTTAACGTCGCACCAATACTGCGCTATGGGTAAATAGCGACGGTCTGGGACGCATCCCTAGAGATGTTCCGGAGACATGCCATCACAAATTTGAACTTTCACGGAGGGGATCTCCCTTCGCTTTGGTGATCCCCAGAGATATAGTGGCGATGGGAACATGGAGGACTTTGCGACAACAAAAGATTTTATGAGCACCAGCCACCATTAGTGTACACGACGGTCTTTGGCCGGCTGAAGTATCGAATGGGCAACCTTCCAATTACGTGCTCAGCACTTTACCGACTAGGGGGCCGCAGCCCAAAACCATGGATGTAAAAAACAAAGAAAATAAATATCAACTTTTTTTTCTCTACTTTTAGAAAATTAATCTTCGTACACGGGAAAATTAAAATATGGTCCATGGTTGTAGGTAGGTAGATAATTAGGTAGGTTGTGATTGACATCGCACCATTACTGCTCTATGGATAATTGGCGACGGTCTGGGACACATCCCTACGGATATTTCGGAGACATGGGAGACATGCCCCACAGTTTTGTTCCTACACGAAGGGGATAGCTCCCCAGCTTCGGTGGCCCCAGAGGTATAATTTTGATGGGAACACGGAGGATATTGTAGTCACGGCATATTTTATGTCCACAAGCCACCATTAGTGTACACGACGGTCATTGGTCGGCTCGAGAACCGAACCCATAATCTTCCAATTACGAGCTCAGCGCTCTACCGACTGGGGTACCGTGGTCCAGATTTAAGGTTGTAAAAAAAAAAAGGGGTCATATACTAAAGCTGTAATGCAAAATGGTCTAGATATTATGATTTTCTTTCTATTAATATATATATATATATATATATATATATACACAAATATTATATATTTCATTTTGACATTGAATATGAGGATTTCCAAAATAGTTTTCTGCTTTTGTTTTGTAACATGCACTATTAATATTACTTTTCAGTGGAAGAAAGCAGAGAATAGGCGAGCAGAGTTCTGCATATATCAATAAATAAAGTGAGTCGGGGAGGAGCCGAAGCCTCCTTCGGGGGTTCGTGAGAGGAGCAAGCAGGGGGCAGAGGCCCCTAGTTAAGGATAAAATAAAAGTGAATATTAAAATCCTATATAGTACTGAAAGAGTCATTCTTTCAGAATTTTTTTTTTAAATAAATTTATAATAGAATATTTCTTATATATATTTAATTACTAATATAGATTGATATGAAGAATATTACAGGGCCTTGTAAGTTATCATTAAATTTTGATACGAATTTAAGCCTGTTGTGAACATACATGTAAAAATAGAAGCATGAACTATTCTAAACAAAAATATATTAAACTAGGGGGCTCTGCCCCCTGCTCGCTCCGCTCACCAACCCCCGAAGGAGACTTCGCCTCCTCCCCGACTCACTTTACTTACTGACACATGCAGAACTCTGCTTGGCATGTTACAAGACAAAAGCAGAAGACTATTTTGGAAATCCTCATATTCAATGTCAAAATGAAATACATAATATTTGTATATATATATATATATATATATATATATATATATGTATATATTAATAGAAAGAAAATCATAATATCTAGACCATTTTGCATTACAGCTTTAGTGTATGAACCTTTTTTTAAGAACCTTGAATCCGGACAACGGTACCCCAGTCGGTAGAGCGCTGAGCTCGTAATTGGAAGATTGTTGGTTCGGTTCTCGAGCCGACCAATGACAGTCGTGTACACTAAGGGTGGTTGGTGGACGTAAAATATGCCGTGGCTACAATATCTTCCGTGTTCCCATCAAAATTATACCTCTGGGGGCCACCGAAGCTGAGGAGCTATCCCCTTCGTGTAGGACCAAAACTGTGATGGCATGTCTCCGGAACATCCGTAGGGGTGCGTCCCGACCGTCGCCAATTATCCATAGCGCAGTAATGGTGCGAAGTGAATCACAACCTACCTAATTATCTACCTACCTACAACCATGGATCATATTTTAATTTTTCCGTGTACGCAGATTAATTTTCTAAAAGTAGAGAAAAAAAAGTTGATATTTATTTTCTTTGTTTCTTACATCCATGGTTTCGGGCCGCGGTCTCCTAGTCGGTAAAACGCTGAGCACGTAATTGGAAGATTGCCGATTCGATACTTGAGCCGGCCAAAGACCTTCGTGTACACTAATGGTGGCTGGTGCTCATAAAATCTGTCGTGGTCGCAAAGTCCTTCATGTTCCCATCCCTACTATATCTCTGGGGATCACCAAAGCGGAGGGGGATCCCCTCTGTGAAGGTTCAAAATTGTGATGACATGTCTCCGGAACAACTCTAGGGATGCGTCCCAGACTGTCACCATTTACCTATAGCGAAGTATTTGTGCGACGTTAAATCCAACCAACCTACCTGCCTACGTACAACCATGGATCCCATTTTAATTTTCTTCTGTAAAATGACTTCATGGCTGAAGAACAACGTCAGTGGGAGAAACTTTTTTAAAAATGGCAAATAGAGTACCTTCATTAACTTGTCGTTTTTATTTAATAACTTCTTTAATTAAAGAAATTTCTAAGCGGCTGAAATGTCTTCCTTGGAATACTCGGAACACATTGATACCTCTCATGAAGCGAAGGACCCTGCCCTCCGTTAGAAGATGCTGTCGCAGACAAAAAAAATTGACGCCAGTGACAGTAGCTTTTTTTTTAATATATAAAAAAATAAAATTAATACTTAGGAAAAGACATATTTATTTACTGTGCTTTTTTGTTTAATTTTATTCTGATATCTGAATTAGATATTCTCTCAGCTTCGTGGAAATAATCCCGATAAACCATCGAACGTAGTTTTTTATTTAATAAACAAAACTTTAATCAAGGAGCAATTTCAAATACTTTTTGGTATTGTGAATCATTGAACGGTTTTATCGATGCGTTATCGTTTCGACATAAAATTCATTGATTAGTTTAGTTCGAGGAATCATTTATGAAAAATTTAGAATGCAAAAAATCGAGAGTGATTTAGAAAATGGATGTCGAACGTCAGACCGTCATCAATAGCGAACAGACAGCTTCTTACAAATGCTATGATTCTGCTATCGCTTGATATATATATATATATATATATATATATATATATATATATATATATATATTGCATTATTTATTAAATTTTATCAACAACAATAGAATTTATTTTAATGCTCTTGGTGAGAATATAAAGCAACGTTTCTTGCATAGGGGCGATTTAAGTTCTCGCTCTAGAACGCAGTGGTTCGTATAAATATCTTGGCGTTATTTGCATTTTTTAATGTATCAGTAGACATTATGCTGATGTTAAGGGGGGGGGTCAGAACACCAAATTTTTGTTTTTATTATTTATTGATAAATTGCTGTAATTATTTTTTCTGAAATTGGAGGTTTTTTGACGATGAAGTTGAGCAAGAAAGAATCTTCAAAAAAATTTAAATAAAATTTTAAAAAATTAAATAAAATTTTAAAAATAAAAAATTTAAATTTTTTGATAAATTAAAAATTTGTGATATCTCATGAACTAATAGTTCAATTTACAAACTTTTTTCACTTTTATATACAGAAAAGATTTGTCTTCGGAATTTTTAATTAGGAGCAAAACGTTTTTGGTAATACAAAAGTTATGCATGAAATAAGTACTTTTTTAAATTAAAATTAATATTTAAAAAATTTATTATTGTAATCAGAAATCCTGAAGATAAATTGAAGATAAATTTTTTCTGTATATAAAGATGAAAAAATTTTGTAAATTGAATCATTAGTTCATGAGATATAACAAATTTTAAATTTATCAAAAATTTTTAAATTTCAAAATTTTATTAAAATTTTTAAAATTTTATTTAAATTTGTTAAAGATTCTTTCTTGTTCAACTTCATCGGGCAAAAAGCTTGTAAATTGAATCATTAGTTCATGAGATATAACAAATTTTAAATTTATCAAAAATTTTAAAATTTTAAAATTTTATTAAAATTTTTAAAATTTTGTTTAAATTTGTTAAAGATTCTTTCTTGTTCAACTTCATCGGGCAAAAAGCTTCAATTTCAGAAAAAATAATTACAGCAATAAATAATAATAAAAAAAAAATTTGGTGTCCGGGACCCCCTTAATTTTATCTTAAGAACTTTCTGAGTAAATTATTACAACTCTGGATCTCGAAATTTTCTGAATGAGAGAGAGGATAAATTAAATTATTCTTTTATCACAAAAAATTTGAATTATATATACCAGGGGTAATTACTGATTTGAATTTCCGATCTGATACTTAGTTAGGAATTCTCTCCGAAGGTTATAAATATACGTAAAAAATATTTTTCTGGTTTACTTTTAATAATCTGAAATTACATTGTACACATTATTAGATTGAGTAAATACAATTTTATATATAGAAATAAAAATTTATCACTGTACTTAAATCTCTTGTGTGAATTTCTCATACTATCGAAACAATAAAATTGCATAGCTGCCAAGTTTTTTATTTATTCCGGAATGGTGTTAGCCCCGCCTTTTTTACCACCGTAATCCTTTTAGAGTAATTTTCTTAATATTTAATAATAATTATATGTCAAAGAAAATTTTTCTACAAATATTACGGTGTGAAAAAAGGGCGGGGTTAACAACATTCCGGAATAAATTAAAAAACTTGGCAGCTATGAAATTGTGTTAACATTCTGCACATATAATTGTTTTATTACAACCAAAAAACCTTTAACGTGGTTCTTATGATTAAATAAATATTACCATATTAAAAATATGCAGTTGCAATATTTTGTATTAAATAATTTCATATTTATAAAATTGACATTCTCTGATTATTATTTTAGAAATATATTTAGGTTCCTTAATAAATAATATTAATGATTCGAGAGAATTATTTAAATTATGAATTGGATGGTCTGTGGGATATTAAATTAAGACTTTATTGATACGTGAAGTCAAAAAGATAGGCGATCGCTGCTCTAGAAATACCTTTACTTGTGAAAATATTATTTTAAAATATATATTGTTTACAATATATTAAAATCACACAACCAACTGATTGGGAAGAAAATCAGCTGTCAGAAAGTTGTCGGCCTGGATAGCTCAATTGGTAGAGCCTTGACCTTGTAAGTCAAAGATCTGGGGTTCGACTCCCCGTCCAGGCATTATTTTCCCTCAGTCGGAAAAATAAATTTCAGTATATGATTTTCTTCCCAATAAGTTGATTGTGTGATTTTAATATATTGTATTTCTTTCTCCCATTGTTTAATGGTGTTTTCCTTTACCTGCGGCTTATTTCTGTCGAGCTATCTACATGATAGACCAGATGTTTCTGTCTAAAGATTGTCTGAGTGAGTAATGTCCCCCGGTTGTCGGCCTGGATAGCTCAATTGGTAGAGCCTTGACCTTGTAAGTCAAAGATCTGGGGTTCCACTCCCCGTCCAGGCATTATTTTCACTCAGTCGGAAAAATAAATTTCATATATTATTTACCTAAAATATGATAATAAAACTTTTACACAGTTATTCTTTTATAATTCAACCGCATCTCTTGCGATCATAGAAACCTCTGCGCATGTGTGACTCAACGAGTCCAGTGTTAAAATAGGGATGATAATTTTTGTGGATGAGATAAGAGTACACTGAATGACTGGATCGCAATCTGCCAGTCAATTTGGCACCCCTCCAAGCTTTTAAAATCGTGCTCAATGCTAAGTACGGGAAACGTGGTTGTACTGTACAGTCAGTAATAAAAGTGTCCGAACACTAGCAAAAATTCCTATACAAAAAAAGTACACTTCATACGGATTTGTTAAATAAATCCTTATCGAATCATGTTCTTATACTGACTAAGAACAGGATTCAACAAGGATGTATTTAGCAAAACCGTATGAAGTGTACTTTTTTTGCATAGGAATTTTTGCTAGTGTTTGGACACTTTTGTTACCGACTGTATCATTGTTCTGATTTTTCTGAAACTACTTCTGACCATAATATATCTTAGTCAATCTACAGTCGCTAACAAAAGTGTTCGAACACTAGCGAAAATTCCTATGTAAAAAAAGTACACTTAATACTGTTTTGTTAAATAAATCCTTGTCGAATCCTGTTCTTAGACTGACTAAGAACAGGATTCGACAAGGATTTATTTAACAAAGCAGTATTAAGCGTACTTTTTTATATATAGATATTTTTGCTAGTGTTCGGACACTTTTGTTACCGACTGTACAGATTGCTGATTTTCAGTTCTTTAAAAATAACTATTAAACATTAGAATTAAAATTAGAATTTAATCGTTAATTTTATTAACAAAAAACATCTTTTATTTCCCTGCATAAAGCATTTCAGCAACAACTTCATAAAGCAATTTTCATATTAAGTTATTTTACTTATAGTTAAAAGTTGAAATATGATATTCTTTGTTAAAAGAAACATAAAAAAAAATATTAATTGCGTACACAAAACTTTTCTTTTAGTAGCGAATAATATAATGAAAATTGTAATCTAATTACACTTTTTAAAGAATATCAAAATAGTATATTTTAGTTTTAAATAAGATGCGCACGTTATAAATATTAAACATTTATACTTTGATGTTCATTTTTCAATAAATAAGAAATCAAACTTTTAATTCAGCCTCAGGTTAGTATGGTACTCAATAAGAACATTAATTAAAATAAAAAACTGTTTTCACATATTTTCTAACTAAAATATTCAAAATTTTAATAAGGATAATTAGAGTACCAATAAGTAATATATTCAGAAAATCTGTATTTCTTTTTAAAGAAATTTTTTCGGAATTTGAATTATTAATTAAGTGAAATCGAGCAATACAAAATGTGAGAACGGAAATTATTACTAAAAATTTCGAACGGATATTTATAAGATTAGTTATTTGAAAAGATAAATGCAATTTCTGATTTGACATTTTTTTTCTTTTTTCTGCAGTTGAACTATGTAAATATATTAACGTGGTTAACATAGAAAGTTTTTGTGTTGATGTATAATTATTGAGTCTTTTTTCCCCTTAGATTTAAAAATTGTTCAATTGTTTACATAAAAGCAATATTAGCAGTACAGATATTGAATTTGTGGGACAAAAATCCTATTCATAATTACAATATTATAAATGCTCTATCACTTCCGAAACATTTGTAAGGCAGCACTGTGCTTTCACGATCTCAATGAGTTTTTTTAACACGCTTTTATTAGCTTCACCTGTATGTATGTTTGTATGTATGTTTGTATGTATGTTTGTATCCGCTCTGGGAGAAAACAAAAAAATCTATATTGTAAAAAAAGGACCTTCCCTACGTGAGTGCTGTGGCTGGGAGGTAAAGCTTCGCGCTACGAACCAGGTCTAGCGTTCGAGTCCAGTCAGGGGAGATTTTTTTAAAAATGGTTTTTGTTTAATTCTAAATTATTTTAATTAAAGATTTAAATGTATGTAAATATTATGGTGTGTCACTCACACGATTTCTCTTACCCTGCATTTTAATACTAAGATAGATATTTTGTGTTTTTTAGTTCACATTTCTATAAAAGCGTGTTCTGTAATTTTTTAAAACTATAATATTATTAGCTTCACCTGTATGTACGTTTGTATATTTGTAACCGCTCTGGGAGCAAAGAAAAAATATATATTGTAGAAAAAGGCTTTCCCTACGTGAACGCTGTGGCTGTGAGGTAAAGCTCCGCGCTATGAACCTAAAGGTCTAGCGTTCTAGCCCAGTCAGGGGAGATTTTTTAAAAATGGTTTTTGTTTAATTCTACATTATCTTATTTAAAGATTTAAATGTATGTAAATATTGTGGTGTGTCACTCACACGATTTTCTCTTACCCTGCATTTTAATACTAAGATAGATATTTTGTGCTTTTTAGTTCACATTTCTATAAAAGCGTGTTCTTTAATTTTTTTAAACTATAATATTATTACAAAGGAACATTGTCCTATTGTAAAAAGATCTCATTGCGTTCATTTCTTCTTCATCTGTGAGGTTTGTATCTAACTTTTTGAACTTCACTGAGAAAAAATTCTGTAACTGACATCCAGAATCTAAATTGTGGCTCTAGAAAAAATAGTTCCATGTCATCCTTATAAATTCTAGTCCCCGTGGAAAGCGAATTGTAGAAACCCCTATTAGAATTCTAGAGAGTTTGTCTATATTCTCGAGGACAAAGTTATTTAAAAATCTCTGCAAAAAATGAGACTACAAGAGGCGGGTTTCAGCGACTATAATCTTGGTGTATGACCCAGTTCTAGAAAATATTAAGCGAGAATTTCTCGTCATACAAAACATTCAGAATATTCAGAATATTGTTTTACCATCTAGAAATGTGTAGACTAGAAATTCTCAATCGTTTCGTCTATTCAGTTTATTGGCGTGCCTTATGCGCATAGCTCAGAAATCTATATTTCTAGTTAAGGGAGTTATAAAATGGCCATTTATTCATTCTAGATGAAGGCAGTATATTTTTTTTCTCAGTGTTGCTCATTGCAAAAGCCAAGTTCAAGAAGTTTCGATATAAACCTCGCAGATAAAGAAGGAAGAAATCGACCATCAAATTTCGTCGACGAAATAATTTTGTCAGCCGTGGAAAAGGACTAAAGTTGTTGAGAATGTATTGTCGTCGTAATTATACTTGTATGAAAAACTGTATTTAGATTGGATGACAGAAAATCGAAGAAAATTCCATTCTGAAATTTAATACACAAAAACAACAAACCAAGGTAATATAAATGTGCGTAAATTATTGCCTGACATGGATACTTGCGTAGCTGAAATTTCTATTGAAATGTATGAAAATTCGCTTACAATGAAAAGAAAAAAACATATATATATATATACCGCCTCTATTTAGCACGAATAAGAAGTCATTTTCTGAAACCCTAACTAGAAATATAGATTTACGAGCATATGTGTATAAACATGTATAAACATGTGTATAAACAAATAACCTGGTTAGACGAAATGATTTAGAATTTCTAGTGTACGTTTCTAGATGATGAAACAATATTATGAATTTATAAAATCTTATCTCACATAGAGATATTATAAACACACGTGTCATTACAGAAAAGCCACAAACTTTATAAAAAAATTCACTTTACAACACGTATAAAATGGTACATTTATTTAAAATTATCCATTAAAATTACAACTTGTCAAGGCCTTTCGCCCTGACCATCAGGGCATCGTGAGGACAAAGCCATTTTTTTGTTACGAGTTCAGCAACATTTGAATTATATGTACAGTTACAGTTATTATAGATGAAACAGTTAAAACAGATGAAACAGTTGAAAACTGTTCCCATTGCTGCAGAATATGAGCTGCTCCGTGGAGACATAGTAAAGTCTCAACTAGATTTGAATCCAAGAAAGACTCAGCCGTCCCACAACAAGTGTCTCCATGTAACCAATCGAAGCTCGACTAAATTCAGCTTTTCAGACTGTTTCTTCTATGGTTCATCTGTTTTCAACTGTTTCATCTGCTTTAACTGTTTCATCTGTTTTAACTGTTTCATCTATAATAACTGTAACTGTACTATGAATTTTGTATATATAATTCAAATGTTGCTGTACTCGTAACAAAAAAATGGCTTTGTCCTGATGGTCAGGGCGAAAGGCCTTGACAAGTTGTAATTTTAATTGATAATTTTAATTAAATGTACCACTTTATACGTGTTGTAAAGTGAATTTTTTTTTATAAAAATGTATTATGAATAGTATGGAGATTAAGATTACGAATCCTTTGTATTCCAATAAATTGTCTCTTTATTTCCTAGAGTTGGGTCATAAACCAAGATTATAATTATTAAAACTTGGCTCATAAGTTCGCATTTATTTGAGGAGATTTTTATATAATTTTGATCATGATAATATAGGAAAACACTCTAAAATTTTAATAGGGGTATCTAAAACTAGCATTTAAAGGGGACTAAAACTTATAAGAATGACACGGAACTATTTTTACTATAGACATAATTTAGTTTCCTAGTCTGTCACAGATTTTTTTTTCTCAGTGTAGGGAAATGTCAAAACATGAAATTACAGTAGAAACCCGTAGAGAAAGATATTGTTTTAATATTTCGTACAAATTAATAATAATTGCTTATATTTATTATGAATGCTTATCTACAAATTTTTACCTGGAGTTGGGAGCCGAGGCTCAGATCCCCCCGAAGTTCCTTACTGCTTCAGAATGTATTATCGTTGGAAGTACACATATATGCAAAATTTTAGTTTAATAGGACGATAGGCAGAGCCTGACTAACGCAGGGGCATACGGGGATGTTTTCCAGGGCCCACACATCAGAGTCCCCCCCCCCCCTAAATCGAATATAAAGTTTATTTTACGTTTCCTTCTTTAATGATCATTTTTTTCAGTGTAAAATCCGGCTTACTTGAGCCACCGTAATTGCAAAAATTTAGCTGAAATCCGCCCTAATGTCAGCAAGGATATAAATTTTTCGCAGCTAGATTACAAAGTTAACAATCAGAAATAAAATGGGCAGAACCATATTTCGTCTGACCATTGGAGGGCGAGGGGGGGGGGCTTTATAGCTTTTTTAGGTTCTAGTCAATTTTCTTGTTATATACCTATAATGAGGTGAAAAACTTAAATGCCTCCATAAAGTTCGGTTCTTCATTAATAAAGTAGGGAAGCAGAGGGGGGGGGGAATTTTTTTTGCCCAAGTAGTGAAGCAAAGGGTGCCTCCAAAGAAGTTTTTGCCCTGAGCCCTAATTAGGCTTAGTAGGGCCCTGTCGATAGGAAGTCGAGAGAAATTGAGTTCTTAGATTTCAGTTACGAGGCTCAGGCCACCCCGAAGTTCCTTACTGCTTGAGAATGTATTGTCGTTGGAAGTACACACAGATGCTAAATTTTAGTTTAATCAGACGGTAGGAAGTCGAGAGGAATTCAGTTCTTAGATTTGAGTTATAACCATTAATAAACAAACCAAGTTTAATAAAAGAGTGTAAAAATATTCCCTGTCATTGTAAGGTTAGGGGAAGATTTCGTAAGAAGTTTGCAAATCAGAGTTGTGTGGAATCTTAGTTCAGTTAAGAATCACTACTCTACTTAAGACAGTGCATTCTACCAGTTTAGAGTAAAATTATCAGATTTTACGAAATATAGCAGGTAGGAAGAAAATGAATAAGTTTGTCGGAAAGCAGGTTACATACGAAATGTAAGTTAATATTACAAAGTATAAAAGGTAGATTAAAGCAATACTCAAAAAGTCTTATGGTGTGAAGAGGAATTTTTGGACGGGAGAGGAGATAGAGTCAAATGCCGCTCAGATTATAAAGAAGTGTAGTGAAGCTTCACGCCGTAATGTTGCTGAAAGTATACGGGTAATATCACATTATATATTATATTGGTATTGAAGTTATAAATCAATTATATTTTATTATACGTTTAAGATGTAGCCCCGTTCTCCCCTCCATGAAGAGCTTTAATTAAATATTTATTAAGTTGAACAATAAAGTTTCAGTGTTTCTTTCTTATACATACAGCAGGTTCAATTATGAATGACGAAGGCGTCAATTCTTCACAAGGGTGCTACAATTCGTCCCAACATATATTCTTGTGTAACTGAAATTTACATTGCAATGCATGAAGCTTTTGTTATGGAAATATCTAAACATTAAATTATACATTAAATCACACATTATGATAAAGAAACCTCTACACTGTTAAAAAAAGTCCTGTTTGCTGCCAGAAATTTTCTGTAATTCAGAAAAATACGTTTTATCAACGGAAAAATTACGTTGCTGAACGTATTTTTCTGAATTATAGAAAATTTCTGGCAGCAAACAAGAATTTTTTGTTTGACAGTGCAGACAATGTTATTGCTGTAAGTTTTCGTACAAGTTAATGATAATTGCTTATGTTTATTATGAATGCTTATTTACAAATTTTTATCTGGAGTTGGGAGCCGAGGTCTCAGGTCCGCCTTAAGTCCGTTAATAAAAGAGTGTAAAATTATTTCCTGACATGTATTCTTGTTTAGCTAAAACTTGTATTGCAGTGCATGAAACTTTTGTTTTAGAAATATCTAAAAATTGGATTAAATATTAAATTACCCATTATGATTAAAAAAAAAAAAAGTAAGCGCTAAACGATATCATTGCTGTAAGCTTTCGTACAAGTTAATATTAATTGCGTATATTTATTATGTAATTCTTATTTATTTCATTACACAACAATGACTACGTATTTCATGAATCATAATAAAGAGAAGATAACCCTTTTTGCATACAGGTACTGTAATATGTATTTGTTTATATTTATTCTTATGTTTTTATATGTTTTACTGTGCTTAAGTGTGGTCTGCTACTGAATTAAAAGCATGTATTTAAAAACCTTTATAAGACAAGAGATAGAGAAAAAGAAATTATTATGCTTTGTTACTTTTATTAAGTAAGACGAATAAGATATATTTTCTTAAAAAACTTTGTTGGGAAGAACACTTTAAAAGGTTCAAAGACGTTGCCGAAAATGCTTATAGAAAATCTTATGTTCTTTGAAATATTAAACAAGCAATAAAGGGAAAGAGAAAATATACTCTATTAATTTTATTGAATAAGTGTAATTGAAATAATACTTATAAAGCATATTTTATAAAAATCTTTTATGAAATATTATTTTTAAAGTGTTTAAATAAACTACTTAAAGTGCTTGTTGAAATCATATGCGTTGCGCACAGTTAGAATAAGACAAAGGGACAATAAAAGAAATAATCTGGTGTGTCACTCACACGACTTTCTCTTACCCTGAAATTTATTACTATAAATACAGGTTGGAGATTAAAAGGTAAGATAACGAGTACTGTTCTGTAAACCTGTGTTAAACAATTCATATTAGGCTTCTGAAGAGTTTATATGATAATTAGATATATTAGATTATGATATGATATGATAATTAGTTCTATGTGAGGGGGGCTTCCACCCCCTCAACCCCCCGTTTCATTAATGCATGTACATTTATATAGAACTTAATTCGGTTATTAAAAAATAATTCTTAAAAAAAAAAATTAAAATTATTATTTAAAAAAATTATCGTTTATGATAAGGCAGACGATTTCCATATTAGAGAAGTAGTATAGCACCAAATTATCCAAAAAAAGTCCATTTTATTCTCAATATTAAAAAAAAAAAAAAAAAAAAAAAAAATGGCGAGCTCTTTTGAAAGATACCCATCATGGAAATTTACTCCCCTCGAGGGGGGACATCCCCTCCAGGGGGGGGAGGCGAGGCTCCTACATACACAAAAGTTTTTTCCCAGTTACCCATCTCTATTACAAAAAATATATATTCGTTTCATTTGGTTTAGCGCAGTCTATAGACGTTAAACTCTACTTACCTGCAATTTCCCCCATAGACGTAATGTATTAGAATTCTCTTGATTGTCCCTGTACACGAACCATTTGCTTGATCTTAACGAAAAGCTTACTGTAGCATCCCTATATGATACACATTTAGAATACCAAGTTTGAACTTCCTGCCATAATTTGTTTTTGAGATATGCTGATAACAGACAGACACACACACAGACACACACACAGATAGACACACAGACAGATTTTTTTTTTTTTTTTCTAACTTCAATTTATACAAAAATCTACCTGTAGAACAATTGGAGCAAAAACTGATCAATATTCAATGAAGAATAAGAAGCATTTTTCATAATTTTGCGTCAGATCCAAATAGACACATAGACAGATACACAGACACACACACAGACATACACACAGACCATTTGCTAAAAACATGATTTTCGTATATAGGGGACCTCAAAACGTGTAAATATAACAATATCTCGCGCTCGAAAATTTGACCCAAAAACAATACTTTCTCTACCTTATGGGTAAGAGAAAGTAATAAAAAAAATGAAAAATAAAGAAATTAAGGTGAAACGCGTTCCATTTTTTACGTATTAAATGTAATTGAAGATATATTAATAAATTTATTTTTTCAATCTTCTTATGAAAGTACTTAAAAAAAAATAAAGAAAGAAATTTCAAAAAACACTTGTTGAAAATCATATATGACAACAAATGTTTAAAAATAAATAAATAATAAGAAAACTAAAAATATTCTGTCAGATATTTCGAGCAAGTGTTCTTGAAACAAGATTAATAATGTATATTTTCTTTAATTTTTTTTTGTACGAAATATCCATTTAAAGAATTTACATACACTGTTGTAATTGCTTGTTGAATATAATATGTATTTGGAAATTACAATAATAATATAATAAAATGAAGAACTAAAAAAGGAAAAGAGATTTAAATATAATATTTTGTTATCTTTAACGTTTCTTTATAATTGATATAAGAATAATAAAGTATATATTTAAAAAAAGAGAAAATTCTTTTAAAAAATACATCTATTGACATATATATATATATATATACCCTGTATATGCTTTATGAATATCACATGTGTTTTAAAATATTAAAAGCTAAGAAATAACACAAAAAAAAAAAAAAAAAAAAAAGAGAGAGAGAGAGAGAGAGAGAGAGAGAGAGAGGAAAATACATTTTGTTAACTTAATTGGATAAACGTATTCGGAGTATAAGATAAATATTAAATATTTGTGGGAAAACACTGTTGTGGAACTGATATATTTAACCACAGAAATATTAATAAAGCCACCATATTTTCTTAAGAACCTTATTGTAAAAAATAATTGTAAACAGTTTAAAGAAATTACTGAAAATAAGTATTTTAAAACATGTATGTGTAGAAATATTAATGAAGCAAGAAAAAAGAAAAACATACGTTATAATTATTAAGCATGCATATTTGAAGTAAGATTTTATTAATGTGTATTGTCTTAAGCTGAGGAAAAAGTGTTCGGGATAATTTTTAAATTTCGAAAGAAAGAGAAAAATATATTCTGTTAAATGTATCGGAAAAGTGTGAATAAGATTAATCTGTAAAGATGATATTTTCTTAAACTTTTTGTTATCTAAAATATATTTAAAATGATTAAAATATTTTCAAAACATCAATAAAGAAAAAAAGAAAAAGAAGAAGAAAGAAAGGAAATTTTCCATTACACTGCTCGGCATGAAAATTGCCTCTGACACCATTTCAGCATATTCTTATGTAAAATGACCTCTTGAATCTGAATATGATTCCTATTTTGCCCTATCACACGCCGTTTTTTAGGAATGGTCCCCTATTTGTTATCATTTTTCGGTGATTTTATGACTATAAATTTTAGTTTTAGGAGGGGGCGGCGGAGGATTATTTTAACTGTTAAATATCTTCTTCAGAGGG
Organism: Salticus scenicus; assembly: GCA_963930645.1. Lineage (NCBI taxonomy): Eukaryota > Metazoa > Arthropoda > Arachnida > Araneae > Salticidae > Salticus > Salticus scenicus. Next base: position 78,348,854 of record OZ005662.1, on the reverse strand, counting down.
GCTACAAAGTTAAAAAATTTTTAAACATGAACATTTGCGACGAGAATTTTTTTTTTTTTTTTGAAACATTATATTTTTTTGTTTTAGGTGTTAAATTACTTATTTTTCATCCTTCAAATCAAATTCGTGGTCATAAAATTATAGAACAGGTAAAGAAATTGAGGAGGGGGTGGTGTATCTTGAAAACGGTAGGTGACTGGGCAAAATGGGACACATATTCGGATTCAGAAGGTAATTTTACATAAGAATGAGCAATAATGAAAAAAAAAAAAAAAAAATGCAGAGCAATGTTATTTTGGTTTACTGATAAAGTAAGATTACCAAAACATATATATTTTTAAAACAATTACATATCCAACGTTTTTTTTAATCTGTTATTAAAGTTATTTTTTAAATTTTATACATTTTTGTTTTTAGGTGACAAATTAATTATTTTTTATTCTTCAAATCAAATTCATGGTCATAAAATTATAGAACAGGTAAAGAAATTGAGGAGGGGGTGGTGTGTCAAGAAAACGGTAGGTGACTGGGCAAAATGGGAGTCATATTCGGATTCAGAAGGTCATTTTACATAAGAATCAGCAATAATGAAGCAAAAAAAAAAAAAAAAAAAAAAAAAAAAATGCAGAGCAGTGTTATTTTGGTTTACTGATAAAGTAAGATTACCAAACATATATATTTTTAAAACAATTTAGAGAAAAATATTAATCAAAAACTCAAAGAAATTTGTGATAATGTGTGATATCGCTTATACTGTTTAGGGTGGTAACCTGATCGGTAAGAGCAGCGAGTTCGTGATCGAAAGATTGCGGGTTCGGTCCTCGAGCCGGCCGAACACCGTCGTGTACGCTAATGGCGACTGGTGCACGTTAAATCCGTCGTGGTCGCAAAGTCCTCCAAGTTCCCATCAAAAATTATACCTCTGGGGGTACCGGAACATGGGTTTAAAACTCAGCCTTGTCCCGGATCAAAATTCGAGTTCCTGCTGGTGCTGCCATCTATCGCCAGCTTCTGGAGCTAAGACGTACTTCCTCCCTATAATGGGCGCTCCTCTGTTAAACGGAATGACGCACCCCTCCTGCCTTAAAACCCGGTTAGTTCCACTACCGGGGCTCGGAATTTCCGAGTGGCATAAGTAACAACAACAACAGGTATCTCTTTAGAAAAACCTCTACATTCTTTTCTGTGATTTAAAATTTAATATATGTTAATAGACTCCATTAAAAAAAAAGCTGGAACTGAAAAATCATGTGATAAAAAAAAAAAAAAAAAATCAGATCGAAGAAATTAAAAGGTGAATTCTACGGAAAAATTTTACGTTCCTTATACTGATTATTCATGCGATAAACACTGAATTTAAATTTAAAGGAGCGTAAAACAATTCTTCATAAAAAAGGGATTTGGAGTATTTTATTTACTCTCGTAAATAAAAGCGAGATTTACGGTTGATTTGCTTTAAAAGGGATTTAATTTACTGGTAACACTGAAACCCTATACTACTTCTTAAAGTATTTTAAAATTAAGATTTCTTTTCAAATTCATGAACTGTATTAAAATTGATTATTGTAAAATATTTTTGAGGTCTATTTTATTCAGAAAATATTTTTAACTGAAAAACAAAATAATAATAAATACATAAATACATAAATAAATACATAAATAAATAAATAAATAAATGCCATTGCATGCTTGTCAATATTTTAATTTTTTAAATCAGATTTGTCACCATCACTATTTTTTGATAGAAGCCTGTGTATATTTTTTTCTTTCGTATAATTAAATTGAAAAGTGCTCTAAAAAATAAATTTCCGTTATGAAATCGTGAGACTTTGCAACAGTGCCATTGATTAAAATTTATAGGAAAGTCTTCTTATTAAGATGAGCTCTGTATGTTAAAATGAAATTGTGATCTAACTGAGTGTTAGACACTTGAGAACAGAAATTTTCTCTTGTATGAAATTTTACTCTTTAATTAATGAATATGACATCAAACATGAAGATGAATATATACAGGGAGAATTTTATATACATATGAGTACCCATGTACTCATGTAATAATAAGAATAAAATAACGGAATAAATCCGTCACTCGGGCGCGCCAATTGCACCCTACGTTACAGGCCGAAGGCCAAAGTCTCTCTCTCTGCGAAAATACCTTCTCCCGCTCACGGCGGCTTCCAAGGTTGGTTGGTTGCATAAAATAAATTTAGGAGTGGTTGGTTGCATGACACACACACACCCCCACCACCACCACCACTAAGATTAAGATACGCCAAGCGTATGAAAATCTGATAATTATTAGCAACCAACTGACACATAAATATTTAAACACATGAAAATAAAACAATGCCAAATAAATACTTGACAACAGATGTACAGAAGTCTTGATACAATACCGGAACAAATATAGATATTTCAATAGACAATTCACAACAGACGTAACGAGGTCTTGATATAATACCGGAACAAATATTTATAATACTAAACTCACTCAAAAAAAAACTAATTTACTAAATAGAACCAAAGTTATTTGTAAATAGCAAAACTTATTATTTGCATAGTCTCGACAATCCATCAGCGTCTTTCAGTTTTGCACCAGGGCAATGCGATATGTAAATATCATATGTAAATATCATAAAGATAGCACCCATCTTTGGAGTCTAGCAGATTGAGGTGCAGTTTTTTGTAAATAAACAAGAGTATTATGGTCCGTTATAATCTCAATACGAGTTCCGAAATCATAATTTTCAAATTTCTTTATAGACCATACTACAGCATAGGCCTCACGTTCTATAGTAGACCAATTACATTGGTGGAAAAAGTGGTTCCATTTCGAAAAGTTCCATTTCACATCTTTTGAAATACAAGAATTAATCTCTCTTACCCGCATTTGCTTATCACAAACCACTTTTTCTTTCCAAAATAAATTCTATCGTCAGTCTGAAGGTTTAGCCATGGGTTCCCCTCTCTCCCCAGTTCTCGCAGATATTTACATGCATTATTTCGAAAGCAAGCTTTTTAAGAAAATATCTTTTCCTTTTTGGACCCGTTACGTTGACGACACCTTCACGCTTATCGACATATCTCATCACAATATTGACCATGTCTTAGAAACTTTAAATTCAATTGACAATAATATCCAATTTACATATGAAATTGAAAATAATGGCTCCCTTCCATTTCTTGATACCGCCGTCTTTCGCACTGTAAATGGATTTTCAACCACAGTCTATCGAAAAAATTTTGCTGTCTCCCTTCCTCCCCATGCGCGTTCATGTCACCCACCTAACCAAAAAATGGCTGCTTTCTATACTTTTGTAAACCGTTGCACTTAATATTTGTTCAAATCCTATTTTATTAAAATCTGAAATTAAATACCTGAAAGCCATTGCAATTGACAGAGGTTATGACCCTTCCATTATAGACAGAGCTATCCAATAATTACAACTCCCTCGTATTTCGTCTACTAAATCAGTCTCTTCTAATATGAGTATTGTCTTACCATATTTTCTTAAATCCAGTCAAACCATAGCTAAAATTCTCAAACAATATGATTTTAAAATAATATTTTCGCCTTCCAAGAAACTCACCTTTTCTCAGTTAAAAGATCCCATTGATATGCATAATTCTTGGGGCATTTATAGTATTTCGTGTCAGTGTGGTTTATCCTATATTGGCCAAACTAAACGGAGTCTTAAATTTCGTCTAAAAGAACATATAAATTATGTCCGCAAACAAGAAACCAATAAAACGGCTATTTCTAAACATTGCTGGGAGGAAAATCATAATTTTAAATTTAATTCAGCTAAAATAATTTGCAGACCTAAATCCATTCATGAACTCGATTTCTTTAAAGCTTTTCATATTTATAAAAATTTTAAAAACCTTGTAAATTGTGATTTCGCTGTTCCCTATTTGTCTGAGTGTTGGAAATTTTATATTAGTCCACATTTTCTTAATTTTTCTACTGTTTACACAGCTAACTTTCCTAAATTCCTATTGGCCACTCTCCCCACCTTTACCGCAATCCTATTGGTTGAACTAAATCCGGTCCCTCTCCTATATATATGAGCACTTCTCCTGATTCAGAATCCTTTTTGCACTGAAGACGGTACGCTTTAGGCTACCGAAACAGCTGTATGCATTTGCAATATTTTTCTTTGGCGTTTCTGACGTAGTAGTTTATTCGGGTTTTAATATTCCAACGCCAAGTCTCCTGTTATTATTAATTCAATACACACACTGTAAAGGAGTATCTTCACATATATTAGTTTTAATTACATTCGCAAATAAATAAATTACAGCGAAAATGATTTAATTCTTTAGGGGAAGAAGTATAAATAAAATTACTTTTCAAAAACCCCGATATAAAAATTGCTTGTCTTGTAAAGGGAAATTAATCTTGCGCTAAAGTTTATAAGGATGAAGTTTGTCTTGTGCTATTTAAATGCAATCCGCAATACCAGGAGCAAAAGATAAATAAGCCTTGAATAAAAACAATTTTCTTGTCTTTATATTCAAGAAGTGTCATCTCAGCTATGAACTGTAGATTATTTTATAATATACTAGAAAAGATACATAAACATATTGTCTTCAAGACATTCAGGTGGTGGTATACAGCAATCTTTGGTAGAGAGAGAGGGGGCTTCTTAAAGGCGTGTTATTAGTACAGTCATTAAGGAGCGATGTCTAAAGTTCACTTAATGACATTCTCTTGCATACTGTGCGAAATACGCTAAGAGTTGGAGAAATATCGCCAATTTATAACCAAACACAATCCATTTGTCTCCCGAATATTTTAATATAAAATTTTTGAATTTAGACAGTTCGTTATAGAAATTTATGTCAATCACGTATGCCAAACCACACGCCATAAAACTCGTTTGTTTCCATGAAGACACGAAGTCTGTTTCCTGTCATCAAAATAATATAAATTACCCTTTAATGATGTTACAACGGAAATTTATTGCACAACATAGCTATAATAAATAGATTTACGCAATTTAAAAGAATGAAATGTAATTTATGGAAACAGTTAATAGATGAAAATAATATTCTTTATATTTTATTAAATGATTTAACATTGACAGAATTATAAATCTGAAAAGAGCGTTATGTAGTAAAAGACATTTATATTACACAGAATAAATTATTAATTTTAAAGAATGCTTTTTGTTCTCAGCAGATTTATTTAATAGATTAACAGATAAAATATTATTAGAATTAAGATCTTTATTTATAGAGGGACAAATATGATTAAATATGAAATATAATTTAAGATTCCGTTATCTATTTTAATAGAAATGTTATTTATTGAAAATATAGTATTTAATTATTAAATTTATTTGCGAATGTAATTAAAAGTAATATATGTTAGGTTACTCTTTCACACACACACACAAAGTAACATCATAATACAAGTGCAGGAAATCATGCGGTAATTGTATTGTTTACGCATAAGCATATAATTTACACGGAAATTTACAGGGTGGTCATAATTAAACTTGGACTATTTAGAACTCTCTGTAACTGTAACTAAAGTGCGGATTCAGTCGAAAATTTGTATATGGACAATAATACAAAGGATGCACTCAAATATTCTGGAAAATAATAATAATAATAATAATAAATAAATAAATAAATAAATAAATTAATTAATTAATTAATGAAAAATAATAATTAAAATAATCTGCTAGTGAGCCGTACATTAAAATACAAACAAGCTACAAACTTTAATACAAACACCTGCATTTATTATTACAGACAATTTTGTTATTTTTAGAAACTATATAGCATTGTTCGATGTCAACCTTATCATTAAGTTGCAAAATCTGCAACCGATGAACAGGGCAGTGCTGCCAACCTAATCCGGCAAATTGTAAGTACCGCCCCTTTTTCTACACCACTTAATTTTAAAGTAATTTTCTTCAAATATATTTGCGATGAATTAAGAAGAAAAATACTCTAAAAAATGACTGGTATAGAAAAAGGGGCGGTACTAGCAATTTGCCGTATTAGGTTGGCAGCTCTGACAGTGTGTCAACAATCTGCAGTACATGCTATGCGGTTCTTCAAGTCAGACAAAACTTATAACATTTTACGACATTTCTATGATAAACCAAAAATTTTAAATGGCCACCTAACCAAAAACCACACGTATGAAAATCGGGAGAACGGGTCAGCTAAGGAGTGTAAAATGAACGACTAATCACTCTGTATTCTGCACAATTTTGCCGCAAAAACGTTTTCAAATTGTAAGAATAACAGTTTTAAATCTAGTAACATTTGAAAATGTTAAAAAAGACAATAGTTATTTATTGGGAATAATTTCAAGCAATTTGACAGTAATGTGCCTCCTAGCGGAAATTTTAAATATTTAATTTTAATTTTTTTTTTTTTTTAAAGAATTTTTCAGCTTGCACTTTGAATTGTTGTACAAATTTTTGACTTAATTATACAATTTTTTGACTTAATCTGCATTTTAGTTACAGTTATAGAATGCTCCGAGTAGGTCAAGTTTAATTATGGCGACCCTGCATATCGTAAATGGCAATTATATTGTAATATACCTGTTTACTGGTAAATACATAGCACATATACCGTTTTTTTATGCCATCGTATGATCCCGATGCTCAAATTTACGTACTTTTTACTATATGGTGTAAAATGTATTGTCGTCACATACCATAAATTTACGGTATATATACTAAGCTTGCTGCTGTCAGCACCTACCACTGTAATTTGTGACTGAATTTTTTTAGAGTGTAGTTTTTCCCTCCAAGCACTACAACAAATACATGGAAAAGAAAAAAAGAAAGAAAAACTTAAATACACTGAAAAAAAAAAAATATATATATACCATCTTCATCTAGAACGAATAAATAGTCATTTTATGAATTCCCAAACTAGAAATAAGGATTTCTGAGTTATGCGTATAAGGTAAACAAATAATATGAGTAGACGAATGATCGAAAATTTCTAGTCTACACTTTTCTATATGGTGAAACAATATTTTGAACATTATGAATATTGTGAAGCCTTTGCTTTACGAGAGATTCTTGCTCGATTTCCTAGAATTGGGTCATAAAACAAAATTATTGTTACCGAAACTCGCCTTTTGTGTTTGTATTTATTTTCAGAGATTTTTAAATGAGATTGACTACCATAAAGTAGCAAAACGCTCTAGAATTCTTATAGGGGTTTTTAAAACTCGGTAGCAAAGATAACTAGAATTTATAAGGATGACATGGAATTATTTTTATTAGAGCCACAATTTAGTTCCTAGATATCAGTCCCAGAAGTTTTTCTCAGTGCACCTCTCTATTTTACAAATTGTAAGTAGCATTTGCCTTTACATTCTTTTCATAAATATCATTATAAATTTGTAAAAATTATTTATATTCCTATACGCTTATGTACACTTAAAAAAAATTTCTGTGACTGACATCTAGAAAGTAAATTATGTCTCTAGAAAAAATAGTTCCATGTTGTCCTTATAAATTATATTTCCCTTTCCTAGCTAGTTCTAAAAACCCCTATTAGAATTCTAGAGCGTTTTCTTATATTATCGTGGTCAATCTCATTTAAAAATATCTGCAAATATATGTGAACACAAGAGGCGAGTTTTAGTAACTATAATTTTGTTTTATTTATCATATCTGGGAAATGAAGCGAGAATTTCTCGCAGTACAAAGGATTTATTATATTCCTAATTATCATAGTATTATTTGACAATCTACAAAATTGTACACAAGAAATTCTCGATCATTTCCTCTGTTCAGGTTATTTTGTTTACTTTATACGCATAAATCAGTAATTTACATTTCTTGTTTAGACTTTCAGAAAATGACTACTTATTCGTTCCAGATGAAAGCAGTATACATATTTTTTTTCTCGGTGTATGATTTATAAAATACATAGAAATGTTTAGTTTTTTGCGTATTTATAATATTACTACCATGAAAAATGCTTTACAGACAGAGTGCTTCATTTTGATAATTTTTGATATTGCCTCATTCATAGAAATTTAGTAAAAAACTTAAAAAAAGTCTTTGTAAATTGGTAAAATTTTTGGTAACCTAGGCAAGAAGTTACTAGATCTTAAAAATTGTAGTAACAAATAGTAAAATGCATTATAGTAACCTGTAACAAATTAGAACAAACTGAAACATATTTCAAATACTTCTCTCCTTGCTGGTCATAAAGCAAATGTTTTTTGAATCACACTGAGTAATAAAATATGTCGCTTTCATCTAGAACGAATAAGTGGCCAGTTTCTAAATCTTTTTTCCAATCTATGTGCATAAGGCACGCCAATGAACTGAATAGACGAAATGATCAAGATTTTCTAAGGTATACATGTCTAGATGGTGAAACAATATTTTGAATATTCTAAATATTTTGAATCCTTTGCAGTGAGAGAAATTCTCGCTTGATTTTCTAGAACTGGATTATAAACCAAGATTATAGTTGCTAAAATTTGCCTCTTGTATACACACTCATTTGCAGCAATTTTTAAAGAAGTTTGTCCTCGATAATATAGGCAACCTCTCTAGAATTCTAATAGGGGTTTCCAGAACTCGCTCTCAGTGGGGACTAGAATTTATAAGGATGACATGGAACTATTTTTACTAGAGCCACAAACTAGATTCTAGATGTCAGTTACATAATTTTTTCTCTGTGCAGGTCATAACTGGAGATGAAATATGGATTGACCTTACAACAATAAAAAAAAAAAAAAAATCTAGAAGGTCAGATTTTATGGCAATGATTTAATTGTATCCAATGAAATTGTGTGTAGTGGGATTTCAAAGGCACGTGGAAAAATTCTAAGTTCTTCAATTGGTAAAACAAAGTATAGATATATATCATAAATATTTAGTTTATCAGTTAATTTTCGGTGATAGTTCATGTATACTTACATTAATCATGAATGTTTTCATCTATGAAATGTGGTACAAATTTCCGCAAAGGTTTTTGCAACAATGGGAATAAAATGTGTCAAAAGAAATCCTCAAACAATTACATATAATCGAACAACATTATTTGTACATTATTGTAGGGAAAAAAAATGAAATCAACATTGCTTAAATATTTTTCAAATACAATACCGGTGGTTTCAGAATATGCAATTAAACTTCCATGTTAAATACTGAAAATAATAAATTTCAGATATAAATTGTTTTGAAACAATATACATTTAATTTATAAATCATTTTCTGTTTAATTATTCAACATCCGAGGAAATGTCTTGGAGTAATTCTTTTTATTTAATAGAATATGTTGCTGTCTTTTGGTTATCTTAAAATAAAAAAAAGGAAATCTTTTAATGAAAGAAGTCAGTGTAGTAAATAAAATATTTCATTTATAATAAAAATACCCGAGAAAGAATCTTTATAAAATTAAAGATTTACACGCTAATAACGCTTGTTCAATTATAGAATAAGATTTGTGTCAGCTAATCCACTCATCTGAAGATATAGAATTTTTAGATAAGCTATTGCAACATCAAATACTTTTTTAATTGGACATACATTTTCTATTAGTAAAGAGATAAAAGTGAATTAAAAGAAATAAACTCAAAACACAGAATTTTATTAAAAAACATTTTTTTTCTTCTAAAAAGTTAAGTAATTCATTATTTTGTGCAAAGGATTCTCTGTATTTCATTTTTTGTTACGGTGTAATCAGTGCCATTAAAAATATCTTATTAAATTTTTCTTTATGTATGATATTTATTAATTAGAATGGTTTCTGCTATTTAACTTGCTGCAATCATATGCTATACCCATTACTCCTTTTACACTGAATAATCATTTACATTGAAAAAATAATATTTTTTGTTTCTTCAATTCTTTTCATAATATAAAAAATATAATCCATATTTTAATTTTTGAAGTCCTTTTAAATCTATTAGAGAAATTAACTTACCTTCTCCTAATCTTCTTTGCTACAGTGTAATCTGTATCATTAAAATTATCTGATTAAACATTTTTTTTTTTTTACATATGAATTGTTTTGATTAGAATAATTTCTGTTACTTAATTTATTGCAATTATATTCTGTAGTCACTACAGATTTTACACTAAATGAGCATTTACATCTTGTAAAATAATCATAGTAACGTTTATTTTTCAAGTTCTTTCAAAATTTCAAAAATTATTTCATATTATAATTTTTAAATCTCTTTTAAATTTGTCAGCTAATTAACTTTTGTTCTCTTTATTATCTTTGCTATAGTGCAATCAGCGTCATTAAAATTATGTTATAAAATATTTCTCTACATATATCAGTTTTTAATTATAATAGTTTCTGTTGTTAAAGTTATTGCAATTATATGCTGTAGTCATTACAGTTTTTACACTAAATAATCATTTACATCTTAAAAAAAAAAAAAAAAAAAAAAAAAAAAAGTAGTAATGTTTTACGTATTCTTCAATTCCTTTCAAAGCATTATAAATTAGATATTAATTTTATTTTCAAGTCTTTTTTAAATATATCATCGAAATTAACTTGCCTTCTCCTAAACGTCTTTATTACAGTGTAATCAGAGTCATTAAAATTATTGAACATTTATTTAAATAAGACACTTTTAAACTTATTTAATTTATTGCAATTATATGCTATATGGATTACAGATTTTAGACTAAAAACTAATTTCATAAAAAAATAATAATCATATAAATATTTTGAAAACTTAAAAAAATTATTTAATATTTTAATTTTCAAGTCTCTTTTAAATCTATCAGCGAAATTAAATTACTTTCTTTTAATCTTTTTCATTGCAGTGTATTCAGTGCCACTAAATTTATTTTATTGAACATTCATTTACATACGACCTTTTTTAACCCGTTAGTAGTCGCTATAAACAGCGCCACCTATTACAGATTGCGCACTTTTTATTTAACTCTCACCAATAATTTTAAGAAGTTATGTGATCGACGTTCCTTCGATTTTATTCGGATTTTTTGTATATCAAATGCAACTTCTAAAAATTTTTGGTGGCTATTGAATTAAAAAATTTGGCAACACTGAAGGATGGGCGGCAAATCGACCAACTAGCGACTACTAACGGGTTAATTAGATGTTTCTGTTATTTAATTTATTGCAATTATATGTTATACTCATTACAGTTTTACAATAAAAACTCATTAAAATCTTTAAAAAGTAATCATAGTAATGTTTTACTCTTTAATTCTTTTCAAAACATCAAAAATTAATTCATATTTTAATTTTAAATCTTTTAAATGTCAGCGAAATTAACTTAATTTCTCTTAATTATCTTTTTTACAGTGTAATCAATACCTGTAAAATGGATTTATCAAACAATTCTTTACATATGACATTCATTAATTAGAACAGTTTCTGTCATTCAATTTATAGCAATAGATACAATTATAGATTTTACATTAAATAATAATTTACACCTTAAAAAAAAAAAAAAAAAAAAAAAAAAAGAGAGAATCATTTTAGTATTTTATTCTTCCATTCCTTTCAAAACATAAAAAAATAAATAATAATAATAATAATTTTTCAGTCTCTTTTAAATTTGTCAGTGAAATTAACTTACCTTCTCTTCATCCATTAACGTTGGAGTTATATTTTTTTAATGTTGTAAATCCTCTTATTATACTTTTACGAAAATCTTAAAACTAATGTATTGGATGTTCCAAAAGTCACAGAAAAAAAAAAAAAAAAAGTGAAAATGCATTGGCCATAGCACTATGCAGTTTTCACTGAAATGCGCAGAAAAGCGTGAATTGTCTTTATATATAACAAATATATATAGCTGCCTCGATCGTGGCTGAAACAATATAAATTGCTATGATTAGTTATGTTGTTTTACGAAAATATGTTATATTGTCGGTACAGCTCTTTCAGCTTTATGAAGTACATGCGCCCTGAAGTCTTTATACTTGAATTTTAAGCATTTTTATCCAATTATTATTTCTGTGGTCCTTTATTTACTTCTCCATCATTAAGTTTAATGGTTCTTTTTAGTTTCCCATCATACTATAGGTATGGGGAACTTAGGTAATCGTGAAAATTTTAGTTCCCCACCATACTATAGGTATGGGGAACATAGGTAATCGTGAAAATTTTCGACCTCGGTTTTTTGACTTTTTTACACGTTTTCAGGTGTGAGGAATCCGAAAATGACAAAATTTGTATGGTGTCTGTCTGTAGGGTGTCTGTTAGTCCGTTAGTCCGTTAGTTTATTAGTCTGTGTACACGATATCTCACGAACAAATTGTCGCAGAGAGGTCAGATCAGTTTTAAAATATTACTTTCGACACTGACAAGCACCCTATTTATTTGCAACATTCGAATTTAAAAACTTCGTTAATTATTAGAAATTTACGATTATCTTAACATGGGAGAATAGGACAAAAATTCGCTTAAACGTGCATTAAATGGAAACTTTTTACTGTAAAAATGTCAGATTAGTTTTAAAATATCAGTTTTGATGCGGGAATGAACGTCAGTAACTATAAATATGCTACTTTGAAAATTTCGCAAGTTATTGGAAATTTACGAATTTCTTAAAATGGCAGTATAGGGCAAAATTTCACATAAACGTCAATTTTTAGAGATATTTTCATCGTAAAGATGTTAGACTACTTTTGAAATATTATTTAGGACACTGGCATGAATATTAATGACTATGAATTTTCCAATATAAAAATTTCGTAAGTTATTGGAAATTTACGAGTTTCTTAAAATGGCGGAATAGAGTAAAATTTCACATAAACGTCAATCTTGAGGGATATTTTCATCGTAAAGACGTCAAATCACTTTCGAAATATTATTTAGGATACTGGCATGAATATCATAGACTATGATTTTTCCAATTTAAAACTTAACATATTTTCAAAATTGTATGTATATATATATATATTCATAAAAATTGAAGGAATTAATAGATTTGAAAGCGGTTTTCAAAAAAGGTACGCTACTAAAAGCGTTTTTTTTTTTTTTTTTTTTTTTTTTTTTTTTTTTTTGGGTGGAGGGGGGGGGGAGGGGGAAAATATACTAGTTAAAATTTTGTCGGTAGAGGGCTCCGTATATGGGCAAATGAAATACTTCCGTGAAAAAGTATATTTATTTCTAAGCAAATCTTTACAATTATTGAAAATTTGTAATGTATTTTATTTTTAAACAATAGTTCAAAGCAGGTTTTGATCAACCTCCCTGCCCGTTACCTTACTTTTAGGGACTCCCATTTTTGTAAATCATTTTTATTGGCAATTTTATTTTACTTATAAAATGTAAATTATAATTTAAAAAGTTTTTCGACTGCTTAACAGTCTTAGACTTTAATTTTGAAATTTAAGTTTTGTATAGTGTTAAAAATAATCTGGTGTGTCACTCATACGACTTTCTCTTACCCTGAAATTTAACACTATAAATACAGGTTGGAGATTAAGAGGTAAGATTACGAGTACTGTTATGTAAACCTATGTTAAACAATTCAAATTAGACTTCGGAAGAGTTTATATAATAATTAGTTTTGCATGAGGGGGCTTCCGCACCCCTCAACCCCCGTTTCAGTACAGCACATACGTTTATATATGATTGAAATCTGTTCTTAAAATTAAAAGTTCACTTAAAATTATTCAGACAACTTTCACACGCAACATTCCTTGAAACTTATCAGTCTTCATCAAAGTTTTCTAGCAACAAACTTACATTAACTTGAAAATACAACATTTGGATACCCTGAAATTACTCGTTTTTAAGTTACTCTAAGAAACACAGACAAAGATCAACCGGTAAAAAACCTGACTTCGGTAATCAGGAAGCCTCAAAACGTGTGAAGATACAAAAAAAGAAGCGAAAAATATTTAGCTTAAAAACATAATTATTTACGATATGTCTATGAGTACTTCATTTCAATTCCTGAACAGCTTTGCTAGATATGGTAAAATATTATAGTAAAGCACTTCCACTAACAATAAAAAAGAATGTTATCGCATAAATATTGGCAGTCCTGTATATCTTTTGAAGATTATGCACAGACCAAATGGTGCACCTAAGTATAATACTATAGTAATAATACATGGCAAAACCTGAAATACGCTTCCATCAATTTTAAGCTATTGTCGCACTATAATCTACTTCTTTTGTGTAGCCCTGTAAATGAACAGCGTATGATTTCCCTACCATATTCTACAAGGGACATATTTTTGTGCATATAAAATATATATGTTTATTTCATTTGGTTTCGTGCAGTCTACAGATGTTAAACTCTGCTTACCTGCAATTTCCCCCTAGACGTAATGTATTTGAATTATCTTGGATGTCCCTGTACACGAACCATTTGCTTCCTCTCGACAAAAAGCTTAGTGTATCAACCCTATATCATATACATTTAGAATATAAAGTTTGGACTTCCTGCTACTATTTGTTCTTGATATATGGTGATGACAGACAGACACACAGACAGACACACAGACCAACCGCTAAAAGCATGATTTTCGGATTCAGGGGACATCAAAACGTGGAAATATAACAAAAACCCACTTTAGAAAATTTGACCCCAAAACGATACTTTATCTACCTTATGAGTGAGAGAAAATAAAAAGGAGCATCAAGTTCTGCCTTAGTCCAGAATGGTTCCTTTTATAAAGCAAACTGTCATTAACAAATCGAGCACTGGAAGGGTATAGGCTGTGTATAACTCAAATAATAATAATAATAATAATAATAATAATATATATATATATATATGTATTTGTATATTTCTTTTAGGATTTTTTGGTTTGCCAATATGTTTATACAGCTGTTAATTAACCCCCTCCCACGTTCTCTCCTTTCTGTAACAGAGACACGTAATGCATCGCATCATTACGCCGGAGTTTCTCGGATCCAGTGTTGGGCATAATTGATTAAAAAGTAATTGAATTACAATTAAATTACAGTTATTTTACTGTCAATCAATTAACAAGTAATTGGTTACAAAAAATTGAATTACTTATTCAATAACTTGAATCACTTATTCAATTTATTTCTAATTAATTACTTATTAATCGATTGACAGTAAAATAATTATAATTTAATTGTTATTCAATTGTAATTCAATTACATTTTAATCAATTATGCCCAACACTGCTCGGAACTCACCCAGCTAAGAGTTCCAAGCTTCTCTTCAGGCTCTCTACACCTTCAGGTTTACGTTATGTGGCTGTTCCGACCCCTGTAGGTACACCCTACGCATCTGTGATGATGATGTTTAGAAAAAGTTTTATTTGACAATAATTTATGCCTGAGGGTAGCACTTGTTCCCTTAGTTACCTGTTTGAAAATTGAAGTAACATTTATAAAACATATAAAACTCTATTTATTATTATTTTTAATTTGCTCCAAAATATTGAAAGAACTGAAGTCCACGCCATTCTATGAAACATATTGAAATAATATTTAGTAGCCCTGTATATTTTCTATAAGTTATATGCCTATAAAACATGTATTCGAACTTAGTGCAGTATAAAAAAACATGGTGCAACTTGAAATGTACTTTGAGCTATTACCCACTATAGATTAATATATAGAAATAATTTTCTGTCGCCCTGTAAGAACTAAGGAAAAATATTTTTCCTATCATATTTCATATGAAAGGCACTTTTCTGTATGTAAAAAATGCATGTAAATTTAACTTTATTTAATGTAGTCTATTTTAAACTATACTTGCCAGAAATTTTGCGTATAAACGTCATGTATTTTAATGTTTGTATGCCTCTGTGAACGAACCATCTGTTTCATTAAAATTTTCATGTAGTAACCCCTTATAATAAAGATTAAAATACTGCATTTGGGGTTTTTTTTTATGTTTGTTCTAGAAATATGATGATAATAGGTTCACAGACATACACACAGACAAACACACAAAAAAATCCTTTTTTTTTTTTTTTTTTTTTTTTTTTTATATACAGGAAGTCTGAAAATGTGAAAATAACAAAATATCAGTTTCGAAAATTTGACTATAAAACAATATTTTCTCCACTATGTATAATTAAGAGAAAGTGAAAATGGAATTTGGATATGTAATTTTAAAAATAACTGTTTGTTAATTAATCTCTTGGGAAAGAAAAACACAGGAATATTTTTTTCTTCATTATAATTATAAGAGATTAAATTTTAACTGCATTTAAAATGGACTCTTTCTCTTTAAATGAACAATCTTTGAAAAACATAACATTTCTCTAGAAGTGAATTTATTTAATGTTATTTGAATTACATAATATCGCCGGAATAAAAATCGTATTTGCTAATTAAGGATATAATTAAGAAATGTGTAACAAATCTCAGAAAGATGTAAATTTATTTAAATGCTTCTTAATATTACCGGAGTAAAAATTTGCTTCGTTAATTAAGAATGTAATTTAACAAATTTCAGAGTGTAAATTTTAACTTTTCTTAATAACTTTTAGTTAATTTGGAAAGGCGTATTTTCTTACTGTGTAACTTTTTGAATTTTTAAGAGAATTTTGAACTTAATTACATTTTCAGTTTTAAAATTTATGGTGGTGCATTATTATTATTATTATTATTATTATTATTATTATTATTATTTAATTTGAACAATAAAATAAGTGCATAACGTAAAATGTCAGACAGGTTTACTTTAAGATTATACATATAAAAACTTTTGTCGAAAGTTTTATAAGACATTCAAAATACTGAACATTTATTATTGTAAAATGTTAACTTCTGATAATATAATATTTTTTATTAGGTAAAATTAAAACAAATTGAATATTTATTAGTAATTGGGCTACGATGACAAAAACTATCTTTTCTTTTTCTTTGGACTCAATAAAGTCCAACCAATTTGATATTATTTTATTATTCCTGGACACAATAACTAGCAAGAAAAGAAAATGCATGTCTATATATTTTTGTTAAAACTTTTATTCTTTTAAACTAAAATCACATTTTTTTGTTCATGTATAAATGCTATTGGAAAAATTAATTAGGATATTTATCGGTTAAATTTATCACATTCTTTTAAAAAATACGTTAAAATTTATGTTGTCGAACTTTTAAATTTACATAATGATAATTTGCTTCAAGATAAAGTCTATTATTATCATTTATTAATGATAATCATAATAATAAAATCTGTACCATATTCGTTCAGAAATTTTGTTATCCCACCGTAAACATTACTTCTTTTCACAGATAAATATTTATACATTTAACCGAAATTAAAAATTAACCTACAAGTATTTGATTCAGTCATTTTGACACACTTTAATAAGAAACTTTCAATTTTTTAAAACCCTTGAAACCCCAGGAAAAAAAAAATATTATAAAGAAAATAACATTTAGAAAAAGCCTTACGTATTTTTCTCTTCCATTTTACAACTGTTTTCTGCCATCAACTGCATACTCTCTTAAAATGAAAAAATGAAAATAACTCAACTTGAGTGATTTTTTTCTCATTTGCCTAGAAAAAACGCGTCTTCTTATTTTGAGTTAATTTCATGAAATTAAATGAGTTAACATAATCCACTCAAACTTGAGTTATTTATTCTATTTGAGTAATTTTTTCATTTTATTAAGGATTGTAATATAAAGGATTTTGATGAACTGGATCATTTTAAAACGGCGTTGGTCATTGCACTTGTGTGCTACTGCAGAAATGTGCTGCAGTGAGCGATGTTGCCACTTACAAATGGTTGAATGAGCAGAAATAATTCAAGCATCAATAAATATCGATAACTCAAGTTTGCTTAAATAAAAAACTATTAATTAGCCTAAAGAATTGTCTTTTAACTGAGGTCAATAATAATATTAATAAAAAAATTCTGCTTGACATAGAAATTAACTTTTTTTTAAAAAGAGAGTTGAATGCAGATTGTCACCGAAAATTCAATGTATTTTTCTTTATTTATAAGATAATCTTAATTAAAAAGCAATTTCGCAATTTTAATTTGGTAATTCAAAATCAATGAACCAGTTTATCGGTGCGTTATTCCACTGACTTAAAATCGAAGGAATCGATTGAGAAATCTTTTATGAAAGATTTAGAATGTGGGAAAGTAGAGGGAGAATACAATGGATATTAAAATTCAATGTACTGTAAAATAGAGAAAGTGTCACTATTTCGTAAAAGTTTATTGATCGTGAATACAGAGTTGAATAAAATTATGATAAAATATTTTTTTAGATAATTTTAATTACTTATACATAGAAGAACATAGTCAAGAATACAGGGAACTGTGCATTGAAAATTTTATTAAATTTGCTAATACAACACGGAACTTTTTTTTAATATTTTTTTTTTTAGGAAATATATATTTGCTTTCTTGATAATCATATAGTAATGAAAAAAAAAAAAAAAACGTTTAAAAAATTAAAACCATTACTATTTATAATTAAGTGAATTTTTTTAAATTGTTGCTATATGTTAACGCTATTAAACATAGACATTAAAAGCATAGGATCTATTTTATTTTATTTATTCATTTATTCTTTGTGAAGATAAGTTAATCTAGGAATATGTTTATAAAATAATATTAAGACACATATAAAAAAGCAAGAAATATTTGTCAAAAACTAGTACATTTGAAAAGAAAATGCATTACAAGTAAAAAACACCACAATGTTAAATCAGACACTAGTTAATTTTTATTACTGTACATTGCGATTTTTTTTGCCACACACACAGAGAGACACACACAGATAGACATTTTCTAAAAATTATAAAATCATGTTCTTGACCTCTCAAAACGTGTAATTCCGTCGAAAACCGGAAGTCGAAAAAGTTTTACGAATTTTATACTTTCTTCTATTGTATATAGAAGAAAGTAATAAGTGGTATCGAATAAAGAAAGAGCTAAAAATACCCCGAAATAAATTAAAATTTTGACATATTTGCTTTAACAATACATACAATTTTTTAAAATATATGTTTGCATATTTAATAATAATTTTTGAATTTTTAAATAGGCCTTTGATTAAAAAATAATTCGGTTACAAAAATTGCAAATTTAATTTTAATTGCAGATTATCTAATGTCATTTATAGTATCTTTTCTGAAAGAAATTCGGTCATTGGACTATTTTGAACATAAATCACACAGAATTGTCCAATACAAGTGGATAGTTTTTAATAATAAAAAGATATTTTGTTGCTAGTTGGCAACAATATGCTTTGTGGGATTGAGAATTATTCTTTCTTGCTTATAATAACAAAAGTGGTTGATGAATTTATCCCAAAATAATAGTAGCAAACGAAAATAAATATAGAATGCAGTTATGAATGATAGTTATTGTTTGTTTTCGTTAGCTGTGACCCTGCTCACCTATGCGCATGCGTGAGGTCTGCATTGATTTTGTTAAAATAGGGTAGAAGCATAGAAGATGAGAGAATGTTTACATTTTACGAGTGAGAGATAAGTTGCGGTTTCTTTTTTCTTTTTTTTTCTTTTCAGGACATTATTGAATTTTGAGGCGATACTTCTTCGTTATATTCGTATAAAGGCAAAATGCTGATTTTTCCCCCTTGTAATTTTTAAATAAGTGTAGAAGATCAGTTTTATTCTTCGATGCAAAATAAAATCCGTAAACTTAAAAGTAAATGCCTGTTTTCTTTCTTCTTCTTCTTTTTTTTTTTTTTCAGTTAAAATTATTTTTATTTGCTTACTTGATCTCTAAATTCGTACTATATCTGTCATACCTGAACACTTGTTTCATGCACTGATTATAGTAGTAAATTAATTAAAAATGACTTAAATTAGGTAAAATTTACATAATTCATTAATAAAAGAAGAGAAAAAGAACAACGTTTACAGTAGACTTTACCTGTAGTAAAAGTAATATATTTTTTTCTTTTAAATTATACTGCTAAAATAAAAATACCATATTTTTGGATCTCTATTTTACAGAAATTTACAGAAAATCGTATTTAAATCAAATCATTAGATTTTTTTATCATGATTATTTTACACCTTTTATTTTAAATAACTTTAAATTCGCGTAAAAAGGTAAAATAAATATTGAAGACTCATAAAAAGAAAACGAACACGTGTAGAACGAAAAGCGCATTTGGCTAAGTGCCCATCTCATTCAACGCATCACCCCTTTTCCGAGTAGGATCGTTCCGCGAGAGGTAGACATGGTTTACGAAAACGGACAGTTATTATCAAAATATCGATTACAATAAATAGCAAATAAAAAAATATTAATCTGAATTTTTAACACGCTTTTATTAGCTTCACCTGTATGTATGTATGTTTGTTTGTATGTATGTTTGTATGTTTGTAACCACTGTGGGAGCAAACAAAAAATCTATATTGTAAAAAAAGACTTTTCGTGCGTGAACACCGTGGCTGCGAGGTAAAGAGCCGCGCTTCTAACCTAAAAGTCTAGCGTTCGAGACCAGTCAGGGGAGTTATTTTTAAATGGTTTTTGTTTAATTCTAAATTATTTTAATTAAAGATTTAAATATCTGTAAATATTAAGGTGGGTCACTCACACGATTTTCTCTTACCCTGCATTTTAATACTAAAATAGATATTTTGTGCTTTTTAGTTCACATTTCTATAAAAGCGTGCTCTTTAATTTTTAAAACTATAATGTTATTATTTTGACAATCATTTTCTAAAGTGAATACTTTTGATATGGTTAATTCAGAAACTATTTTGTAGCTAATGCAAATGTACCTTTCTTATTTTTTTCGTTTTTCTTCTGATTTATCAAAAACCTGTACAATCGTAACAAGATGTTAGCTTCAAAACTCTTTTTTTTTTTTCCATCTAAGTTTTACAATGAGATGATATTTACTTGTAATAAAATAATGCGGGGCTAAAAATGCTCCAGAATAAATTAAAGTATTAGTAACTATGTTTCATAGCTATTTTTTGGCATCAATTACTGATTCCTTTAGAAGAAGTCCAAAGAAAAATTGAATATATATTTTTTCTTCAGTTATTAGAATATTTTAATGAAGGAGAATTTCATATCTCATATTTGGTAAATTAAAATCAATGAACCGGACTGCCGCGTTCTTATCGCATCGGCTTAAAATAAAATGAATACCTCGAGGAGAACTTTATGAGATTTTAGAGTGTGAGAAAATAGAGTGATTACACAAAAGTGGTTATTAAAATTGTATTGCAAAATTGACACAAAATCATCATTTCAGAAACGTGTATTAGTTATAAGTGCAGAGTTTAATAACTCTATGATAAAATAGGTAATTTCTGTTATTTCGGTATGTATAAACAAAGAGTGCTTTGGATTTTGAAATATTTTATAAAATTTTGTATGAATTATGATATATGGATATATACAGTAGAATCTCGTACAACGCGCTACCATAAAACGCGATTTCGTATAACGCGAGGAAATATCTGCGACTATTACTCATACAACGCGATAAAGAGTCTCGTATAACACGTAAGATAAAGGAAGCACGTGACGACACCTATTCAACTTTCATCCTGTTCAAGGTTACTTACTTTTCCACTGCAGATAGGGATTGCTTCGTTACTATGCCAACACCCGACGCTTTTGGTCTCATTGCAGAATGAAATCGTTTGCTCAATGTATGTTTCCTATAACGCGATTTCCTATTACGCGGAACGTATCCCCCACGTTATACGAGAGCCTACTGTACATATAAATAAATACAGTAGACTCCCGATTATCGGCGGTCGGATTATCCGCGGTCCTCAAGAGCCTGAATTTAAAAGGGAATTTAAAAATACAGAACAAACTTATTACAAAAAAAAAAAAAGATCTCAGAGAGTAATGACCTTCAAGGCTTTTGGAGATATTACACGATTCTTGACAGCATTAATGGCATACGCACTGCTTGGGAGGCAGTTAAGCAGTCTACATTGTTGAGGTCTTGGAGAAAAATTTTACCAAATATGGAAATACTTTGGTAGAGTTTATAGAGGAGGAAGAAATTTCTGCTCATGATTTGGCAAATTTAGCTAAATCTGTTACTGGAGGAGAAAAAGTCAAGGAAGTAAACCTTGAAGAGTAGAGTAATTGTGACGCCAATGATCCAGGTATTGAACACCTCACAGATGAACAAATTGTGGGCCAAGCATTAGACCCAGTTTCAGAAGATAGTGAAGAAGAAGAGGAAGGAGATAAAACTCAGCAGAGGATGAGCCACGACGCAGCCCTAGAACATGCAGATGGATAAAATATCTCGAGGAACAGGACGATGTATCACTTTGTGACAAAATGCTGATAAAGAAACTGCAATCGCAAATTAAGAAAAAGTGTTTTAGTATAAAAAAACAAAAATGCTTGACCGATTTATTTCTTAAAAAATAGAGCAAAATGTAAGTAGAAATTTTTATTAGTATGTTAAATTGTATATGTAGGCCATGCTTAACTCTTAATTAAATAGTATTGCTCAAAAGGCTTTACGTGTTGATTTATATCCCCTTTTAGACCATTTTGCGGATTATCCGCTGATTCTATTATCCGCGGTTGTCTATTCCCCGTTCACCGCGGATAATCGGGAGTTTACTGTATATATATTCTTCGACCACATTTCATGAAACCATGGAAGCATCTGCGCAGGTGTTAACTCAACGAGTCTAATGCTAAAATAAGGGTGACAGTCATCTGACTCAGAGAAAATGAGCAATAACAGAGGGCGGAATTACTGGATGTTTTCCAAATTTCAAACTGTCGATCACGCTGGCATCCCTCCAACATTTTGGACGCGTCCTCACTGCTAGTTTTAGGATATGTGGCCGCAATGTATATATATATACATATATGTGTGTACGTGCAGAAAGAGAGAGAGAAAGAGAGAGAGAGAGAGAGAGAGAAAGTGTCGATCCATGAAATATCAGAAAGAAAAACAATAATTACAATAATAGTATTCAAGAAAAACCACATTTATGCATCACTGGTATTTTAAAACTATTTTTTGATGTGAATTACATATACTCTTGAATGAGTGAATGTTATCTCATTGGAAATTTTGAATGTATTTTCTTTACTTATGAAATATTTTTAATGAAGGAATAACTTCAAAATTTTATATGGTAATTGGAAAACAATGAAGTGATTTGTGTCAGGTTTATTGCATAAGCTGTAAATCAAATGAATAGCTCTGTGAAACTCTTATGAAAAATTTGGAATTTAGAAAAATGATTACTAAAGTGGAAATTAAAATTCAATGCAGAAGCATTAATGTAGAAGCATTTATATGCACAGATTTTAAAAATCTGTATATCGTACATAAAAGCCGAAGAAACCGAAAAAGCAATGAAAGAAAGATCGGAATACCAAAAACAGGAATGGTAAAGAAAGGTAAAAATAATCTAGTGCAGCATTCGCACTGCTTTGTATTACTCTGTGAATAATCGTATCAGTTTTATTTCGTATAAATTTCATTTTCGAAGGGTATTTCGCCACCGCTCCTTTTAAATACTGTTCCCCATAAACACCGATTCTTTTTCTCATTAGTAATATATTTTACTTTTCATAATTCTGATTACACCAGTAATTGTGGTGCATTTCTGTTTCATTTATTTAATCTCGTCACATATCTCAGGTGTGCCGCCGCTTTGATGCTGCACTCTTACATATTTTTTTCTCCTAATGAAGAATCATGCTGTTATTTCAATTTGCAAAAACTTGCAAGGTTTTTATTTATTTACTTATTTATTTTTTGTTACAATTTATGATGTTTGCATACAACGTTTTTCATTTGTTAGTCCTATTAACTAATCGTTAGTTCTATGCACATCATTGTTTATAAAAATACGATATTAAGCATGAAAATAACATATGTTTGTTTCATTAAGCCGGATGAAGCGTAATGATTGTAAAATGCACTTAAACAAAATGCTGTCCATAGAACACAATATATTTAAATTTGTTTATATGACCCTGTACATGAGCCACGAACACTATATACACCAAAAGCTAATTCCACGTAATTAATAAATATTTGTACCCAATTTCAACTCATTTGGTATTGGATGGCTGTTTCGGACCAATATCGCTGTAAATACAAAGAGGCAGAAAACCAGATACCAATACCATTTGAAATTTCAACAATGAAACTTTATTGAAGTATCAAGTTGTCTTACTGAAGTTTCAGCAACTAGGCTTTAAATGTATTCATGACATTTACACTATTTCTGTTAATATCTTAGCAAATAAAAAAATAAAAAATTAAGTATTATTATAAAATGATATTACATGTATAATGTAAAATTTAATCTTTAAATGGGTGCAGTTAATGGAAAATTACAAATATATATATGTATATTGAAGTATTTCCACATCATAAAAATAAATAAATCCACGTAAGAATTTTTTCAGAAAAAAAAGCAAAAACATATTGATGTATTTCTACATTATTAAAAAAAATAATAAATAAATGAATAAAATAAAATTAATTAATTAATTAATTAAAAAATAATAATATATGTTGATGTATTCCTAAGTCATAAAAAAAGTATAAATAAATAAATAAATAAATGAAAAAAAAATATATATATATATTGATGTATTTCTACGTCATTGAAAAAAAAAAAAAAAAGCTACATTTTTCTTACATAAATTTTCTTGCAAAATATAAATATTATTCGTTACTCTTACATTGTTTCTATCCGAAAACAATACTTCCTGTACGTTTTTATTGTTTTTTATATAAAAAATTGTAATTCGTAACACCCGTGCCGAAATGAAATTGTACTCAGATAGTGAACCAAGGATGAAAATTGCCACAGATAAAGAAACAAACTGTCAAAGCTTTTAGTTGCGTTCGGAAACGATAAAATAGTTTAGGTAATAAATAAATAAGCAAAAAGTAGCATCGCCTGTGTTCGCATAAGAATTCCCTATAGTTTTTACATAAGAAATTATTTCTACGGTAGATATTACTTCTATAAAATTCAAAAATTCAAACTATATAACGAAAGGCAACCAACATCGTTGCTTTCTTGGTCTTATGCTTTTTATTCTACTCTATTTCTTAAAACAATGTTTATAGATGCCACGCGCACCACATAAACTTTAAATTTTATACATCTACTTTTTCAGATAGTACGCGATCATGTTTTATATAAAAATTAAATCATTAAATTAATTTTTTTACTTATTTTTGTTTCATTTTTCGTGCGCACTTTTTATTTCCTAATTCAAAATTATTAAGAAAAACTTTTTCGATAGTGTTTGTTTCGATACTGATTACTATTAATTTTCTTTTCTTTTTCTTAAAAAAAAAAAAAAAAAGAAATTAATAATAATGAAATTTTTGCAAAAGGAAAATTTAGTTTAGGACGGAGGACTATTAGTTTTTTTTTTTTTTTTTTTCAAATTATAACATCGCTTTTAAATTATTCAATTATATTTTCGATAAATTTCCAACTATCGAAAAATGATTTAGATAAATGTCCAGCTGTCGAAAAATGACACCGCAAAAATCCCAGATTGAGACTAATATTCCCCAGTCTAAAAAAAAAAAAAAAAAAAAAAAAAAAAAAAAAAAAAATACTCTGTTACATAAGAGATATGAGGTTTTATACATACGATGCAGATCTTCATCACTATGCTTTTAAGGGTTAAAACTTTCGTGTTTTTCACTAAGAAGAACAATCCCAAACGAAAGAATGAAGAAACAATAAACGAAGTGTTAACAAAAGCGTAGATAGAAAACCATTGAAGAAAAAATATCTATTGAAATAAGAATTTTTACCAAAACAATTTCCTGTCCAAGACGAAAGAAGAAAGCAACAGCGAATTGGTGAAGCTTAACCTGTAATAAGATTTCTTAAGCTTTGTCTAGGAAATTGTTTGAGCAAGATAATCATTCTCTATCCTGATTTAGAAGAATAAAAAACCTTAAAGATTTTGTTAAAGCATACATCCATTATATAAACACAATAATTTTAATTATCTTGTATTCTTGCCGTTTTTATTACAAATAATTTTTTTCGGATAAAAAGAATAATTTTAAAATTAATAATGTGTTGAAATAAAAAAATTACAAGATTTTAAGAGGTATGGCTTTGATATTTTAACAAGTAACTAACCTGTAATCATCCAATTATGAGCTCGGTGCTCTACCGACCAGGCTACTGCCCCCTCCCCGTCCCCCCCCCCCCAAAAAAAAAGAATAATCTGTATATATTAAAATTAAGTTCCTGTCACTGGTTTTTTCCCTATATGTTCACATTTAAGGTAGGATTCTCAGTTGATTAAAAATTTCTATCATCTTACTTAACGAAGTTATTATTTAAAACTTTCGGGTTAATGTAGGTAATGTATTTGCCATCTGGAAAAAAGTTTCTCTTGTGACATTGTTTTTGTCTATCTTGACGTCCATTTCCACAGGAAAATTAAAGTGTGTTGAATGGTGTAAAAAGAAAAAAAAAATGAACTAAAATAAATACCAATGTTATAATTAGTAACAAAGAAATTAGAAATTTTTAATGAAAAAAGTAATTTATGATTTATAATAAAATGTCTGCAGATACTTTTTTTTTCTACTTTTAGAAAAAGAAATTTCTTATGCCGGTTATCAATTTTTGATATATTATCTTTATCTTAAATAATCAAATAATGTGTTGCAAGTAACTATTTAATTTGGTGATACTTTTAATATTGACTTTTGTATTATATCAAGTTTTTATTGAAATCTATAATCTGTTGAAAACATCTCTAAAATTAAACAGCGATTTTAAAAATATTATGTCGAAATTTAATCCAGATGAAATTAATATTAGCTTATAACTTATTTTATTTGAACATCAGTCAAAAAAAAATAAAATAAAATAAGTAATTAACATTATGATTAAGTTAAATAACTATTGCACGCTTAACCCAGAAAGTTTTAAAACAGAATTTAAAAGAATCAATGCACACCAGTTTAATTGAAAATTTAGTTTTTTAACTCAAAGTATATTTAAACGGTTAGATAAATGGGAGCAGTTTTAGTATAGGACCCATTTGGCGTATTTTAAGATTTAGCGGTGCAGTAGTCAAAGTTTTCATTTTCGCGACCACATTAGTCATTTTAACACTAGCCCTGCATTTAAAATGTAGTTAAATTATGAAATACTGCAAATATTAATATTAATGATAATATTAATATTAATATTAAGATATTTATAATATTTACATAAATTATTCATTTTCAATATCATTAGATCATATCATCGGAAAAAAAAATAATAATAAAATAAAAAATAAAGTCATTAACTGGCAATATATGTATATTAATTTTCAGTAATTCAATTATATATATAATTTTCATTGTTTTCTAATGGGAACTAATTACTGAAAATTAGAGAAGGCAAGTTTACAACATGAGAAATGCGCCTTTTTCTATATTCAAAGGAAAATATTAAAAAAATATACTTAAAGGGGACTAATGTGCAAGTTGCACCTGACGGGACTAATGTGAAAGTTGTACCTCACGGGACTAATGTGCAAGTTGCACCGAACGAACAAACTATTTCTTTCAACGAAAATGCCTACTAACCCTGGACGATAGGTCTAATATATCGTATCATATTATATATCGTATTTATCGTAATACAACTCAATACTTATTTCGCTTCCTTCTTTGACTCGTTTTAATACGCATTTTTTATATGCATGAGCAGCCCCCGAAAAACAAAAACATTAAATCATTAAATTCATTTGTTTACTTATTTTTATTTCATATTATTTCATGCGCATTTTTTATTTCCTAATTCAAAATTATTAAAAAAACTTTTTCGATATCGCTTGTAACGATACTGATTATTATTAATTTTCTTTCCTTTTTCTTTCAATAATAATAATAATAATAATAATAATAATAATAATAATAATAAAAGATTTTGATGAAATTCTGGCAAAAGCAGAATTTAGTTTAGGACGGAGGACTATTAGTTTTTTTTTTTTTTTTCTTTTTTCAAATTATAACATCGCTTTCAAATTATTCAATTATATTTTCGATAAATTTTAGATTTCGACAAATGTCCAACTATCGAAAACGACAACGCAAAAATCCCAGATTGAGACTTATAGGCCCTCAGTCCTAAAAAAAAAAAAAAAAAAAAAAAAAAAAAAAATTTAAAAAATTGCATTTTTACTCTTGCAAGCGCAGTCTAAAATCTAGCTGTATATTAGAAATACATAGGAAGTATTACATTTTATTCTATATTAAGTAAAAAATAGGTTCAATTTTTTTTTTTTTTTTTTTTTTTTTTAAACAAGTTATTAAGCCATAAAATTATCGTCAAATAGGGACAACAATTTAAAAGTCGCCAAACATACTTAAGCTGTAGCGCAAAATGTACGAATTTTTTTTCTATTTAAAACAACAACAACAAAAAATACTGATTTTTAGCATATTTCTTTTAAATATAATGTGGTATTAATTGTTATGTATTTCAATTTGACAATGCATATGATGATTTCTATAATATTGTTCTGTTTTTTTCTTGTGTTATACACTATTAATATGGCTATTCTGTGAATGTCAAAACAGAGAATAGCCGGGTAAAATTACTAACCCTGCTAAAGTTAATAACCGAAGCGAGTCAGGGGATAAAGTGGAGCGAGCAGGGAGCAGATAACCCTTAAAAAAAAATGGCAATTTAGATATGTGGCACATAAATTTATAGGTTTAATAAAATCTTTTTGTAAAAAAATAGAACCGACTCCAAAAAGCAACTACTATTCAAACAACTAAAAAAAAAAAAAAAAAAAAAAGAAAGAAAGAAAGAAATGGGTATGAAATGAAACTGTAGATTGCGCCTAAAAGTATAAAATAACTTCCTTCGCGAAACAACCTATAACACTACAATTAATCATAACTTTTGAAGTCGGCGCAAAATTAAATAAAATTTAATTAGTTTTTAAAGGTTTGGTTTTAGATCGGTAGCAACAAATACTGTTGTCTCGAATGATCTATTTTCATGTTTCCTTTATTATTTTATCATTGCATACAATTGGTCCATAAGTAGCATCTGCATAGAACAGTGAACATTCTTTACAATGCGGTATTTATGTTTCTACGAAGTTAGAGTTTCCTTTGCAAATTTGGTATAACTTTGATAACTATCATCCTTGGTGGCTTTTGGATTTGGCGATCAAAACATACACGCAAGATGTATATTTTCATAATATATATTGTACGATGTATTGTTTCATATTCTTGATTACTCTCTTAATATACCTTATTAAATTAATCATCATATCCCAAAGAAATTAAATATGTTTGCCAGATAATTTTGAGATTTTTCTTTCACCAAGGACGTCAGATACCAGCATCTTCGCCAACTTTTGCTGCTTACGAAATCTTATTTGTTTTCTTGAATCAAAGTAGTTTTCGGCTGCGTTTTGCAGGTGACAATGTGAGATGTGTATATTGAATAAGATTTGATTTTTGTATTGAATAAAGTTATCAATTTTTATTTAATTTTGCGCCGACTTCAAAAGTTATGATTAATTGTAGTGTTATAGGTTGTTTGGCGAAGGAAGTTATTTTATACTTTTAGGCACAATCTACAGTTTCATTTCATACCCATTTCTTTCTTTCTTTCTTTTTTTTTTTTTTTTTTAGTTGTTTGAATAGTAGTTGCTTTTTGGAGTCGGTTCTATTTTTTTACAAAAAGATTTTATTTTTCTCTTTTCAGTGAAAACTTATTCAAATAGCAGAACATCAAAAGACGTTCGAAGGCAGCTTCACAAATCACAACTTCCAAGAAAAGTGACATAACTCAAAAAATGGTTTATGTCACTGAAAAATACATGAAATGCACCCAATGTGAACAAAAAAATTACATCTCCATCTAGAAAGTTATCCACTCGAGAGACAGTTGTGCCAGTTTTATTCTAGTCAAGTTATTTTTAAGTTAATTTTTCTCAAATGCTGCATTTTTAAGTTGTGTCACTTTTCTTGCCTTTATCGGATATGAGCAAAAAACTATCTGTTGAATGAACATATGTTAAGTTAAAAAGTCTTTAGAAATGTAAAGAACGGATACGCTGTATTGCTTCAACGTCGATACTTACATACTGCTTTTACCAGTGTAGATGCATGCGTTCAGCAGCTAGAGTGAGAGTAGACTTTTGTGACTATCCTGTAATTTGTTTATATCTTAAAGAAATCATAATGAAACCTATTTCAGGCTAAGATCATTACAACAAAAAAAGTGTTAAAATTAAATCATCTCTTACGAAGATAATAGGTAACAAATTTCAACAACAGCAGCGAGAAACATGGTTTATATTGAGAACCTCTTCCTTTATGAAGTCGGTTTAAAACGTCTATGCGTTTATCGATGTGACCGCTTACAATAAACATACTTTGAATTTTACATAGCATAAATGTCCCCCGCTACACTACAACATATGCAATGTCGTTCAAGTGTGCACAAAATAGGAAATTGTGAACAAACAAATGCACGTTTTAAGCGTTCTGTTAATGTCTAAACTATCTTTTCGTACTAAATCGATGATGCTCTGCAATTTTATAATTCAGTTTTTCCCCCTGTCTTGAACAGTTTCCGAGATAGGAAAGCTTGCATGAATGTCTAAACTATCTTTTGTACTAAATCGATGATACTTTTCAACTTTGTAATTCACTTTTTTCTTTAGAACCATTTTCGAGATAGGAAAAATAGATCCGCTATTTTCCTCCAGGTGGCGCTGCAAGCGGTTAAACTTTGTACTGCATGGCCACTTTGCTATACTTACATGCAATTTTTATCACTATAGCTGCAGCCGTTTAGCAGTTAAAAGAGTTGGGACTGATTTTTTGGGCACCCTGTATTTTGTTAGATCGTAAAGATATTACAATGGGACCTATTTCAGACCAAGACCTTTTCAACAAAACAAATGTATCAAAATCGGAGTATCCATTCAGAAGTTATGAGCTAACAAACATAAAAAAAATATACAGTTTGAATTGAGAACCTTCCTTCTTTTTTGAAGTCGGTTAAAAATGGACTGCACGTAATGTACGCTGGTAAGAGATTACTGAATGATGGGAGCAGGAACACCCAGTCAGGTTCGAAGCTATTAAATCTCTTTGGGTAAATACCCGATTGATTGAACAGTGCCCGCTGCCAGCGAGCTTATGTGAGCCAGACTCTTAGTTTATTGAAAATTAATAAGTTTCCTGTATGTGGAGAGAAGTCGGAACCGGCATGCCATATAACAATTTAAACATCATAAGAGAAAGAATACACGTAGCGTGCGTCTCGAAAAGACACTGCCCATTAGATTAGGGACATTAAGTGCAGTTAGTTTTATTCTCGCGAAAGAATTTGCATTCGTTAAGTACTCACGGTTAAGGTACTACCGTAGGTAGCAGAAGCCCATCCTAATAAGTCCTGAGGAAAGACGTAGCCGAAGGCTGGGGTACCCGAATATTGGTTCGTTTAGAAATGTGCTATTCCTCCAGGGCTTTTTAACCGATTTGAATAAATAAAAAATATGTGTGCTTGCGTGGGCCCCAACATATAAAGTCGCTGAAAGGCAATAGGCAATGAAATAGTTTTCATATTTATTTCCTTCTCCAGAAATTGGTAAGAAGTAGTGGAGGCTTGAAATAATATTCTTTGCATACACGGAGTGCGATCGGTTAAGGTGATGGTGAAGGCAGTAGGAAATTGAACCAGTATTATCTGTTTATAAATTTGTTTGTTTTTCGTAAATTTCTGCATTAGTAAGAATAACGCTGCCGTGCTATAGAACCCCAAATATTTACAAAATTAATTCTTTAATTAATTAATAAAAAAAATATCCTAATTAAAGCTTGATATTTAAAACAACATTTTATTAACAATTATAATATTAGAAGGAATATGTAGAAAGTTATAATGTTTCTGTTTTAAAACCAATGTAACATTTAAAATGAGACAATGAATACAAAAATTTTAAATCTTTAAAAATACATTTTAATTAAAAGCATTAAAATACACGGCAGACGTTTCGGCTAGATGACGTTTCGGCCCTCCTCAGTGTCAAACATACAAGCACAACATTTACCAAAAAAGTCATAACACATCATAACAAGATTATATATTCAGGAGGAATAGCTTTAGCCTTGTTTAAGGCAGAATGCAGCATTTTAGTAAAAGCGCCCTCTAGAAAAATACGGGATTCATATAAATTTACATTAGAGGTTAGAATTTTAAATTTGTCAAAATCAGGAATATGACCCCTATTGAAGGAATGGATTTGACAACTTTAAAATTCTAGCCTCTAATGTAAATTTATATGAATCCCATATTTTTCTAGAGGGCGATTTTAGTATAATGCAACATTCGGACTTGAACGAGGTTAAAGCTATTCCTTTTGAATATATAATCTTGTTATGATGTGTTATGAATTTTTTTTTTGTAAATGCTGTGCTTGTATGTTTGACACTGAGGAGGGCTAGCGTTCTAGCCGAAACGTCTGTTGTGTATTTTAATGTTTTTAATTAAAATGTATTTTTAAAGTTTTAAAATTTTTGTATTCATTATCTCATTTTAAATGCTACATTGGTTTTAATATATTAATGAGACGTATATAATATGTTTAATTTTATTAAATGTTTCTGTTTTGTTTGTACTTTGTAGTTTGCATTTATATCTTAATTTCTTAATATAAATTAATATTTTTTTTCTTACGTAAATGTTCATAAAAGTATTCCAGAGATTATGTGTTTGTAGTATATCATAGCTCAAATTTAAATTAGCCATTACGTAAATAATTTCTTTTATAATTGAAACCTTTAATGCAACACAAAGAACTTCCTTACTAGAAATATTTCAACATTAAACATTACGTTTTGGAATGATACAAATGTTACCAGACAAAACACTATTTTATTAACTTTTCTCTCAAGTTAATATTAACATTTTCCATTTATTATGCAAGTATATTTGCTTTCTTACACAATGCTGAAAATATATTTATATACTGCATTAATATGCAAGAGTGAATCCGTTTCAGTCTACAGGTGTTGTAATATACATTCGGGTTTATTCTGATGTGAGGTATATTTTTGCGTAAGTCTTTTTGTCACGTCGTATATCTGCTGCTTAAATAAGAATGTGTCGGTGGAGACATTACTAAAATAAATAAATAAATAAATAAAAAGAAAAAAAAAACTTTTTGTCGTTTTTGTTAATTAAGTTCAATTGAAAGGAAATTACAAAGAATAATTTCTCAAAGATTTTGCTGCAGCAAATATTTTAAAGGGGGTTACAGAAATTACAGAAAATGTTTGCTGAAAGTCGTGTCTGTTCAGAAAAAATTATTCAGCAAAAGAAGAAAAAGTAAAAAAATTCTTACCTTATAGAAAGAGTGCGATAAATATACTATACCGTCAATCTCCTTGAGTGAGTGGCATTGAATTTAATAATAATAATAATAATAATAATGAAACATATTATGAAAAAAAGTTATAAAAGGTTTAAAAAAATTATACAAAATTCATATTGAAAATCACACGTGTTCTGAAATATTGAAGCAGAATGAAAAATCATGCAATTAGCATAGATTATGAACATTTTACAACTGTACGCACTTATTGCGTAGTTTAACATTCAATGTATTTTTTCTAGATGATCACATAATGGGCTGATAGAATAACAAAAATGACAGACAGGTAGACTATTATAAAATTAGGAATCACTTTAAAGCATTGTTGGAAAGTACAGTCGATAACAAAAGCGTCCGAATACCAGCAAAAATTCCTATGTAAAAAAATACACTTCATACGGTTTTGTTAAATAAATCCTTATCGAATCATGTTCTTACACTGACTAAGAACAGGATTCGACAAGGATTTATTTAACAAAACCGCATGAAGTGTGCTTTTTTTGCATAAGAATTTTTGCTAGTGTTCGGACACTTTTGTTACCGACTGTATTAAAAGTACTTGGTACAAACAGAAATGAAATTCCAACAATTTCCAATTGTAGTTCATGATATATGTGAATATGTCAGTACAACCCTGTAATTCTTAACCTAAACATACCATATTCTACAGAAAAACATTAATTTAGCATATAAATAATAAATGACAATTTGTGCAGAACGAAGTTACATAATTATGTTTTATAAATTTGCCTCTCATAAAACGAACTGCATTGGCATTCTTTTGGGCAGCATCTACACATATAAACCAGTTGTGCTGTTTATATAATTTTACAGAACGTGCAATAGTGAATTTAAATAACCCTGATGAGATAATCTTGAAGAAATTCTGAAAATATGTAAGAACGCAAGAGGCGCACAAACATAAAGAGAAACAGAATGATAGACTAATTGAAATCATAACACTCTTAAAGATTATATAACTAGACTTGATTCAGAATAGATATATCAATATTTATGCAATGTTAAAAATGCCAGTGTAAAAAAATGTTAAGTGCAGACTACAGTTTCGGTAGTGTAAAGCGTACCGTCATTAGCGCAGAATGACGAAGTGGATGTTTGCTCATATATATAGGTCTTGAAGCGGATTATAGAGTCAGAGTAGCAACCAATAGAAATTTAGGAAACTGGAGCTGTAAGCCAATAGGAATGTGAGGTGAAAAAAGCTATGTAAAAAGGCAGAATATGTGGATTTTATGTAATTCTTTCAACAATCCGAGATAGAAGGTACAGCAAAATTGCAATTAATGATATTTTTATGATTTTTACATATGTAGAAAGCTTCTAGAAAATCGAGTTCTGAATTGTTGGGAAAAAATACAAAAATGCATAATATTACATGGATTTCTTCAACCCAAATTCCTATTGGCTTACATCCCCAGTTTCCGAAATTTCTATTGGTTGCTACTTTGACTCTATAATCTGCTTCAATACCTACATATATGAGAAATAATCCACGGCGGTATTCTTCACTCATGACGATATGCTTTACGCTACCGAAACTATAGTCTGCACTTAACAATGTTTTACATGGGTGTTTTTAACGTTGTGTAAATATTGATATTATTCTTAAATACTGTTAGAAACTAATACAAGTGCTTAATAAAAACAAAATTGTAATTGTGCAGTTTCCAAGTATAGCCGTTAATGTATCTAAATATTTTAAAGAGGATCTGTAAATCTTAATGCTAATCACACTATATTCTATATAAAACACTTGTTTTGCGCATATGGTTAAAAAATGTAAATTTTATTATAATTTGTACAAAATGAAGGCATTAAAATGCGGTTTATAAAAATACCTTTAATAGAACTCAACGATTTAGAAACCCTGAGTTATGTTCTTATATACACACAAGTAGTGATATTAAAGTTGAATAACATATAATATAAGAAACAAGAAATTCTATGAATGTTCACGGGAGTCAGAGAGCGCGGACACAGAGATAAATCGAAGTCAAGCAATTTTCTGCCTTTTTGGAAACTATTAATAAAAAATAAACTTTATCACAATCATTTAAAAAATTATTAATAAAAATGATATTTTGTTCTTTTCACATATGAACATTTACCTCACATTAAAAACTAGTATGTTGTGGCCACCACAAGACTTTCTTCTATATTTTTCTATACAAATTCACTCAGTAACAATATTAAAAAAAAAAAAAAAAAAAAAAAAAAAAAAAAACGATTTTTTTCTAAGTTTTTTTTTTTTGTCAAAAGTAAAAAAAAATCGTTAACTTTGTTTTAAATTATCACATATTTATAGTTCAACCATTCGTTTTAAAGGTATTTATTGACGAGACCTTTCGAAAGATACCCATCTTGAAAACTCCTCCCTCCCCCAAAGGGGGGGGGGGAACCGATGCCCCAACATGCACAATTTTTTTTCCTAGTTAACTAGTACTATTATCACAAAAATCATATTAATTTTACAATCACAAGTTTAAAATAACTCTCATTATGCACATTTATACGAAATTTTGTCGTATACTGCCATGCTAAAAGTTTACAAAAAAAATGCGATCACAGTCCCACCTGTTGAGCGATTGATCCCCAAATCTAATCAGCACCAGTTTATGTCCGGGTGCAACTAAATACCAATTTTGGTTAAATTTCATTCATTGATTCGTGAGATACAGTGGACACAAAATTCATGATACACACACAGACAAACTGGCAGACATTTTCTAAAAACTATCAATTCGTGTTCAGGACATCCCAAAACGTGTAAATCCATGAAAAAACGGAGGTAGAAAATTTTGACGAATCCAATACTTTCTCTTTATTGCATACTGAAGAAAGTAAAAAAATATAGTTACATTTTTTCCATTCTAATACTTCTCAATAAGAAAACAATGCAATTTTTCTGATGTTTTAAACGACACAAAATATCTGAATAAAAATTATAATTCGTATAAAGTTTAATAAAATCTTTTAATGCAAAAGACCATGTAATGGAAAAGCATTGATCCACGAAATTTTCCAAATGAAAAGATACTAAAAAGACATTACTACTTAAGAAAACCCCAACTTAGTTATCTCTGCCATTTTTATAATTATTTTCTAACATCAACTACATATTAACCTGGCTGTGTGAAGATTGTCATTTTGAAAAATACTGAACATATTTTTCGCTATTTGTTAGGTAATTTCAATCAAAGAGCAATTTCATATTTTTTATTTGATAATTTAAAGCCAATGGACTGGTTAATCGACCATTA
This sequence comes from Salticus scenicus, assembly GCA_963930645.1. Lineage (NCBI taxonomy): Eukaryota > Metazoa > Arthropoda > Arachnida > Araneae > Salticidae > Salticus > Salticus scenicus. The sequence continues at coordinate 78,312,268 of OZ005662.1, read as the reverse complement.
TTGCATCGCCTTAAAATTAAATGAATAGCTCCAGGAATCTTTTGTGGAAGTGTTAGAAAGTGGGAAAATAGAGGAAGAGTACAAAAGGGAAATTAAAATGCAATGTACTGTAAAATAAGTAAAGGGTTTTTATTTTAGAAATATTTATTGGTAATAAGTAGTGGATTGAATATTTGTATCATGAACTATTTCTTACTTCATTTTAATTATATAAATAACGAGAAATATGAAAGATATTAGGGTAAAAGTAACAGTTGTGGACCTTAAACGGTAGAGAAAACATTTAATTTTAAACACTGAGAAAAAATATTATTATAGTTTTAAAAATTAAAGAACTCACTTTTATAGAAATGTGAACTAAAAAGCACAGAATATCTATCTTAGTATTAAAATGCAGGGTAAGAGAAAATCGTGTGAGTGACACGCCATAATATTTACATACATTTAAATCTTTAATTAAAATAATTTAGAATTAAACAAAAACCATTTTTAAAAAATCTCCCCTGACTGGGCTCGAACGCTAGACCTTTAGGTTCGTAGCGCGGCTCTTTACATCGCAGCCACGGCGTTCACGTACGAAACGTCTTTTTTTTTACAATATACATTTTTTGTTTGCTCCCAGAGTGGTTACAAACATACACACAAACATACATACAAACAAACATACATACAGGTAAAGCTAATAAAAGCTTGCTAAAAATATATCGCCTTCCTCTAGAATGAAAAAAGGGCCATTTTCCAAATCCTTTAACTAGAAATATAGATTTTCGAGCTATGCGCTTAAGGCACGCCGATAAGCTGAGTAGACGAAATGATTGAGATTTTCTAGTTTACACATTTTTAGATGGTGAAACAATATTTTGAATATTCCGAATATTCTGAATCTTTTGTATTGCGAGAAATTCTCGCTTGATTTTATAGAATTGGGTAATAAACCAAGATTGTATAGTTGCTAAAATACGCTTCTTGTAGTCTCATCTATTTGCAGAGATTTTTAAATAACTTTGCCCTTGATAATATAGGCGAAAGCTCTAGAATTCTAATAGGGGTTTCTAGAGTTCGCTTTCCACGGGAACTAAACTAGAATTTATAATGATTACATGGAACTATTTTTTCTAGAGCCACAATTTAGATTCTAGATGTCAGTTACAGAATTTTTTCTCAGTGAACAATGAAAAATAAATTTTACTTCTTACATTGGTTCGAGAAACTGTCAGGGTTGCCATTGTTTACAATTAATGTCGGAAACTAAGAATATTTCCAACCACCCTAATAGCACACCTTCTCCCTAGACATTTTCAAGACATTCTGAGGGTAAAAATTCATCCCGCGGACATCATCAGGCCGTATTAAGGTTAAGCCTGCTATTTGTGCAATAGCTTCAGATTAAGACTTGTTTAACAGGGAAAAAAATTTATTTGGTTATATTTTGCCTTTTTTTCTTGTAGTTTTAATTAACAAAATTTTGCTTCGTCTTTGATTATTTTTATTTTGTGCACTCTTCGCCTTCATATGACATATATAAGCATACAAAATTAATTTACTGCACTGAATTTCTGCATATAATAAAAGGAGATGTGCATGTGTGCAAGTTCTGCGCTTTATAAGAAAACGGCTGATCACAGAGAAACACAAATTTGGATGGAGTTTTACCTCTTCTGATGCACCTCGAAGATCGATTTCTAAAATTTTAATTAGTTTTTTCTACTAATTAAAATCTATAAATTTTTGAACAGATCGGTTCTAGAGACAAAAACATAAAAATGATAAATTGTTTCGCATCGTGTTAGCTCCACTGGTTAGAGTCTCATGCTGGTAACGGAAGGATTGTATGAGTTCGATTCACCAAGGGCCAATATGTTAAACGTTGCAGATAATTAATAGATAAAATGTCAGCAGTTAAAAGAAAATTTTCAGCGTCTACATAACACCCTAAAAAATTTTTATTCTTTTTTTTTTTTTTTTTAATCGAATTAAAAGTTTTGCAGCTGACTGTCTGGTATTACCATCTGTTGAGTGTAGATGATAATCTGTCCCAGAAATGTCTGTCCAAAAAAACCTTATTTTTGAATAATTGCAGCGTCACTTTATAGTCAAGTAACCCCTAAATTGAAATGTCCTGTTAAGGCACAAATGCAAGCAATAGGGACCCGGAAACGGTATAGCGTAGGCGGAAAAGACACAATGGAAAGCAGCGGAGACTCAAAGTAAAGTTTTAAGCTATTTCAATGGAATTTGTTTAGTGTTTTTTTATAAAGGGATTTAAAATATAGTAATAGATTTTTTTTTTTTTTGAAAAATCCTTTACATATAATGACCAGCGAAGCAGGCAAAGCTTTTGCGTTAAAATATATTTTTTATCAGAGTCCACTACTAGTACTACGAACTGTCATCATAATCAGTAGTGGAAAAAACTGATAACAACTGGATCCTCTGACTTTTAAGACTTTATCCAACAGTGAAAGTAGCTCAGTATTCTCTCAAATTTGAAATGTTAAATTAACTCATTTTACTAAATAAATTCATTTTGTTAAAAATTTGTTTGGAATGATTTAATATATTTAGAGGAGGTTATTTTTTCCCAATTTTTAGAGGAGATTTGCATTTTTTCGAACTGACACACAAGATTAATGTAAATATCTGAAACAAAGACTGATTAGCCTTGATATTTATAATATTATCACTAAGGGAGGGTTATTTAAATGCTATTTATAAATTTGTCTAACCATTTTAAATAAAACATTGTGGTAATAAAACTATTGAATTTTAAGGAAACATATTATTTTTAATTTATCATACATATATGCATATATATAAATATTTTTCATTATATAAACACCTTAATGAAACAAAAAATGCTTTTTCTTAATCACAGGATGGACATAATTAACAGGATGACTTAATTATTATACAGCATGGCCGTAGTTAAGCTGACACTGTTTGCAGTGTTTTGTAGCGTAGGCTGACCATATGTTCTCGAATCTCGAGGACAGTCCCTAAATCTCGAGGACAAAACTACCTTCGTTCCCAAAAAAATACAACACATTTGGGGACGCCGGTTATAAAGTTATTAAGGTTTTAGTATAGTAATTTATTATATGTATAATAAATAAACTGAAATAAGTTCTTTTAGTTTCTTTATACATAAAAAATACTAAAAGTTTACAATTTAAGGGGATTTAATTTTTTTTTTTTTTTTTGTCCTCGAAATTCGAGGACGCCGCCATCTTTCTTCCCAAATTCAATGAAAAAAAAATATGGTCACTCTACTGTAGCGTGATCTATTTGCAAGAATATCCCCGAACTTTGTAGGAAAATTAAAGAAGACGGGGGACGAAGAATTCCGAATAAATAAATAAATAAATAAAAATAAATTCCAAAATTTTCCACTAGGGGAATCTAATATCTGGCGTTGAAATTACAACATCTGGCGTTTTTTGCTAAGTAAAGTTTTTCTCGTGGACAAATTAGCGCGGTGTCCCCAAATTCTAAATAATAAATTAGACCAAAGCAGTGCTTAAAATAAATGCTTAATCATCAATTTTAAATTATAAATTACGACAAAAGCTTTACTTCGAAAAACAGCGCTCCATATTTCCCTAACTATCATTTTAGAGCTTTAAAGAGCTTTTTTGATATATATATTAAAAAAAGTATAAGATCACTTTTAAAACACGTATATAAATTTTTTTTATTAAAATTGAGCGCAAGGCTTTTCTTTATTATTAAAATAGCATCTTCAGGTGCTGTTAATTAACAGCAGACTACACAGCGTTTATATACTGGAGAAGTTGAATACAGTTACAGTTAAAAAATAAGTCTTGTAAAAATCACGAGTCATTTAAAACCACTTGGCGTCACAGTAGGGTTACCCAGCAAGTTCTGTAGAAAAACGTTGACACATAAAAAGAAGGTCCAGTTCACAAAAAGTCGCACCAGAACTACATTTTTACAAGACTTATTTTTTTAACTGTAACTGTATTGAACTTCTCCAGTATATAATGCTGTCTACTCTGCTGTTAATTAGCAACACCTGAAGATGCTACTTTAATAATAGCGACAAGCTTTGTGTTTGATTTTAATAATAAAAAAAATATATATAGGGGAGACCCGTGTACCTAGGGCCATCATGTACCTAGGGCCAATCCACTTTATTTGAATAATATTTAATTTTACGTTTTAATACTCAATTTTTTTTTTCTTTTAAAAAACTGAAATTCTCTGAAGAATTAAAGATCTTTTCTAGAAGAAGTAAAGTCTCTTTAGGATGTAAAATTTTAGCACCAAAATGAACATTTTAAAACCATTTATCAAAAGAGTATTATTTGTTAGAAGTGAATGTTGTTACAATAACTTTTGGCCTTTTTTTTTGTAAATTGTGAAGCATTTCTGTGAAATTGCAAAAGGTATTTAAAAATAAATATTATTGATATAATTGCTTCTCTAGAGGTGTATAAAATAATCAAAGAAGTATCTTAATGAATAAAGAGTCTGAAAGTCAAAATGGATAACTTATTGTTGAGGAATTAATTTTGATTCCTTCTATATTGTATGTTCTTCTTTTTCTCTTTCACTTTCGGAAAATATATTATGTACAGAAAGTAATATGATCATGAAAAAATTCATCTTTGAAATTTTGATGTATGTATACGTTTTAAGGTCTCCTAAGTTCACTTTTGCTATTTTTACGGTGGTATATGTATATGTGTGCGTATGTAACTGAATACGATAACGTCTAAGCGCTTTGATCGATTGAGCTGAAAATTGGCAGGTATGTTATAGATTACAGTCACACGAGCTGTATAGATTTCAATAAGTCTAGTATGCAGGGGAGACCCGTGTACCTAGGGCCATCATGTACCTAGGGCCACCTCACTTTATTTGAATAGTATTTAATTTTAAGTTTTAATACTCAATTGGGCGAGTAACAACACCAATTGCTACTTTTACAACTACTTTGGAACTTTTGAGGAGAGAGTTTTGACAAGTTACATGTAGGAAACGAATTCACATGGCCTGAAGTAAAATTTTGCAGCTCATCTCTCTTCCTATTTTACAAAGGCGAGTCAAATATTTTTCTTTCATTTCTAGTGTATAATTTTGCTTGTTATATTGAGTAATAAATGAGATATTTAATTAGTCCTCTCTTCATGTGGATTTTTTTGTGGAAGGCATTTTGAATGAAGTTACCCAAACTTGTACCTAGGGCCGCATCGCTGCCTTGTACCTAGGGCCAGTGTGTTTGGACTTTTTAACAGTTTCGCGACTGCATGTTTTTGTCTTTTTGACAGTAAGGTCCGCCTGTGGGCGTTTTTGTCATAAGTTACAATTTTTCAAAAAAAAAATTTCCGTATTCGCATTTATATTACAAATGCATATGCATTATAATCATACTCTCTCTCCAATCAAAGTATTTGCATCCATAGTATACTGATTGTACAAACATGAATATTGTGTATATTTTTTAGAAACAAATAACATACAAATTGCAAAAGAAACGCCCCCTGGTGGAATTTCATATTTTCAAATGACGTGAATTTACGTCAGCGGTCGAGAAAGTGTTAAGAAACACAATACAGCCTATAGTAATTGGATGCTGGCAAACCCTGGTAAACCGATCACTATATATATGATGTTGCTGAAAGTGTTGGCAAGTCCTATCCGTCGGCCTTTACTTCTGCAAACATTCTATCAGGCTTTCGTGTACCGGCATATACCCAATGAATCAAAACACATTCACTGAAGATGAATATTTAAGTTCAAATGTGACTGAAAGACAAGATCCCTCCATATATTAAAAAAAAAAAAAAAAAAAAAAAAAAAAAAAAATCCAGGAAGAAATTGAACTAAAAATGATAAAATTGAATGAATGTCTCTGTTTCGTGTCCTGTTGAAATTTTGAAACCTTCAACATCTAACATATTTTCGTGTGTCCTGCTTTAACAGGTACGAACCTAAGTAAAACCTTTACCTAAAGCAAAACCTCCCACACCAAAGATGTGACCGAAAACCAGAGAGATCTAGAAATCCAAGATACAGTCCAGAGAGAAAAAAAAAGAGAGATTGAAGAAAACTAAGCATTCTGCTAGAATATCCCAAAGAAAAAAAAAAAAGTGAAAAATTTCGTGTTTTAAATTAAGGCAACAACATGATAATTATTATATGATAAATAAATGTATTACTTGATATTATTTCTTTTACAAAATACATGTTTATATGCTTATTTTCTATTCATTACAAAGTTAAATCTAATTTTGAGAGAATGGCCCTAGGTACAGTGAGGTCTGGCCCTAGGTACAATGAGCGTGTTGTACCTAGGGCCACGAAACCTTTTAAAAACCTTCTATTTGTCGGAATTTATTATTTTAGGTATTTATATTAATCCCAATTGGAAGTAATTAGTCCTAAAGATATGTTCATATCAGTTTGATAATTTTAAACAGGTCAAGGGCTCTGCTTTTGGACATTGATAAAAAGTGGCCCTAGGTACACGGGTTTCCCCTATATATACGTATTTTAAAAGTGATTTTATACTTTTTTTAATATGTTTACACGTGAAGTCATTACAAATTTTAAACTTTCAGTAGTTTTTAATTTTAACAATATATATATATATATATATATATATATATATATTTAATTATTTTGTGAAATCCCTTGACCCTTGTCTTGTTTAATTATCCTACAAACACTGGTGTCATTTTTGCAATTAGATTGCTAGAGTTACGAGTCCATAACGGTTTTTTCACAAAAAAGAAGTTTTGAAACTTGGGTGAAATAATTGTAGCAACTGTATCCCAGGAACTACTGCATACAATTTTATACGAATTTACATGTAGTTGAAACTTGACGTCAATTAGTGGATATCGACTTTGGTAAAAATAACTCAAATGTGTCACAGATATACTGCGATTTCTTTCATATCTGTGGCATATAAACTAAGGCTCTTAATACCTTAGTTTGTATTGTATATATTTAAATTTAAAATCTTTTTCACACACCATAAAATTTATGAAAGAACTATCGGTTTCGAGCAGACGTAGCGTTTCTTCTTTAGGGTCAAAACGTGTGCTCCTATCTCGGAGGCAAAAACAAACTTTTTCTTTGCTTTTGCTTCCAAGATGTGTGCTTTCTTCGGTACATGTTTTACATCTGAAGAAGAAAGATCTGGTCTTTTCGAAACCGATAATGCTTTCATAAATTTTATGGTGTGTGAAGAAATTTTTAAGTTTAAATATTCATTACACACCAGTTCTTTAATTTAATATTATGTATTTTATATAATCTAACAAAACTTGATATATAAGAGGGCTATTATAAAGCAGTTACGCTGATTAAATTTAGGTGCTTGTCGGCCAATAGGTTGCGCTATTATACTGAAATTTTCTCCATGAATGGATAAGCTACATCTCAGAATCTATTGTGTATAAATGCACAAAACTTGGTATAGAAGAATAAAAATAAATGTTAAATATGATACCTTATTTTGATTCAATTAGAACGTATATCGAATGTGAGGAAACGCTGCAATGCTGCAATATTCCCCGTGAATAAAAACATTATATACCAGATTCTATTGTATATAATTGCATAAAGCATGGTATATGAGTAGGCCATTCTTATAATTTCGTAATTTTTCACTTCAGAGTATGAATTTATTTTATGTTTATCCTTTATTTTTTATAAGACCAAGTGTTCAACCAGAAGTAAAAATGTTAGATGAATTTAATGTTTTGGTTTTTATGTAAAAACATGATCGCGTGCTATCTTTAAAAAAAGTGAAAAAAAAAAAAATTAAGAATTTATGTGTTGCGTGCGAAATTTATATAAAACTTTTAAAGAATAAAATAAATGAAAAGCAATTATGTTCTTTACATTTTGTTGAATAGTTTTGTTTTTTGAGTTGTCAGTATTATCTACCGTAAGAATAATTTCTTGTATTAAAATTATAGGGAATTGTAATTCAAGCACAATCGTGGCTACATAATTGATTTTGAAGTCTGAATATATTTAACGGTGTCTGCTTTTATTTAGTTACAAATTTATATCAGTAAGAGAAAATTTAGAATTTATGATGTCTATTTTGTGGGTTTGCATAATATTAGTGACGTCCGTGACAGGACCTTTTAAGTAAATTAAAGAGATTTTATTTGAATTAAAAATATGTTCAAAGCCGTTAATTGATTTAGGAAATAAGATTTGAAGTGGATAGCAAGAAAAATAGGAGAAAACTTTACCTGGATATCGCATTAGCAAGTTTAAAACACTGAGAAAAAAATATACCGCCTTTCTCTAGAATGAATAAGTGGCCATTTTCTAAATCCCTTAACTAGAATATAGATTTCCGAGCTGTGCTTATAAGGCACGCCAATAAACTGAATAGACGAAATTTTCGAGAATTTCTAGTGTACACATTCTAGATGGTGAAACAATATTCTGAATACTCTAAATACTCTGAATTATTTATATTGCGAGAAATTCTAGCTTGATTTTTTAGAATTTGGTAATAAACCAAGATTATAGCTGCAGAAACCCGCCTCTGGTAGTCACATTTGTTTGCAGAGATTTTTTAAATAACTTTGCCCTCGATAATATTGGCAAAAGCTCTAGAATTCTAATAGGGGCTTCTAGAACTCGCTTTCCAAGAGGACTAGAATTTATTAGGATGACATGGAACTATTTTTTCTTGAGTCACAATTTAGATTCTAGATGTCAGTTACAGAATTTTTTCTCAATGAAGAATTGATTTTGAATAGCAAATATATAAATATTACCCAGACAATTTTTGGTATATGAGCAAGGGAAGTTGTTGAAAGATTTCTAATAAATAACGTCAACTATACAAAGACAGTGGAATGTTTTAAAGCCCATTTTGGCAGGGAAGATATTCTTGTACAAATCTACGTTCGCGAGATGTTGAAGTTGATAATATATGTTCAAAGAAAATTTTCATTAACTCTTTTAAATGATAAACGGGAATCATATTTACGTGCGTTAGAATCATTAGGTGTTATCACTGATAAATATGCATTGATTTTATATCCTATGCTTGAGTCATGTTTTCCAGTACATTTTTTGAAGGCCTAGAATCGGACGAATTAATGTAATACAGAATAGAATGCTTATTTTTCCCGACCACTCGGAAACAAAAATTTATCTGGATAATTTGTACCTTATTATAATTATTTATACCTTTCTAGTGTCTTATTTATTTATTTATTTTTAGATTAGATCTTATTAGATTACATTACCAAAGCCTAGACACTAGGAACTGTGCGAACCAAAGGACTTTTGTCTTTCGATGTTAATTTTAGTCAATACACCAGTTTATGTTAATTTCAGTAAATCCATAGTGTGTTATTCAGTAGTTCAGTAAATCCATAAAATTACATAAACCAATTTAACTTAAAAAAATTATTTACTTTCCATTTTGTTTTCTTTTCTTTGTTAACTTCAGTCCTGTCCCATTCATCCCCACATGTGGAGATGAATGGGACAATGCACATGCATGTAAAAAAAAAAAAATATTATTAATTAAAAATGATAACTTTTTATTAAAGTTAGTACGTTTATTTGTAACTGATTACTGAAGTGTGCTTATGAGCAATGTTACAAAATTCTGAATTACATATGGTGAATGTTATTTATAAAAACATGAAAATTGTCCCATTCATCCCCACTCTCCCCTATATGATACGTGTGGCATATAAGTAAAGTTGTTTTAATAAAAGGAATAGAATAACTGGAAAGCAATTATGTTGCATTTTGTTTCATCGTTTTGGTTTTTGATTTTTAAGTGTTATCATGTCGTAGGGATAATTTTCTGTATTAAAGTTTTAGGTAATTGTTATGCGAGCACAAATTGATGATATTTTATGGATTTTAAAGTTCGAATGATATTTCACGGCGTCCACGTTTATTTTGTTTTATAAATTTACATCAGTATGGGAAAAGTCAGGAATTTACGGTGTCTGTTCGGTAGTTTTACACAGTAGCCATTATGATGCACTATGCTTATTAGATTTGGGTATATACAGACCGGCAGGTGATGCTGCTGTGCTGAAAATTTCCATGTGAATTGAAATTATATATATGTTCGATTATATTGCATAAAATTGCAAAGTGTTTCGTATATGAGAGGGCCATCATGAAAAATTATGCTGATTCAATTTCATTGTAAGTAATCTGAAACGTTCCGCTGCTATTACTTACAATCTCTGATTTTCTACATGACTTCATCTCAGAATCTATTGATTAAAACTGCACCAAGCACCATATGTTAAACAGTAAGTGGCACTGTCACACAGAATGATATAGAACAGAGTTTTATGATCGTCCCTAGCATATACTAGTTTTCTTCCTTATAGCTGCAATCTTTTAAACAGTTTTAACCATATTAAAGAAATACAAGATAAATTTAAACACATTTGCAACTTTCAGCTGATACGTGCAACGTTAAGTTGATGCGTTGCTAGTAAAGCAAAATGTAACTAGTTGCAAAACAATGGTCTATTTTTAAAGCAGAAGTGCGCGGTCCGATTCTAACAAACGCCAAGAATTTCTAATATGTGCCTCATAAAGAAAATAACTGAACGAAGAAAGCCTCAAAAACGTAGTTAAAGAAGTAATTGATTTTATCAAAATTTTATTTAGAAACATTCAAATTTTGGTCTTATGTTATAGCATTTGATAGTTCACACGAAACATAAAATCATGGAAAAAATTATCTTAATCTGTAGTTCATCTAACTAGAAACCAAATATTCATTCAATTTAACCCCGTTTTGTTAGAAGTGTAAAGCCTTTTCTCTATATAAATATTAACTGAATATACTGACTACTTGCATTATTTTTCTCATAAAAATTTATTTCCTATAAATTCTATATCCATGCAATTATGTTTAATAATTACTTTTTCTATCCCGTAAGACTTAATTATGGTATTTTGTGAAAAAGAGTATCATCCAAATTACAAAACAAAAGGAAACCAGAGCAAAGCTAAACAAAAATCTACAAATGAAAGAATTTGTAGAAGAAATTTCTAGAAATTAAAGATGTTTATTTGATTAACTTCAATTGAATAAGAATAAAGAAAAACGGTAAAACCTCTTAAAAATTTGGATAATTTCCCTTGTGGTATTATTTTGTATGTCGTAACATTTTCTCAGCATTCAATAGAAGAATGTTAATTAAAATGAATGTCTGTTAATTATCTCCAGAACGAGAAAAACAAATATATATATATTATAAAAAACATTGAATGAATGAAGCTTAACAAATTGTAATACAGTACACCTACTATGTACGTACTATAATATGTGCTTTAGGTATATCTTATACATTAGTTTCTAATTTTAATAAATCTAATTTTGCTATTCTTTGTATCTTAATATTTTATTTACTGTCAGTTACAATTTGGTATAGCGTATCCATAATGAAACATCTAAGTATATATTATTTATTTCTATTCCTTTTTTATATATTTTAGTAAGTCGTGCTATGTTTAGCATTTTGTGTAGATATAAATTCAATTTATTTTGTTGGTCTAGTCGTTCGGAGTTTTTCATGTTTTTTACTGAAACTTATGTAAATACTCCCTAAAAAAACCTCCACGAGGAGCTCTCACCCTAATGGTTGTATCGCACGAGAGATTTTCGCTCAACTTTTTACTAAACACAACATTATGGCCAACGTACTCAGCCTGACCTTGTTCAAGGACACAGATAATTATGCAGATAGGACACTCCCGTATATTCAGTGGTAACTAAAATTGGTATTCAGTGACGCTGTTGGCAATGGCGGTAAATTTCTCGGGCTCTCCAGCTTACGCAATCGCTTGTCTTTTTTTTTTTTTTTTTTTTTTTTTATCTATGTTTTTATCGAAGAACTAGTGCGACGTTAAACCCAATAATCAACCAACCAACCATTGTATTGATGTTTTGGTTTGACAACTTTGTTATTATTCACAAAAATAATTGACAAATACAATTTATTTTAAGAAGCAAGTACTACATATCAAAATGTACTAAATACATTTCGAAAATATACATAAACCAAGAATATTTCTTTCTGTTTAAAGCATTTTGTATTATTTAAACCAATCAATGTTAAATATTTAAGATTTTATTCTGCTATTTGAGAATTACAGTTTGTTATTTTAAGTTGTACTTGAATATAAATGTGCTTCCCAAAATATATTTTGAAACTTTATAAAAATTAATTTTATTTGTTAGAAGAATACCTGTGAATGTTTTGAGTGTGATTTTGTGAATTTAAAAACAGTAGAAAGTGGAGCAAAAGAAAACTTCACATACTAACCTGTTACTAACTGCTCGGGATGGATGGTTGGGTTTAACGTCGCACTAGTGCTGCGCAGATGGGCAATTGGCGACAGTCTGGGACACACCCCTAGAGGTGGTCCGGAGACATGTATGTATGTTCGGTTTATGGCATCGGATGTTGCCTTACGACAGAATCCACAAGTCTGTGCCAGGTCTTCCGGTCATGGATCCACTCTTCTTCCAGATCCCTATCCCTCATCGCTTTTTTTAAGTTATCCATCCAAGTCTTTCTTGGTCTTCCTCGTTTTCTTTTCTGATTTGGTATATAGTTAAAAGCTATTTTTGGTAATCTTTCATCGTTCATTCTTTTAATATGAGCAAGCCAAATTAATTGCTTTTTTTGAACGCCATCTAATATGATTTCCTTTATTTTCATCATTGCTCTGATTCTCTCATTTCTCACTCTCTCCATTCTTGATATCCTGCATGATCTTCTCAGGGCATCCATTTCAACAGCAGCCAATTTCTTTTTTTCCGTCTCCATAATTCTCCATCCCTCTGCTCCATACAACAATATGCTTTTTACAATGGAGTTGTATATATTATACTTTCTCGTCCTAGACATGCCATCACAATTTTGATCCTCTGTGGAAAGGATGGCTCTCCCGCTTCAGTGACTCCCAGAGGTATAATTTTTGATGGGAACATTTAGGACATCTAACTACTCGGGAAATAGAAAAAACAATTTTCGATCAAAGATGCTATTCATGTAGACGTAACACATGTAGTTCCCCTCTGTTGACACAGGTGGTGCTGCCACTTTTCTGGTTCGCCTTTTCGCTTCATTGTCCTATCTGTATGATAATCTGTGTTCAAGGATAGCAAATTTTCGGATGATCAATTTTTTCGATGTGCTTTAGAAAGAGTTGACTGTGTTCACTGTGCTCATCGAAAGTGACCAATAGGAGGGAAGGACAGGATTTTTTTTTCTGGAATACCCTTAGAAAAGGGAATACCTCACGCTATCAGTTCCGGGTAACACTACGGACAGCTGATCGGTTTTCTCGTTCGTTCAGCTTCCACAACTTCGAAGCACGCCGAGTGAACATGTTGAGCGGCCACGTGGCACTACTGAGAGGGAAGACCGCCGTGTTCGGCGTATGGCTGTGGCTAATCGTACTGCGTCTGCAGCTGAAATTCGAGCTGCAGTTGGCACCACAGTGACACAACTGTTACAAATCGGTTACTTCAAGGACAGCTCCGAGCCAGACCAACACCTCCTGTAATAATGCCTCCGAGCTGAGCTCTACGTCATGGAAGATCGGCCGATTTTATCCAATCAACACTTCCTATGACACATGTTGGATCGTGGGGATTGGATGAAATCGGCCGATCTTCCGTGACGTAGAGCTCAGCTCGGAGGCATTATTACAGGTGGTGTTGGCCAGACGCCCTGTAACGTGCATTCCACTGACTCCAAACCACTGCCGTTTGCGACGTGAGTCGTGTCAAGCTAGAGCTCATTGGAGGACGGAGTGGAGATCTGTTGTGTTTTCTGATGAAAGCCGGTTCTGCCTTGGTCGCAGTGATAGCCGTGTGTTGGTTAGAAGGAGGCCAGGTGAACGCTTGCTAGCGATCTGTCTGCGGCCTAGACACACAGGGCCTACTCCTGGAGTTATGGTTTGGGGAGCAATTTCGTATGACAGCAGGAGCACTCTCGTGGTTATCCCACGCACCCTGACTGCAAATTTGTACCTCAGTCTAGTGATACAACCTGTTGTGCTGCCATACATGAACAGCATTCAAGGGGGTGTTTTCCAACCGGATAACGCTCGCCCTCATACCGCTGTTGTAACCCAACATGCTCTACAGAGTGTCGACATGTTGCCTTGGCCTGCTAGATCACCAGATCTTTCTCCAATTGAGCACGTATGGGACATCATTGGACGACAACTCCAGCGTCATCCACAACCAGCATTAACCGTCCCTGCATTGACCGCCCAAGTGCAACAGGCATGGAACTCCATCCCACAAACTGATATCCGACACCTGTACGACACAATGCATGCACGTTTGCATGCTTGCATTCAAAATTCTGGCGGTTACACCGGTTACTAATGTACCAACATTTCACATTTGAAATGGCTCTTCTCGCCAATGGCTCTACCTGTGATCTAAAAACTTTAATCAATTAAATATGTTACCTAGACAAATGTATTGCTGAAATTTCATTACTGTACAATAATTTTTTCTTGATGTTGGGATTTTTTTTTCCATTGGTGTATTACAATTTAAATGTTGTATTTTAAACTTCATATGAAGTTGCTACTTGAAAAGTTTGATCAAGATTTACAAGCTTCAAGGAAAGTTGAAATTTGGCTGAATAATTTGGAATGTGTTATTAAATATAATAACAGCTTTTAATTCTATATAAATGCCGATACAATATTTAAACGGGCGTTTGAGGGGACACAAAATTGTTTAAATATGTTACCTAGACAAATGTATTGCTGACATTTCGTTACTGTACAATAATTTTTTCTTGGTGTTGGGATTTTTTTTTCCATCAGTGTATTATATAAAATTAAGTTTCAAGATATATAATATATAATATATATTATGTTATATAGTATATATGCATATAGATATATACTTCTATTTATTCAACAGTTTTTTCCACAATATAATAACCATAAAAAAAAGGTTATATTAATGTATTTTTATTTTTATTTATTTATTTTTTTTTTTTATCGCACAAATTTTAATTTTAATATCTACAATAAACCCATTGTTATTTAAATCAACGATAGTTCACCAAAGACAATATCACTGTTTTTTTTTTTTTTTTTTTTTTTTTTTTGTTGTTTACATTTGTTCCAAAAATGCATTTCGTGAAAATCCCAGAAGAATAGATTTAAAAATACATTTACTTTATGTAGCATCTTTTGAAAGTTTATTAAAATCTGTGGACTGCCATATACCGCATGGGAATATATAAAAATGCATTTAAAGTGTAAGATATTAGGTGCTTAAAAAGTTTAGTATTATTTCCTTAAATAAACGGTATTTATTCCGGAAAACGAAATTCAGAAAGAGCCTTTGGAGAAATGATTACGTAATATAAAAATAGGAGGGCAAAATTTTATAAAATTTTATAGTTGTTACACATACACTTAAAAAGTTTATAAAAAACAAAATCTGAGCTTGTTAATTTTAAACTGCGTTTGTTTTCCTGTTCCATATTTTTAAACATGATTTGTAGTTCATGTTTGATTATACACACACATACATATATATTCTTTAAAAACTTTTCACACGAAGAAATAAAACTATCACCAGAAGAAATTTAAAGTTTAATTAAAAAAATATGATAAAATGGAAGCATACATTACACAATACTTCCTCAGGGGCACTGATGAAATAATATATGTAAAAATTGATAGTTAACAAAAAAGGAATAAAAATATTAAGAAAATCTATCAAAGCAAATAATTTTTAAAAACAATGTTTAAAACTATGAAACAGTTAATAGTTAATAAAAAATTGTTAAAAACTATGAGATCCCGTGAGAATGATTTTAGATAAATATTGAAAGAAAAGAAAATTCATGTAAATATTAAATTTATTTTTTACAAGCAAAAATACAATACTGTTGCGTGTATATATATATATAATGAGTAACAATATTATAGTTTAAAGACATTAATGATAGTATTATTTTTTAGTAATCAGTTTTACTGAAGTGTAACAGATTTAAAATTTTTAAGGTTTTTATATTTTAGTTAATATTATTGTATGTTCTACACTATAAAAAAGAGAAAAAAGTATTAGAATCAAAGGAAATGGTTAGGCGACAAAATGCAACCAGCAACAACGGGACATGTTCAAAAGCAAACACAAAATTATAAGTAATCGCTCGAATATAGGTTTTGAACTGTACCAATTAATCTACTTTCCTATATAAAAATATTGATTCAATTTTTTGCCAAAATTCATTTAAATATAGTAACCAGCTAAATGGTAAATGCATAGAGAGTGTGCCTCCACGGGAGTTAGGGCCCTTTCACGTATTTACACATGTTTTGGAGAAAACTACGAAAATCTTCAAACGGCTATGTCGGTGAGCGTGATCTGCGATCGAATGCAGCAATGTGAGCTGAATCTCTTGGGTACTGGCACATACTTCCTAAAACATTTTATGAGTAGATGAGCGAACAAATTGAAAAATATTTATTACTTACCCTTACCATCATGATTTACAAACTACTATTTTGGTATTTATTTTTGGTAGTTATGTTTATGCTTATTTGTTAACTAAGTTTATTTTTTTTTGGATTTTGCCGAACAGAAAAATTTGGTTTGCAGCAAATGGCATGTGCATCCGTGAACTTGAGTGTTATTATCGTAACTTCAATATAAGTATAAGTAAACAAAATCAGCGTGTATTTTTTATTTGCACAAAAGCGTGTTTTTTTATAAACTGTAATAATAAAAGCATTTATAATTTCATTACAGATCCACACAAAACTCACAACACTGAGAAAAAAAATATACCGCCTTTCTCTAGAATGAATAAGTGGCCATTTTCTAAATACCTTAACTAAAAATATAGATTCCCGAACTATGCGCATAAGGCCGCCAATAAACTGAATAGACGAAATGATCGAGAATTTCTAGTGTACACATTTCTAGATGGTGAAACAGTAGTCTGAATACTCTAAATATTCTGAATCATTTATATTGTGAGAAATTCTCGCTTGATTTTCTAGAATTTGGTAATAAACCAAGATTATAGTTGCAGAAACCCGCCTCTTGTAGTCTCATTTATTTGCAGAGATTTTTAAATAACTTTGCCCTCGAGAATATAGGCAAACGCCCTAGAATTCTAATAGTGGCTTCTAGAACTCGCTTTCGAAGGGGACGAGAATTTATAAGGATGACATTGAACTATTTTATCTAGAGCCACAATTTAGATTCTAGATGTCAGTTACAGAAATTTTTCTCAGAGAAACGAATATAGTACATGAAAGGCTATGGTTGGATATTGTTCGGTATGGATTTCATATTGCGTTTTAATTCATTTTCTGCGATAAATTTAAATAAGCAGAAATTTAATTAAGTTAGGTTTTTATAGAATATATAGAAAATTTACAGAGCTTTCCAAAATGTGTCAGAAACAATTTTTTTACTAGAAGAAACTTTTAAAATCGCTTTAAAAATTATGTCTTGCTCGTGAAAATTTTTAAAAATGTGAGTGAATGAATGAAAAAATAATAATTACTTACTTTTACTAACATGATTCACAGAGTACTGTTTTGTAGTCTTATAATGGAAGCTATATTTTTTCTATAATTACATGTTGTTGGATTCGTTGATTTGTAAAACGTTGTTTCTAGAAGTTAATATTTTTGTTTTTCAGACTGACTCTTATTACCATAACTTAAAAATAAACAATTGCTGGATGCACAAATTTTACGTGTATATCTCAAATATAAATGCAATGTAAAAACTTTCACAATGATTGATAAATTTGAAAGAAGTATGTGGACGTAAATCAAATGGGATGCTCTCTCTCTATATATATATATATATTATAAGATCGGTAATTTTAAAAAGTAGTGTGAAGGAAATTATTCTAAACTAGCAGGCTATGCCCGCTTCACTGGTCACTATATTTAAATGACTTTTCAAAAAAAAAAAAAAAAAATTGGATCAGTATTCATTTTTTACATCACATTATACATAAAAACTTAATAAAAAAAAATAATAATTTATAAATAAATAAATAAACATTGAAATTGCTCTAGATCTTGTTCGAGTACCCGCTGCCTAAGGCAGCTCTTTTTTCCGTCCGTGCTGCATCGGGGGGTTCCCACTGTCTGCAAAAAGGTCTTTCCCGGGCACTTCAATCTGGGTATTTATCGACGACAGGTGGATCGTCTGTTATTTAAGAACTACGATTTTAAAGATGACTGTATCTCATTACCTATTATATGTTTTTGTTTTTGAACCATGTGTTTTATTGTCCCCGTTATTTACACTGTATTACGATTTGATTCCGACTAGCATAACAAAATGAAATAAAAAATAGATTTTCTTTTAAAAGAAATTAAATACATGAAAAACAAATAAATTTTCATCAGTTTAAACCTTTTCCACTATATACAACCATTTTTTCCCTCAATAAATATTATATAAAAAAAATAATAAAGGATTTTTATTTAAAGGAATTAATTTAAAATGAAAAATAAAAATTTGTCATACCATAAAATTTATACGTAAACATAACAATTTATTTATATTGCATTACCATTTTATTTTCAATAAATATAATAATAATAATAATAAAAAGAATTTCGCCTTCAAATGAATGTACTAAATAAAAAATAAATAGTGAAATAACCGTTGCTAAGATACGCAGACTATTACAATCAAAGAATTAAATTTATGAAAAATGAAACATTAAAGCCAATATTTAAAATCAAAAGAACATTAATTTAAAAAATTCAAATTCAAAATTCGAAAAAATCTCGATGAGGTGCACACCTGCAGTGTCCCTGGTACTTATATGCCTAATTTGGGAGCTCTGCGATGAATAGTGTGAGCACCAGAGCGCAGAGAGACACACATACAGACAACACACACACACACATACACACACATACACTTCTCTTTATTTATATAGACTAGCAGGCTACGCCCGCTTCGCTGGTCACTATATTTAAATGAATTTTCGAAAGAATTGAATTAATATTTATTTTTTTACACCGCATTATAGAGAAAAACTAAAAAAAAGGTAACTAAAACTGCTCCAAACCTCGCTTTGGGTACCCGCTGTCTACAGCAGCTCTTTTCCCGCCCGCACTGCATCAGGTCTAGGTTTCCTATGCCTGCAGAAAGATCTTTCCGGACACTTCAATCTGGATATTTATCGACGACAGGGTAATCTGCTACTATTTAAGAACTACGATTTTAAAGATGACTGTATCTCAGCATCTATTAAATATTTTTGTTTTGAACCATGTATTTTATAGCCCGTGTTTTTTACACTATAATACGATTTGATTCCGACCAATGTAATAAAATAAAATAAAAAGTAGATTGAAAAATAAATAAATATATATATATAAACAAATAAATTTTAATCAATTTAATCCTTTTTACTATGTATATATATATTACCATTTTTTCCGATAAATACAGTAAATAAAAAAATTAATAAATAAAAGTTTTTTCTTTTAAAGGAATTAATTAAAAAATGAAAAATAAGAAGTTGTTCTACTATAAAAAAAAATGAAACATAACTGTTATAAATACGTTTTTAAATTTAAAAATAATTATACTTAATTTTTTCTACTGCATTACGATTTTATTTTCAATAAATATAACAAATTAAAAAAAAAAAAAAAAAACGCCCTCAAATGAATGTATTAAATAAGTTGCGTAATAGCCGTTGCTAAGATACGCAGACGATTGAAGCAAAATAATAAATCTATCTTATACTATTAAGTGAGCAATATTTGTATATTTCACTGTTCTCGAAAACGGTAGCTCGGACAGTCACGAGATTTAACACAAAGGTGCCCCCCGAAGGGTCATTGTGCACATCGAAGTCAGATTTTCGAATTTTTGATTAGTTTTTTCTTAATTAATTAAAATGTGAAAATAATAACCTTCTAATTTCTGATAAATAAGCCATTTAAATTTTAACATTTTATCCATAATTTAATTGTTGCCAATTTTTTTTTCGACAAAATAATA
Organism: Salticus scenicus; assembly: GCA_963930645.1. Lineage (NCBI taxonomy): Eukaryota > Metazoa > Arthropoda > Arachnida > Araneae > Salticidae > Salticus > Salticus scenicus. The sequence goes on along the minus strand of OZ005662.1, from coordinate 78,292,227 downwards.
ATAATTAAAAAAAAAAAAAAAAAAAAAAAAAAACGTACATTTATTTAAAATGAGGAAAACAAATCAGAAAGATTAGAAAATAAATTAGAAATATCAGTCGCATCGTTACAAATAAGATACCAAATGAAAAGGAAAATTTTTGTAAATCCGATGCATTAAACAGCTTATCAATCGGACAATTAGATTTTTTTAAATTAACTAAAGTATGAATTTTAGGTGGCAACAGCAGAAGATTGTATGGAAACCGTTAGGAGAAAAAAAATGAAAAATCTGCTTCACATTAAGTCACATGATTTTTAAGTGGGATTAAAAATTGCAGTTTTCAAATTCTTTTAAATTTTCTCTCATGAACACAAAAATATAATATACAGCCTGTACCCCACAAGACCCATTTCAAATTTCATCAATTATTTTGGATAATAAATAAAAGTTATTATTATTTTTTTCAAATTAAGTTTTATTCTATCTTCGAAAAGATTTATGTGATCATAGATATAATAATATATAGAGATCTATCATCCCCATATTATCGTGCAAAGATTTTTGATGCCGAAAAAAAAGCTTTGGAATCAGCCATTAAGTGGTATTGAAGGAAAAAAGGAAAAAAAAGAAGAATGAATTTGAAACTATATCTGGAGCTTTTCATTCACCTTTAGTTAATAAATTATTCATGAATTTTATTTGCTAAAACATTCGTGTGTATTCCCGTGTGTATTCACTCGGGGAAAGACTGCCATATTTTGGTAAAATCGCCGTCTTTTTCCGAGTGAAAAGGAATCACTTTTTTCTCCCCAATTATCAATCTATATATTATTACTATATGTATGTATGTTATACGATACATTAATAATTTGGGTTTTAAAAGTTTTTTTAAATAGATTATTTAAACTCTATGAACCATATTTTTATTTTATCAGTTTCATTAACAGATCCTGCTGGGCGATTTTTTAAATTTTGGTGTTGAAGTACACCGAACGTTTTTCGACAAGAAGTTTAATATAGCAACAGCCATTTTAATCTAAGTAGCGCATCAAATATATAAAAACATAAATGATTTATTTTTACACAAAATTTACAGAACAAATGCAGTTTTAAAGATAGGAAATTTGTTTCAACAAGCACTATTTTAAACCTAAAAACCATTAAAAATATAAGCAGAATATAAAGGATTCTTATGTATAAACAAAAAAGAGTCTGATAAAATTATTAGCAAAATAGTCTTCCCCTTTTCATACAAAAAAAAAAAAAAAATCCATCGCTAATATGACGACAAAAATTCAAAAGCCGCCAATGGAGCGACATAATAAAGTTGTGTAACACGATAATGTTTACCTATTTATTTATTTTTTTATATAATAATCACTATGCTAATTTATCTTACAAACAAATGAGCCTCTGTGTGTTACTGCACCTGCACGCTGTCGAACAGAAATATTTGAGAAATTCAAATTAATATTTAAATAAATAAATAAAAATATGTTTAATGGGAAATATATATAACCCAAAAAAGATTAGTTGTCTAAAATACGGCAGAAATAGCGCTCATAGCATATTGTTACAAGGGATTAAGTCTTATTGTTACAATGGATTAAGTCTAAAATGGTGACAAAAATTCAAAAGCCGCCAAAGAGAACTATATTAAGGCTGTACTATCAGGTTTACAACCCATGAATAGACAATTTGCACGTTTTCCGATTTTATTCTTATATAATAGGAAATGAAAAGGTAAGAAAATACATACATACATTTTCTTTATTTGAAATCTAATGACTGATTACAATTTTAACATCGCACTATTTACTCTATCGAGAAAACGCAGTATAATATAACGTGACGTCACTCTTTATGACAACAAACGAAAGTAATCGTTGTTTACATTCGATTTCGTGCTTTGTTTTGCTTCTTGAATCAGTGAAATATGTTTTGTATGTTAAAATAATTACAGTTATTAAAATATCGTAGTATAAATATCGTATTGTTCCATTTTTGCACTAATACAACGGCTAATGCTTCTCAAAATTTATTCTTTAGTGTTCCACAGGATCCTATTAAACGAAAACATTGGACAACCGCCATGAGAAGAAAACAATTGAAAATAATGATAATGGAAAATGATGATAATGATATTAAATGATTATAAGATGAAAAAGAAATTCTCAAAAATCACATAAACAATTGATAATTAGGAAAGTTACAACGAATTGCTGCTTATTAACCGGGCTAACAAAATGTAAACATTGAAGCATCATAAAGTGTGACGTCAGGCAGCGTTTTGAAGTCACGTGATTTTTGGTTCATTTTAAAGTTATTTTTTAAAATAATGAGAATTTTTTTTGCATTTTTAATAAACTTTTTGAAATTTATGGACCTAAATCTACCAGAAAAATAGGATTTTGTTCAAATCCCCCATGTATGCAAATTCCTCATTATATATAAACACAAAAAATTACTTGTCTCATGCGACATACGTAGCCGGTCACAGCTTATTGTAATATTTGCGTGAAATTGCTGTCATTTAATGGTTGACTGAATAAACAAAATAAACATATGAAATAACGTAAAAGCAAATATTATGTTGTCTAAACCCAGTTACATTTGAGTCCAGTCCGAGTTACATGTGGACAACACGAATAGTGTTGTTCACATGTAACTGGGATTCAAATATAAAAGGGAAACTCCAATTTTTTCGATACTATCTATTTCGAAACTGTTATATAATAAGCACCTAAATGAAAGTTCATTGGTAAACTATTGTCGGAGGTAATAGGGGCAAGCGCCCGAGTTGCAGTGGATGACCAAATCGCTGCCGAATGCAGCGGGGACCTGGAGCAAGCTTTTGAACAATTTCAGTAATTTTTTTTTTTTTTTTTTTTTTATAAAGCGATATAGAAAAGAGTTTCCTTTAAATTTAGTGGCCAGCGAAGCGGGCAAAGCCTGCTAGTGAAAAATGAAACAAAGAAGCCAATATTTAAAATCGGAAAAACATTAATTTAAAAAATTCAAATTCGAAATTCGAAAAAATCTCGATGAGATGCACACTTGCAGGGTCCCAGGTACCTATATGTCAAAACCTAAAAATTTAATATGTTTAATTTTTTCTACTGTATGTGTATAACTATTTGATTTCAATAAATATAATAAAAAAAATTTCCTCCTGAAAGGAATTTAAATAAATAAATAGTTTAATACCGTTGCTAAGATACGCAGACTTTTGAAACGAAAGAAATTTCTGAAAAATGAAACATTGAAGCCAATATTTAAAATCGAAAAAACATTAATTAAAAAAATTAAATTCGAAATTCGAAAAAATCTCGATGAGGTGCACACCTGCATTGTACCAGTTACCTATATGCCAAATTTGGAAGCTCTGCGATCAGTAGTGTGAGCACCAGAGCGCAGACAGACACACACACAGACACACACACACACAGACACACACACACGCAGACACACACACAGACACTTCTCTTTATTTATATAGATAATTTCAAATACAGAGTGGTTATAATTAAAGTTTCGATTTCAAAATGCTCTAACTTTAAAACTGTCTTTCGGAATGACTTGATATTTTACCAGAGCAATCGTGAGGCAATGGAATTTACATTGGAGAGGGAAAAAATAGCAGTTCCAAAATATAACGATAGATGGCACTGTCAGGGTGAGATTAGTTAAACACAGAAATATAGACGAAAAGGTATATGACAAATTTATTAGTGATAAGACAAGAATACGCGTTCATAACGAAACCAGTGATAGTAACAAAACAAATAACCTGGTGTGTCACTCACACGACTTTCTCTTACCCTGAAATTTAATACTATAAATACAGGTTGGAGATTAAGAGGTAAGATAATGAGTACTGTTATGTAAACCTATGTTAAACAATTACAAGTAGGCTTCGGAATAGTTTTATATAATAACTAGTTCTGTGTGAGGGGGCTACCGCCCCCCTGAACCCCTCGTTTCATTAATGAACCTACATTTATATAGAATTTAATAAGGTTATTAGAAAATAATTCTGTTTTTAAAAAATAATTTATTAAAATTATTATTTAAACAAATTATCTTTTATGATAATGCAGACGATTTCCATATTAGGGAAGTAGTATAACACTAAATATCCAAAGAATTTATTCTCAATATTACATTAAAAAAAAAATGGTTAAAAAGGAAAAAAAATCGATAACTTTGTTTTAAATTATCGCAGATCGATGGTTCAACCATTCGTTTTAAAGGTATTGTTGAACTCCTTTGAAAGATACCCATTATGGAAATTTAATTCCCTCGACGGGGGACTTCTCCCCCCAGGGGGGAGGCGAGGCTCCTACATACACAAAATTTTTTCCCAGTTGACTATCTCTATTACAAAAAATATATTTTAGTTTAATTTGGTTTAGTGCAGTCTATAGATGTAAAACTCACTCTACTTGCCTGCAATTTCCCCCATAGACGTAATGTAGTTGAATACTTTTGAGTGTCATTGTATACGAACCATTTGCTTCATATCAACGGAAAGCTTATTGTAGCATCCCTATATGATACACATTTAGAATACCGAGTTTGGAATTTCTGCTACTATTTGTTCTTGAGATATGCTGATAACAGACGGACACACAGACAGACACACAGACCATTCGCTAAAGACATGATTTTCGTATTCAGGGGACCTCAGAACATGTAAATATAACAAAAACTCATGTTCGAAATTTTGACCCTAAAACAATACTTTCTCGACTTTATGGGTAAGAGAAAGTGAAAAAGGAACTCATGAAACAATCACCTTACGGTTGGTTTGATTCACTTTGGAGCTATTTTTTTTTTTTTCGCGAAACAAAATTTCATTGCCTCAGAAATGTTTTGGTAAAATATCAAGTCACTCTGACCGGGTAGTTTTAAAGTTAGAGTGTTTTAAAATCGCAACTTTAAAATAGATCCTTCTTAAATGTTTAATTAAAAAGCTTTGTAAGAGAAAGTAGTGCGAGCATCAGACTAGATTATTTTAACGCAAAATGGGAAAATCTGTATAGAATTTTAAAAGTGTAGGCATGATAAATTTATAGTTTTATACTATATAAGATTTAGGTTTAGATTTGTGTATTTTTACAATATTTAACAGTGAATGTAAGCCGTATAAACAGTCAGAAAAATTAAAGTCTTTAAAATAAATCATCGTGTGTATAAATCAGCATTTGTAAAACGTTTAATAAGTATAATTGTACCCCTTAAATCCATAGCGATGTAGATCTGCACCGTATGTTTAAATCTTCATATCTCTTTATGTAACAACCTTTGCATAGTTTTATTATTATTATCATTATTATTATTATTAAAACTATTTTATCGTTTCCGAACACAACTAGAATCTTTGACAGTTTATTTCTTTATCTGTGACAATTTACATTGCTGGTGTACGCGATGTGAGTACAACTTCAATTCGGCGGGTGTTACGAATTACAATTATTCATATAAAAAATAATAAAAACTCACAGAAAAAATTGTTTGCACCGAATAATATTTATATTTTTGCATATACCGATAAATTTATGCAAGAAAAAATGCTGGGATGTAAAAATACATCACACTGAAAAAAAAAATATATATACCGCCTTCATCTAAAATGAATAAATGGTCATTTTCTAAATTCTTAAGCTCGAAATATAGATTTCCGAGGTATGCGCATAAGGCACGCCAATAATCTGAATAGACGAAATGGTCGAGAATTTCTAATCTACACATTTCTAGATGGTGAAACAATATTCTGGATATTTTGAGTCTTTTGTATTACGAGAAATTCTCGCTTGATTTTCTAGAATTGAGTCATAAACCAAGATTATAGCTGCAGAAACCCGCCTCTTGTATTCACATTTATTAGGAGATATTTTCAAATAGGTTTGTCTTTGATAATATAGGCAAACGCTCAAGAATTCTAATAGAGGTATCTAGAATTCGCTTTTAAAGTGGACTAGAAAATTTTTTATAAGAATTTTATAAGGATGACATGGAACTATTTTTTATAGAGCCACAATTTAGATTCTAGATGTCAGTTATAGAATTTTTTCTCAGTGTTTTGGCATGCCTTCTACTCATAGCTCGGAAATCTATATTTCTAGTTTAGGGATTTAGAAAAGGACCACCTGTTCGTTCTAAATGAAAGCGGTACATTTTTTTTCTTCAGTGCAATATGCAAAATCAGTTCTACAATAGTTCACTAATCCTAAATTGAATCCTACTCTTTTTTCCCATTACATATACCCATTTTCTGGTTAATTTCAAATGTTATTTATTAAATTAAAAATTCATACATTTAAGGGTTAAATGAAATTGAAGCTTGATAATAATTTTTTTTTTTTTAATAATGTCGTTTAAAAGCATTAAACATTTAAAAAAATCTAAACTAAATGTAAAATCAACTCTTTTCTTTGTTAAGTTGTTAAGAAGACCTTTTAAAATCGTAGGAATGAAAAGAGCTGAATAAAATCAGCAATGTTAATTTAATTGAAGGTAGTTAAAAAAGAAATTATTTCTAACTGAGCGAATTTTTTGCGAATTGTTTAATTTTTAATGAGATCCTTAAAGAATTAATTAATAAATATCTACAAGTTGCTGACGGCGATTTTATCAAAAACTGCATTATTTAGCATGTGTTTAGTTTTTTTTTTCCTCTAGCGTTTATTTTTATTTAACATGTAGAAAATACATTAAAATTTCATTGTATGACATATTACATTTTTTTAAACAAGGATTTGGCGTCTGAGCACTTTAAAAGCTGTTGACATTTTTATTTTTTATATTTTATGAAGAAGAACATTATTCATAAAAAAGACACTAATTTAAAATATAAAAGCCGCTATTCATAAAAAGACGCTAATATATATATATATTTTTTTTTTTTTTTTAAACGTACAGAAACTATTTTTACTTTCTGAACACTATAGTGAGAAAAGTATTGTAATCATATCAAAAATCCGAATTTGAGATTTTGTTGTTTCTATTTGCTTCGAGGTCCCCTGAGTCCGTTTTCACTATTTTTACGATGATGTATGTGTGTGTATGTGTATGTGTGTGAGTGAACACGCTAGCGTCTAAACGCTTTGCTCGAATGAGCTGTAAGTTAGTACGCATGTTGCAAGTCACCGTAGCATGAATCCTATTGATTTTGATGAATCTAGCACTTATAGTTTTTTTGCAGGGACACAAATAAAAATTCTTTATCATTTTGGCCTACGGGACCAAAATCTTAAAAATGCGATAGCATCTAAACACCTTATTCAATTGAGCAAAACATTTATACACATATTATAGGTTACAGATACGCAATCTGTATAGATTTTGGAGAATATAGCATTTACAGTTTTTTTACAGGGACAGAAAGAAAAATTCTTTATCATTATGATCTATGGGCTCAAAGTTCAGTAGCGTTAAATAAAACATCGTGTAATATATGGAGAAAAATACTCAAACACTATCTTATGGTTTTCTCTCTTTTGTTTGTTTAACAACTCCTCTTTCTTTACTTTATCTACAAAACTGTTAATTACTCAATGTTCGGAAAGTCGAGTGGAGTCACTCCAGATTTTTTTACTTGTGGGATTGTTAAAAGTTCGTTATACAACATAAATTTATTTTGTCCTTTAAACTAAACTTTCACTGCTGTTAAACTAAAAAAGCACTTGATTTTGAAGCTATAACTTAGTAAATTTTTGTAGCGTTATTCTCTGAAAGAAAAACAAGCATATTCCACGTTTCAATAACAACCGTCCTATTTGATCACTAGAATATGCTTAAAAAATGTAAGTTCAATAAAACAGTAATTTTTAAGTGTCCATGACTTGTTTATTTGTATTTGGTACAGCAACAAATGTTTTATAAAGCACGCTCAAATAACTTTATATATGTAAGGGTATTATTGCATGTTAATTATTACTAACAAGGAAACATTCAAAAGGTGCCGTCTTCAAAAAACTTTTACAAATTATTAAAAAAATACATGTGATTCTACTCTTTATAAAACACCAGGAAGTAAAAAAATTATCGGCTGAAATGAATTATAGCGACCACAAAAAAATATCAAAATTAAGCATATTTGGCGATTTAGCGCTGTTAGACGTTCAGATCGCTAGCACCGAGATTGCACTGTAAAACATAGGTTCTTAAAAATAAGTATATATTGTTTCAAAATAGCCCCGAAACAATATATACTTAAATTTGAAAACCCATGTACTCATTTTTGAGTATATTGTCATGCTCAAAAATGGGGTTGACCAATAAGAATCCCAATATCCCCATGTTTGACGTCTCAATATACTCGAAAATGAGTACATGGGTTTTCAAATTTATGTATATATTGTTTCGGGGCTATTTTGAGACAATATATATTTAATTTTAAGAACCTATTTTTTACAGTGTGCCGTGTGCGAACAGAACCGTGTTTTGTTTCTCCGCCAAGTACTCAAAATCTATCGCCTAACAGTGTGAAAACGCCAAATATATTTAATTTTGATATTTTTTTTATGGTGGCTGTTGTTTTAGGAAGAGTAGAATCACATATATTATTTTCAATATTTTCTGAAGACGACACCTTTTGAATGTTTCCTTGTAAGAAATTAATCTTAGAAATAATTGGAATATTGCCATTTAATATTGTAAAATTGCTGATATTAATGATCATTTCCTTGGTTTGAGATAAAGATATTCATATAGTAATATATTGTAAAAAAATATTATTTAAGTAATCGTTCTAATGTTAAACATTGACTTTATGACTATTTAAGTATTTATTATATTTAGGCCACATTTCATAGTTTTCCCTTAATTATAAATCAAAGGACCTATGTACTGTAAATATTAGAACGTTAAAACTTCTTCATACACCATAAAATTAACAGAAAACACTACCGATATCTAAAATATGGAAATTTTCATCTATAGGTGCAAAAAGAAAAGTGCTACTTGATTGTTTTTATTTTAACAAGACTGCTTTATGGTTTTTTTTAGTAACATTTATTTAATTGTATAAATTTTATTGCATATTCCATCTGCTGCTTGAGTACATCAAAACACAAATGAATTCCGATGAATTATGGTCTATGGACGCCATAACTTTTAAGATGATTTATATATCTTATACTTTAACAACATAATAAAAAGAATATGCATTGTTAAGAAGCTTAAAGAAAGACTTTTATAGAAAAGGGGATGTATCCAATCAATAAATATTTTGCAAAACTATACAAAGGAATTCGGATTTCTTATTTATTTTCAATTTGAGTCAGATATAATTAATATAAAATTTCCTCATTTTTTATTCATTAGTTCCTATTAAAACTTACCTAAAAAATTGTGTCATTATCAAACCAATTTTATAAAAACTGTGTAAGCGTTTCCAGAATCCCAAAATAGAAATTTTGGGGTAAAATATTCCAAAACTCTAAAGATAATAAAAAGAAAGTACAGAATTCTTGGAAACATGGAATTATTCGAAGGAAAATAAGAGAATTCCCAGAGTGAAGAAAGAAAAAAGAAAGAGATTTGGAACGGATTTGGATAATAATGTTTGTAAGTGATCCTTCCGCACGTAATAGAAGCTGATTGATAAAGAATGAAAGGGAAATAAGAATAAAATGTAATCGAAATCGTGTGGGGATATAGAAAGAAAGAAAGAATTATTTCAATGCAGAGTGAGTACATGTGAAGAATTATGTAGAATTGAGAAAGATTGGTAATTTAAAAAAATTTAAATAAAAAAAAAAAAAAAAAAAAAAAAAAAATTGAATAAATTTTTATTATTTAAACATTATCTGACTTTTATTTTCTCTTACACAGATATAATGGAAAATGACGTTTTTTTCGGTCAAATTTTCAAAATTGATTTTTTGCTACACATACACACTTTGAGGCTTCCAGAATTCGAAAATCAGGTTTTTATCGATAGGTTTTTGTATGTATCTATCTCTGTGAGTGAGAGTGCGAGTCAGTGTAATTAAAAAAAAATCATGTAAATCAAATTTGATCTTATATTTCTGTATCATTTAGAGAAATTATTTGGAATTTTTAGATTCAAAGAAGAGTTTGCGTACAGGGACATATAAAAGTATTCAGTTCATTACATTTATTGGAAATTTTTCAGGCTGGTAGAGTTTAATATCTATAGACTGCACTAAGTAAATTAAAATTGTCGCTTTTTTTTTTTTGTTTTGTTTCGTTTTGTTTTTTTATGCGCAAAAAGCATAGTTCATATAAATTACTGTAGGAAAAGTTTTTCTTTTTCTTTTACGGGGCCTTACAAAAAATTTTTTTGAATGTATCAGTGATATTTTTGGAAGTGGTTCAAAGTACATTCGAAGTTGTGTGACGAAATTCTTTTCTTGTGCTATGCTCAATGTAAATACATATTTTATGAATATGTAATTTGCAGGTATTATATAGGGGTACGCTAAATTAGTCGAATAAATTTCAAAGATGAGTGTAGGTGGGGATTCTCTGAATAATTTCAAATAATTAATTGAATTTAATAATAGCCTTAAACAATTTTTATTGTATTTAAAATATTTAAACGGGAGGTAATCTTATATAATATTTCATATCAAATTCTAATTTTTTTTTTTTTTTTTTTTTTTTTTTTTTTTTAAACTAGGCAATGTAAATATAAGGTAGGTGGAATTGATGGAAGTATAAGTAGAGATGTGAGAGGGGAAAAAACCCGGGTTTAAACCAGGGAATAAATGAAAGTTTCCAAAACAAGGGAATTTTGAAAGTTTTCACAAGTTGCGAATTTATCATTTTTTTTCTTAGATTAGAGATGTTCTAAGGCATTTCAAAATGTTATCCAACATTCAGATGTTTTTTATGATCTTTCAGTTTTTAAATAGTGCTTTTAACGTCTATAAATTTAAAAAGTACAAGTTTCAAATTTAATTAATTAACAGACTTATTCTCTGTTATTGCCATATATTTATATTTTAGTTCTGACTGTATACACACTTCAGTATAACACTTTTTTTTAGACACAATCGCATGTTTCAGTTGTATATCTTTAACATTTTATTTCAAAAATAAAACAAAAATGCTTCAAAATATTCTGCATTTACTAAAACAATCAATAATATTACACTGGGAAATATTATTTCAACTAAAATTTCAACAATATTAATATGCAAAAAATAAATGAAGAAAGAAATAACAGCCAAATTATTAATTATTAGCTATTGAATATTTTATGTATTGATTTAATGCATTAAAAAAATATTGCTTGAATTCTTAATAACCGAAGAACTCATGTTCGATTTTGTCCCCCGTGTTCTTTGAGTGATTATAACAAAATTTCATCAACTAATGTCAAATTTTGTTCGATGAATTATAATAAAATTTAATAATTTTAAAGTATTATTACCATAATTTAATTTCATTGAATTATTTTTTATAACATATTTTATTATGGTATTCATTTAAAAAAAAAATAAAGTTATTTAAATAGGCAGACAAAACTTCATCATTTTTTATTGTCAATAACGTAAACGTTTATTTTTTTACGATTTTCTATAAAATAATCACATAATTGTTGATATCACTTTTATTTAAGCAAACAGAATAAAAATGATATTGAAGAAAGTTGTTTGTTACACCAAAAAGGAGTGAAATTAAATCTAAACATTGAATATTAGTTTCTTCCCTCCAAAGTTCCCAAAATTCCCGGTTTAAACCCGAAAATTCCCATGTTTATTCCCCAGAAGCAAAATTCCCGGATTTTTTACATCTCTAAGTATAAGTAAGAGTGTAATTGTGCCTTGTTTCCATTAGTGCATGAGATTTCACTTTAACGTTAATTTATTTTTTATTAAAAGTGTGTGTATATATATATATATATATATATATATAATTTATAGCACGTGTTTCTTTTTAAAGTTTTTTTTTTTTTTTTTTTTTTTTTTTTTTTTTTTTTAAATATAATTTAGAAATGTTTAAAAATTTTTTAGGTTTATCATCTAATCTTTTTTAAAGATTGTAATGCAATTAACCAGGAAGCGGAGATGTATAAAGTATTGAAATAAAATTTTTAATGTTTTTTAATGTAAATTATGTTTCAAATATTGTACTACGCATTTCAATAATCCAAAATTTCAAAATTTGGACATCGAAACTTTAGCGTTACATCAGTTTCTTTCAACAGATAAATTAGCCAAGAATTCGTAAAAAAAAAAAAAAAAAAAAAAAATGAAAAATCGGAAATCGGGTGCGGAAATCCAGAAAAATACCGTCCAAGCTAAAATGTAACAAATCATGAAATTTACTTCATTATAATGCCCCCTATTGTGTGATATGTATTAGAATTGTATCACCACAGTTCGATACAGGAAGTACATTATACATAATCATTTGTGAAATTGCATTTCAATCAGAAACTTTAGATATAATCATGAAAAGTGCTGTATAGTAGCACTATATGCATACAATAAAACATAACAAAGAGTTTCTTTAAAAAATGAGTATTTTATAGTACGTTTAGTGAGTAATACTACGTTTACGAATAACATTAGGTGCCTTATATTAGTACGTTTGTACACGAATTATAATTAATACTTAATAGTTACGATTAGTTATATACCTGATTAATAAATATGCGGTATTGTATCATGAAGTTTCGAAAACTCATAGTGTTCTTTCAGTGCAGCTCAAAACAGGAAAATTTATTGAAAGCCAAACGATGAAAAATTGTTTAAACTTTCTCTTAAACTTACATTTTCTTCTTATGTATATAAATAATAAAAAATTGACAATTCTTAAAAAATTAAAATAAGTTTTTCAGCAAAATTTGCTACCAATTAATAAAATGCTAAGGGAAAGAAATAATAATTAAGGTAAATTTATCATTAGTTGTCATTAACAATTTATCAAGATATTTTCCTGATCATTCAATATATATTTTATGGCGTATAAAAATTTGCTGATCTAAAGAACTACAAATTCTTCATATATTGTTTATTTATTATAAATGTAAGAATTTCTTTGCTTGCTTATAAAATTTTCTTTCCGAGAGTTTTTCTATAATGACTATAAAGTCAAGGTTTCTCAGAAATTTTTAAGATACAGCTAAATAGTTCAAAATAATGTTACAAGGAGACGGCAAGTGTGTGGGGTTCTCAAATCGAACGGAGGTTCCGCGTGTAATTAGCACTCAGTGAGTGTATTCGTATACTCAAACCCTAGAGCGCACTACTTAGCCATCGCCGAGAAAAAAATTCCTGAAGTTTGAAAAAAAAATTAATTTGTATTAAAATTTAACGAATCGTTATAAACAATTTATTTTCAACTTTTATACATTGTTAAATCGCGAATTTAATGATTTCTAACTTTTTAACGATTAGAACTATAGTAACAAAATATAGAACTATAATTTACAAAATTAAAGTGGTTTTATAATTTTGTAACGGACTGTAAACTAACGAACTGTATATTTAAAATGGAATAAGATGCAGCTTATGAAATCCAAGGACACCGCAGGTATAGAAGGTCGAGAGACCCTTCTTTTAATGTGAGAATCTTTTGTATAGTGCAACGGTCAGGTCAAACGAATGTACGTCGAATGGAGCGTTACGAACAGATGAATTTGTAATTTGTAAATTCTTCATATTATTTTTGATATATTAAATTTTATTTAATTCCAACCACATGCGAATAATAAATTTCCATAAGTTTAATGTTAAAAAGTTAGAAATCATTAAATTCGCGATTTAACAATGTATAAAAGTTGAAAAGAAATTGTTTATAACGATTTATTAAATTTTAATACAAATTAAAAATTTTTTTTTTCAAACTTCAGGAATTTTTTTCTTTGCGATGGCTAAGTAGTGCGCTCTAGGGTTTGAGTATATGAATACACTCACTGAGTGCTAACTACACGCGGAACCTCCGTTCGATTTGAGGATCCCACACCCATGCCGTCTCCTTGTTAGTAAATCTTAAGAATGTTAAAAATAATTTTTTTACAATATAAAAAACACATTTTTGTACCGCATTTTCTAAAGATCAATTATTCCAAGACATCATTTCTTGAAACCAAAGAAAAATATACTTTTAAATTCTCTACAATATCCTCATTGGAATTAAAAAACTACCACATTTTTTAGACTAAAAAACTGCGAAAAAGTTAATTCAAGAATCGACGTAGAAAATTATTTTTAAACTACTGTTAGCTTTTTTAAAATTTCAATACAATATTAATTTTTAACTTGTAATTTGTAAGATGTGCCGTCACTTTAACATATTTATTTTAGTTATAACATGCTACGCAATTTCAAACTTTTTTCCATTAAATATGAAAAATTATTTTTGAAATAAAATTTATTTCATAATTGTAAGGTTATTTACCTTCATCTTTTAAGTTTTTCTTTTTGCTTAATGTCAAATAAAATGAAAAATTGAGGAATCGTCTTTCATTTTTATTTTAAATCGCTATTCATATGTGTATTCTGAGAAAATTAAATTGATTTTTTTTTTTTTTTTTTTTTTAATCTTATGTAATTATTAAATGTCAAAACAGTAAATGATACCTTGAGTATTTTATCAGAGTATGATTTCATAACGGATAATCGATTATTTGAATTAAAGATTAGAAATAAATTTTTTGACTTAATTAAATACTAAATTTAAGTGATGAGTTGTTCTGAAAATAATTTAGTTTTTTTTCTCAACAGAGAATTTAAATGGTTTCAATTTAAATCGTCTTTTCATTTTTATTTTAAATCGCTATTCATATGTGCATTCTGGGAAAATTAAATTGATTTTTTTTTTTTTTTTTTTTTTTATCTTATGTAATTGTTAAATGCCAAAACAGTAAGTGATGCCTTGAGTGTTTTATCAGGTACTGATTTCATAAAGGATAATTGATTATTTGAATTAAAGCTTAGAAATATATTCTTTCACTTAATGGACTCTTCCCACCTGACGTCAGAGTTCACATGATAGAGGAAAAACAAATAGCAGACAAAGTATTGTTTATCTAGAGCGATTGCTGAAATAACATTTTTTCTGTTCTTATTTTTGATCAATCGTATTTAATCTGTGTTATTTTTTATAAATCATCATTTTTAATCCATTTTATATCATTATTCATCATCTTTTGTTTGCTGTATACATTTACAATCATCATTTAGTTTATGTTTGTTATTGATGTTCATGAAAAACATGTTTAATACTCTGATTTTTGGTACTTAAATCAGTGACAGTGCAATATCGTACGGCGTAATTACATTTAGACCATTTTAAGTTAATTAACATGTTGTAACACCTTTATGCAATTCAATTAAATGAAAACATTTTAAAATTTCAAATTGTAATCCATAAGCATTCTACAAGAAGCTATTATTTATTGCTAGATCAGTTAATGTTACAGTTACACTACAATATACAAAAATCGATTCTTATAGGTAAAAATAAATAAACACATAAAATGTTTTTTAAAAATTATTAAATTTACAAATACAATTATTCTACTGTCTACAAATGCACAATATTACTTTTATTTTATGTTATATTAAATATTAAAATTTTTGTTCTTAAGAACAATATTTCATTGAATTCGATTCTCAGAATTCGATTATTCGTTTTCCTCTATCACGTGATTGAGCAGACGACGGTGGGGAGAGCCCATTAGAATACTAAATTTAAGTGTTGAGTTGTTCTGAAAATAATTTAGTTTTTTTTCTCAACAGAGAATTTAAATGGACATTTTTACAGCCAACATCACACTTAAACGGTATCGTCTTAATATACTTTGATAGCTGACATAGCAGGGCTTGTTTCTAAAAAAGATTATTTGATTCTGTGCTATATATATATATATATATATATATATTTTTTTTTTTTTTTTTTTGGTGCCCTATGAAATATAGAAAGCCAACACCAGCATTTTTCGAATATTTTACTTTTTTTACTTTCGAAAAGGTAAAAATAATGTTGTTTAAAACTCTTTCATTCTCTGTGATTCCAAATTGAATCATGATATTTAAAAAAAATTTCTTTCTATCTAAAATTTCAAGTGATTCAAAACGAGCAATATTATAACACAGGTCTGTGAAAACTGAGAAAAACTTCTGCAACTGAAATTCAGAATTCAAATTGTGACTCTACAAAAAATAGTTCCATGTCATTCTTATAAATTCTAGTCCCCTTTGAAAGCGAGTTTTAGAAACCCCTATTAGTATTCTAGAGCATTTGCCTATATTCTCGAGGGCAAAGTTATTTAAAAATTTCTACAAATAAATGCGAATACAAGAGGCGTGTTTCAGCAACTATAATCTTGGTTTATTACCAAATTCTAGAAAATCAATCAAGAATTTCTCGCAATATAAATGATTCAAAATATTTAGAGTATTCAGTATTTTGTTTCACCATCTAGAAATTTGTACACTAGAAATTCTCGATAATTTCGTCTATTCAGTTTATTGGCGGGCCTTATGCGCATAACTCAGATATCTATATTTCTGGTTAAGGGATCTAGAAAATGGCCGCTTATTCATTGTAGAGGAAAGCGGTACATATATTTTTTTCTCATGGAAGTAGAATTTATTTTTCATTGTTCACTGAGAAAAAATTCAGTAACTGACATCTAGAATCTAAATTGTCTCTCTAGAAAAAATAGTTCCATGTCATCCTTATAAATTCTAGTCTCCTTTCAAAGCGACCTTTAGAAGCCCCTATTAGAATTCTAGCAACTATAATCTTGGTTTATTACCGAATTCTAGAAAATCAATCGAGAATTTCTCGCCATACATAAGATTCAGAATATTGTTTCTCCATCTAGAAATGTGTAGACTAGAAATTATCGATCATTTCAACTATTCAGTTTATTGGCGTGCCTTACGCGCATAGCTCGGGAATCTATATTTCTAGTTAAGTGATTTACAAAATTACCACTTATTCATTCTAGATGAAGGCGGTATATGTTATATTCTCAGTGAAATGCTGCTAATCGTGCTTTTATTATTATTTTTTTCACTGCGTTGTGTGTCTCTAATGTGTTTTCATACGCTGAATTCAGAAAAGGTTGCCTTTCCTTCCTGTCACGTAAGGAGTTTTTACAAAGTAAGGATGAAGATAAGAAAATGTTACACAGAGGCTGTAATGAATCCGAAATTGTTATAAAATACATTAAAATAGGCTATCATTATCTTTTAAATGTGTTATGTAGAAGATCTCACTAGAGTTTTTTTTTCTTGTACACGGCGTGATGGTCTTAACGACCCTCTTCACTTACCGTCGCCGGAAGCCCGAGCCAATGTTGTTCTATGGGGAAATTTTCTTTACAAATAACTTATTAAATAATGCCTATTTTTAAATTCTGTTTTCACATTCAGAAAATTCCCAACTGTTAAATTGACGGACCTTTTTAAAAAATGTATTTTTTATATAATTTTTAATATTTAATTTTGAAATCGGAAAATGAAAAAATTTCGCATGTTGAAAATTCGTATTTTGCAGCTTCAAAATAAAATATAAAAAATTAAAAAGATAAATTTTTGAAAAAGGTCCGTCAGTTTAATAGCTGGGAATTTTCAGAATGTGAAAACAGAATTTAAAAATATGTATTAGTTAATAAGTTATTTGTAAAGAAAAATTTCCCATAAAATAACATTAGATTCGGCTTCCGGCGGCTGTGAGTGAAGAAGGCCCTTAAGGAGGGGGGGGGGAGGATTTAGCATCCAGCAATAATTTGCTAACATGCTAACTCTCCATCATCCTTGATATCTCCTCTGCATTTCTCTGATGTCTTCATGAAGTAGCTATCTGTGTTCATCATTCACATCACCATGATTTGCTGGGAAATAACTTAGATTGTAGTTTAGAAAGTGCAGTATTAAGCTTAAACAATCCCATTTCTTCTCAAAGCTGCAGTGATAGAAATTTTTGAGTAGATTGTTTTTAATCAACATCCAAAAATGCCCCAGAAAAATACATCATCCTGAAGAAAAAAAATTTCATCACAGGACTGTGTAATCTATATGCATTTTCATACTGAAGAAAACATACTTTAGATGGTTTCACTATCCCTGTTTATGAATGAAAGGATGTTTTACTCTATACTAATAATAATATCGGAATCAGTTTCATTTTTTGATCAATTTAAGTGAATTAACTGTTTCAAATACTTTCTCTTTTATATTTAATGTTTATAATTTGCATTTTGCTTGATTATAACATGCATACTGGACAACCATCTCATTATGAACCGTACAATTTTTAGTACCCGCCTTTTTTTTCACACCAATAATCTTTTAGAGTAAATTTAGTCTTATTTAATCGTAACAACATTTGGAGAGAATAACTCTAAAAATATAGTGGTGTGAGAGAAGGGGAGTTTTTTCAGGGGGCGTTATCAATTGTACGGTTATTAATGAGATGGTTGTCAAATATGGACATGTATTTCTTTTAAAATATTGATATTATTTGTTACTTAAAAGTTATAAATTTAAATGGCATCAGTGGTTATACAAACCTTTAACTTCCCCGGTCATATATATACATTTATCCAATGTACGATCATTTGTATCGTACTGCTACCCGTGAAACTACCATACTTGCCAACATACTAATTAATATTCCGTAGTATTGTTAGCACCGCCTTCTTTTTCACACCGGTATCTTTTTAGAGTACTTTTCTTCTTATTTAATCGTAATTGCATTTGGAGAATATTACTCTAAAAATTTACTGGTGGGAAAAAATGGGTGGGACTAACAACACTACGGAATATTAATTAGGATGTTGGCAAGTATGAACTACTGACACGGCTTGACTAACCCTGAAACTAACCCTGAAAGTATAGTGACTAAATTAGAGTACCTTCATAATATATTAGCATAAACAACTGTAACAATTACCCAATTAGAGAGGTATAGTGTATGCTAAATGAATGAGGACTCAAACAGTAATAATTATGATAAATAATTTCCATTCTACAATTTTCCAAAATTTAGAAAAACGATCTCAAACTATAGACTGTCCTAGATATTCGAGGACATTTGGTCGCTTTGCCCTGAAAGTGAACTTAACAGTGTTTTCGAAAAATTTATTCATTGTAAAGTTGAGCGAGAACGGTGGTGCTGGGAAGCATATTTCGTAAATTTTCCTCGGCAGGTAAAGGGTTAAGTACAAATATGTAGCTGTTAGTTCCTTTGTTAACTATATTAATTCGTTCTCTGCTATTACTCTTACTTTAAAAAATTATTGATATTTTTCAACTTTTGAAATATGTTTATGGCTATAAATGCAGTCGAAACTCGTTAACATGAATTCCAAGGGGAATAAAAATTTGTTCATGTTATCAGTAGTTCATGCTATCAGTAACTAAGAAACTAATTTTCATTTTCATGGGGATTGTGGAAACAGTTTCTGTTAAAAGTAATTCACGTTAAGCGTGCTCACGTTAAAGAGGTTCAACTGTATAAGCTTTCATGTTTTATAGATGCAAATAATTGGGAATGAAAGGATTAAGCAAGGAAAAAAAAAAAAAAAAAAGATATTTAATGTGTATGAAGATGTATTGACAGAAAGGAAATGAAAAATCTGCGTACAAAATTTCGTTCTGGTCATTTTGATATTGACGATACATCCCATTCTAGAAGGCCAGTTGACGGTGATAAAGACAAAAAAAAAAAAAAGGATCGCTTTAACCATAGATATAGTATTATATACAGATCTATCATTCCCATATGTTATCGAGCAAAAACTTTTGATACCGAAAAAATGTTCTAAAATCAGCCATTAGAAAGTACTGACAAAAAAGAAAGATGGATTTGAAACTATCTGGAGTTTTTCATTCACCTTTAGTAAGTAATTTATTCATAAATTTTATTAACTAAATTATCCGCGTGATTTCCTGTGTGTAATTTACTCGGGGAAAGACAGCCATTAGAGTGACTTTTCTCGAGAAAAAAGGAATCACTTTTACCCCTTCCATGATCAGTCTATCTTTTATTACTATATCTATGTATTTCACACACCGAATAAAATTTCCGAATACGACAATTTATGATAAAGCTAAACTCCTTGGTTTAAGTTCAAATCTCAACATATGAGATCCGCATACTCTTATCGAAAGAGATTTGCTTCATCACTTTAAGATCTGTGATTTGTTTCTCAAATGTCAAAAAACGATCTACTTTTGAAGCAAATCATCACTACAGACAAGAGATGAGTTATTTAGAACTATGTAAAACGTAAAATGAAAACACTTCGAAAATCGATATTTGTCAAAAAAGGAAGGTGATGCTGTCTGTTTGGTAAAATTTTAAAAGAAACGCTTTTTCAATTTCTACCGGAAGATACCATGATCAGTTTCGACAAATTTAGTGATTCATTCAAGCATAAAAGGCTAGAATTAATTAATAAAAGAGATAGAGTGTTTTACCAAAATAATGCGAGACTTTATACATGTTTGTTAACTCGCCAAAATATTTTACAATTTGGTTGGGAGGTTATACTACATCCCCATATTTTTCAGATTATTACCTGTTCCGGTCTCTGCAAAATATTTAGATAGAAATTTTTTTACTTCAAATTAGGACGTCGAAAATGACCTGGATCAGTTTTTGCCAGCAGAGATCAGAAGTTTTCTGAGTGTGGAAACATGCCACTGCAAGATATATGTCAAAAAGTATTTGACCGAAGCAGAGAATATTTATTACAATAAAATATATATACACTAAAAGAAATTCATCTTTCACTTTTACGGAAAAAAAAAATAATATAAATAGCGTTCGATGGAACCTAAATTTTTATCTGTGTTTCAATTAAATGTTTCTTTGCTTACACATTCTTAAATCTCGTTTTTAATTTTGTAAGATAACTCAGACGGTATGATAGAAATAACTATTTTCTGTCCTCTTGGAGTCATAATTCTGTAAAATAACACTTAGTTACAGATCGAATTGCGTTAAAAACCATCGCATTATAAGTCTGGTACTGTTGTTGATTTTAGTGGATATCTTGGAATTTCGTTTGTTAGCAAAACCAACGAGAAATTACTATTTCCGTAAAACACCTATCTCTTACATATTAATTTAAGAAATTAGCTTGAAAATATCTGCAATATTGGCTCAATTTTCTTTTGTCAATACACCCTCTGTATTAAGAAAATTATAAGAAAATTCAAGAGAATTACCGAAATTCTCTTTTGTGTAGCGCTGCAGAACTTAGATTTTGAACCAAATCGTTTGCACCGTTTCTGGGCCAGTTTTTGTACGCCCAGCTGTATTATGATGTGATATATTGTATACAATAGTGGTTTTTGAATCTTGTAAGTTTCTGTTTTTTCTGGATAATTTCATGTCTTTGTCACGGTTACAATCGGATCTGAAATTACAATAATCCTGTAGCTGGGACAATGTATTGATATAATTATAAGTTTGTTAACTGAAAAATGAAATTGTTTTAATCTATTTTATATATTTATAATACTTTATTATTATTATTACTATTACTATTATTATGTTTCAAAATAAACTTTGAATTGAAAAGGGAAATTTCTTTCTTTCTTTCGTTAAGCTATTTTGTAAATGAGTTAAAAATAAAAAATTCTCTCTTACATTTAAACTATCAGTAGAATAAAAAAATAAAGAAATAAAGAAAATAAAATAAAATAAAATAACGTTATCAAGAATTTTCATTTATAAAAACTTTTTCATAAATATTTTATCAGCATTTAAGTTTGCTGTTTGAATAACGTAAACAGTAAAACGTTACTAAAATGTACTACTTAAAAATTTATGCTGAAATAATCACAGGAAATTAAACAAAAGTTTTTGTCTAAAAAACACTACTCACTTTCGCATGAAAACAATTTTTACACTTAATTAGCATACTAATTGTTCTAATTGACATTTTTTTTTGATTAGTTAGTCTCAAAATGAAATCAATTTAAAAGAAAGTACACGGTTAATTACAGATAGAAAAATGCTAATTAGTTAAATAGAGATAATGCTAATTCTTCTCTGGTTTTGCTCAGAGAAGTAGGATATAAACTAATCAGAATTAATTATTTAACTGATATGTTTACCTAAATTAGTTTTTTAGTTAGTTTTTTCATTTTATTTTTTTCTTAAAAGAGCAATTCAAGTAAATTTTACTTTAAATTATCACATAAAATTTATAACTGGATGCTAGTTCAGAGTGTTCTGCATTAATTTTATAGATATTAACATTACATATATGGAAATTTTAGAGCATGGGAAGGGCAGTTTCAAGTATATTGAGCTTATCACATTCTCCTTCCCTCAATAATATTTAATTTAAAAAAAAATAAAAAATAAAAAAAAAGAGTAAAAAGTAAAAAGTAAATGACTACTACTGGAGAAAACTCCCATACGACAAGACCTGGCAAAATGACAAAGGAAGAAAATAATAATAATAATAATAACAATAATACAGTATTACTGCTAGCACACACGACAGTGGACTGTAGAACAAAAAAACAATAGGAGAAGGTTCTGCTTGGAACTGAGAGTACGGAGAGTATAGAAATGGGTGTTTATTCATTTGTCAGATAACAAAAAATGTTAGGTAACACCCATAAAGCCTTAACATACAATCCATGCAATGTACAAACAAGCATATTACAAATGAAATGCATCACATAATAACAGTTTCTCGCTAAATCATTGAATACTGCATTACTGCATTTGGTCAATGCTGCCGGAAGCATCATTACGCTTCTTTATATATTGCATTAAAAGAGGCTTTAATAATACACCAGAAAAAATAAACTGGAGTGGAAGGCTGATTTTTATACCAACTATGTTAAAAATACCAGAGCCGGGAATCGAACCCGGGCCCTCCGCTGAAAGCGTGGATGCTCTATCACTGAGCTACCCTGGCTGATAACCAGCTCGCATTTCTCCCATAATTTTCATTGTCAAGAAAATAAAAATTTCATGATCTATTGGAGTTATGCCACGATCAATATTCTCACCAGACTCGGTAGCCTTGCCAACGAAAAGTATGTGAGAAGTGCGGAGCTGGTTATCAGCCAAGTTAGCTCAGTGGTAGAACATCCGCGTGTTAAGCGAAGGGCCCGGGTTCGATTCCCGGTTCTGTTATTTTTCATATATTTGGTATAAAAATCACCCATCCACTCCAGTTTATCTGAAATGAATTTCAAGGTTTGATGAATAAAAATTTCTAATTAAAAACCAGAAAAAGACTAGCTGGTTAATATGTTATACTATGACACAGTGTATAGTTAAAAGGGATTGTTGAAGAAAATATATGCAATTACGGACAAATGGCAAATGCATACGTGTGTTATGGTGTGATTAGGAAGACACTCGATTAGAATCAAGACTCTCGGAATGGAAATTTTTTTTGTACAAATTATTAGTATTTTATTTATGCTTTAGGAGATTCTAAAATGTATTTTAAATAGTAAAACAGAATCACACTCCACCTTCTTCTTTATTTATTTATTTATTTATGAAAAATAATTATTGTGGTCAGTAATGGTTGCTTAATTCAAAATCTAAATGATAAAGAAGACAGATTTTCAGACATTTAAAGTGTGTGAAACGAAGTACCGTTTAAGATATTTTAAGTGACTTGGAAAAAGAAAAAAAGACACATTTTGGCAGCTTGCATTGAATACCTTATTTCATTTTGGCCTGAATTTCAGACTCTTATGTTTACAATGTATGGTTAATTTTTCCTCCAATGAAAAAAAAAAAAAAAAAAACGAAAATTACAAGAGAAACAATGTATTATTTATAAAAGTACTTTTAAAATTTGACAAGATTACGAGCAATAAACTTCAAGTTTTTTACTGGGCTTAGTTGGCATAAGTGGCTAGTTGGCATCCAGCATATATTTCCTGCAACAATAGAGGTAGTGTACTCTTAATTTGGTTATAGGTAGTGTATTTATAAATTCACCATCCACCGTGAATTTAGTCTGATTTGAAGCGTCATGAAGAAAAAATCTCTGTTCAATGATTTTTCTGACTGGTTAGTAAATTTTTTCAGCTTTTTATTTATTTATGTTTGGTCTGGTGAATGAATCTATATACCTTATTTCAGACACATTTTGGCCTGAATTTCAGACTCTTATGTTTACAATATAGTGTTAATTCTTCCTCCAATGAAAAAAAAACGAAAATTACAAGAGAAACATTGTATTATTTATAAATGTACTTTAAAATTTGACAAGATTACGAGCAATAAACTTCAAGTTTTCTTTACTGGGGTTAGTTAGCATAAGTGGCTACACTGTTAAAAATTTCTGTAAATTTAATGTAAATAATTATCCAGAGACTCCGTAAATTTACAGTAGTTCTTAGTTAACAGTAGTTCGAGATTCTCAATCTTTATTCTGTATTTTTATCTAATTTTATTATTTTATTATTTAATTAAAATTAAAAATGACTGTTTCTACTTTAGAAAAAGCATTCCAAATCCTAAATATATTCTCACCAATAATTAATTAAATTAATATTAGTCATTAACATGAATGTATAAAATAAGTTTTTTAACATCTCCGTTTTTTTTCTCTGTAATTTTACATAAGACTTGAGATAATAGATTACACAGAGTTTTCTGTTGAAATTTTTAGCAGTGTAGTTGGCACCCAACATATATTTTCTGCAACAATAGAAGTAGAAGCTCTTCATTCGGTAGTAGATAGTGTATTTATAGATGCACCATGCACCGTAAATCTAGTCCGATTCGAAGCGTCATGAAGTAAAAATCTCTGTTCAATATTTTTTCTGACTGATTAGTAAATTTTTCAGCGTTTTATTTATTTATTTACTTTTGGTCTGGTGAATGAATGAATCTGTTACGGCCTTTCAGAAAGAGTGGTTATAACTATGATTACATACACGGATGAGACCCTTTTGTTTCACATGTTTGGGATACTGGAGTATCCATCTTATGTCGGGTATCCATATGAGGATATTTGGCATAGTTAAGTGTGAAATCTGTTGTCATACCTATGGCATAGCTTTGTCATAGCTTATCTCTCTTTAATGATAGTTCAAATGCAGATGAACCTCTCAAGGATGATAAGTTTTTAACCTAAGCATCTTATCAAGACTTTGGTTAGGATTTACATTCACAGTTAAAAAGAACTACGGAGAACCACAAAAAGATGCCGAAAGGTCACAAAAAGTAAGACTTTCTAGAAATGCTCTATAAAATCAAATGCCTCCTGATCAAACTGAATAAATGACTTTGTTTTGCTGAAATACCAATCCCGGCAATAACTTACAAAAATTGACAAAACCAATTGCAATGAGATTCGGATGTTCCCTGTGATCAGATAAAACGGGACTGGAGATAAGCAGAAAAAAATTATCCGATTTAGTATGACTAAAATAAAATTGTGCAAAATTTCATCACACTTGTTTAAATAAACGTGTGCACAAAACCTACATTAGTGATTGATTTCAAACATTGAGTTAATTTTATTTGAATACTTATAAAATGTTTTTTCTTGATTTTTCTCTGTTCCACCTATGTATCCAAATCGATATCGCGTAATGGCAATTTGCATCTACAGGTATGCCAACTAAACACGCAGCGCTTAAACAAGTATTTAATAAATGAGTTTTGATTTTGTAGCCAAAAAATCATACTTTTCGATAAAATCATCAGAATTTTTCTAAGTATTGCTGAAGAAAAGAAAAACCAAAATCTATGCCAACTAGCCCCAGTTCCATCAAAAATCATAAATTGATTTTTTTCCCCCACTGTTATTTCAGTCGTTAAATGAAAATTATTTAATTGTTATAGCAGTGAGTTTAAATAATTAGTATTAATTACTAATATAACATACAGTAAAAAATGAACATATAAGTCTTTGGAGAAAATCATCAAATTTATTTTTAAAATAGAAACAATTAAACAATGACAATTTTTTAAGAAGCATATGTTACAAAATAAACATTATTTCTAAATCACTCCTTCATGACAATGTTATGAAGAAGTATACATAGAAAAATTTGGCAAATTTTTATCACTATTTTTATTAGAGTTTTAAAAAGATAAAAGTAAAAAACTTAATGAAGATTGGTTCTATAAACAATAAAAAGATTTGTGAAGCATTTTCGATTTAGGGATTTTTTAAAAAAGATTATATACAAATATATATACTATAGAATTTATACACAGTGGAACAAACGAAATAAATTCTTGTGTAATTTTCTAATTTACTTTTAAAATCAAATGTATGTTTCTAAAAAAAAAAAAAAAAGAAAAAAAAAAAAAAGGATATATAACAATAATGAGCACTCACTGATAAAATGTTCTCGTTGAAATTCTCGTTCAGTGAAATCGGAAACAAAAACTAAATGTACTTTTTTTGAGTAAAACTTTACTTCAAAAAACAAAACAAAAATATATGTAAGTTTAATCTTCCAGCCCTTCTCTTTACATATTCAGTAATGAGGTTTTACCTTTCTCAACATTCCTCATCGCTTAAAGCAATTTATTTTTCTATTCTCCAGCGGAAAGATTTAACTGGTATAATAACAGCTCTTACAAGTGAGTGGATCCGTTGCATTTCCCTCAATGGCGGTATATGATGTGATGTTGATCTCATTTAATTATAGGTACGGGAATAGAAATGGGAAAATTTTATGACTTTGTATCGGAGAAAGGTTTGAAATGGGATCTTGTAAAGAAATATAGCTAAGAGAAAGGATAAATATGGAGAATTAGAAATCATTTCCCTTGATTTGATGTTTTGACAATGTTTTTAAGTAAATCAAAAGTAGCACAAAAAAAAAAAAAAGAAAGAACAAGGAAAGGAAAACAAACGAAGCACAGAAATCATAAATCTGAAAACATTCGGTCTCAGACTTTACGTTCTGGACAATTTATAATGTTAAAGGGCAGATTAGAGAATTCAGCAGGGAATGTTTTAGATCATTCAGAAACAAAAGATCATAATTTTCGTCAGGTGTCGAGAAAGATACTATCTCCCCGCGAATATTTCTTATTTTAAAAATTTCCCAGTGGGCTGAATAATAGTACAAAAAAGTACTAAGTTGCACTGCTCTGCATGAAAAGCGGCACCCAAAACAATTTTTGCGAAATCTTTTGCAAAATGACTTCCCGAATCCAAATGTAACGCCCATTTTGACCTATCAATCACCGTTTTTTAGGGAAGTCCCCCTATTTTTATCACTTTTTGGTAATTTTATGGCTATAAAATTGATTTGTATCGGGGAGGGGGGGGGGAGAGGTTTATTTTAACTGTTAAATATTTTCTGAGAGTCTATAGGTTGGAAAATTCTAAAATATGAACATTTGCAACAAAGGGAAAATTTAAGGGGGATTTGCCACTGAAATTACAGATTACATTAATTATATTTTATTAATCAATTAATATTTATTATTTATTATACATTATACTACTGGCTATTAATATTGCTACACCAAGAAGGAATAATAATAACAGAATGAAATTTGTTGGACACATACATTATAGTAGGAAGAACAATTGATTAAAATTTCAGGAAATTCGGAGTAATATGTACCGAGAAAACAGCACATAAATCAGCGACCTCTGTGAGCAATAACAGCACTTATCTGCCTAGGCATTGAATCGAACAGCGATTGGATGACATGTACCGGTAGAGCACTTTATGAAGTTTTTACACGATGCCACAATTCATCGATCGAAGTTACTGGTGAGTGGTGGGGGGCCAGTCGCTTTTCAACGATTAAACAGTCATTTTCATTGGTGCGAGATCAGGAGAACGTGCTGGCAATAGCAACAGTCGAACACATTCTGCATCAATGAAGGTCCAGACAATATGGACAACTTGCGGTCGTGCATTGTCTTACTTAAATGTTGTGCTTCGGAGGACATGAACATAGGGCAGAGCGATGGGCATTAACTCGTCAGAAATGTAATGGCTGGTATTCAGAGTGGCGGGAATGAAAACAAGAGGTGACCGGGACGTGTATCCAATGGTACCAAGTACCATCAATCCAGGTAGTGACTCAGTATGCGGCTACCAAAATTCTGATCACCCTCAAAACTGCATCACTGATATGGGTGCCATTAATGTGTGAACCTGGACGAAGGAATGGCGTGAAGTCACTTGTAGACAAATCACAATCATGTTTACAGCATCAAGATTGCCTTATCCGTATTTAACGGGCACTTTGAATAATGCACATTGCCAACTGGGATTCGACATCATCATACTGTCCATCATTCGCAATGATGTTATGGGTTCCCATTGGATACACTTCTCGATTACTTCATGTTCGTATTCCTGGCACTGTGAACAGCGGCCATTAAATTTCTGATGAGTTAAGGCCCACCCCTCTGCCCTGTATTTGAGGCCTCCGTAGCGAAAAATTTAAGAAAGATAATGCACGACCGCAAAGTTGTTTGTATTGTCCGGACCTTCATTGATGCCGAATGTGTTCGACTGTTGCTCTGGCCATCGCGTTCTTCTGATCTCGCACCAACGAAAACGACTGTTTAATCGTTGAAAAGCGACTGCCCCCCTACCCCACTCACCAGTAACATCAATCAATGAATTGTGGCATCGTGTTAAAACTTCATGAAGTGCTCTACCCGTACATGTCATCTAATCGCTGTTCGATTCAATGCCTAGGCAGATATGTGCTGTTATTGCTCAAGGAGGTCGCTGCTTTATGTACTGTTTTCTCATTCCATATTACTCCAAATTTCCTGAAATTTTAGTCAATTGTTCTTCCTACTATAATGTATGTGTCCAATAAATTTCATTCCGTTATTGTTATTCTTTCTTGGTGTAGCAATTTTAATGGCCAGTAATGTATATATATATATTTAAGTGTTAAAATAATTCTTTTTCATTCTCCAATTAAAAACTATGCCCATAAAATTACCGAACAGTGATAAAAATTGGAGGAAGGGGTGGCGTCCCCAGAAAACGGTGTGAGATTGCACAAAATTGAGGTCATATTCGGTTTCAGAAGGCCATTTTACATAAGAATCAGCAAGAATAACATCAGGGCTCGGAAAAAAGAAAAAAAAAAAAAAGGTAGCAGCGTCTTTATTGTTATTATCAATATTCATGGAATTTTTTAGTACAATATTCTGTATGAGTTCATAGGAGTGAGTAAGGAGTGTATGCATGAATACTAAAGATACAAACATTTATATTAGTATGGTTAATTTAACAATTAAACAACCAATACCAACACTTTGCAAGCGACACGACAGACAAATACAATCCATTTTTAGCCTGATCTCGCGAGTTATTTTATTTGTTTACTCGTTTATTCCTTTATTTATTTATTGACACTTTCAAACAAAATTGAATAGTATTTACGACTTCGAATCATCTATTTGTTTTTATGTCCCTCTACCCATCTGTCTGACCACGCTTTAATTTTGTTGAATATTTTTAGAGTACCTGAAAACTGACATGATTTATTGAGTAATGAACGAAAAGATTTGTAATTATCATACATTACAAAAACTCTCAACATTTTTTATCTGCTTTAAAAATTTATAGTTTTTGTGTCCACATACTTTTATTTATTACATTCCAATACTAGTTTTAATATTTCTTTTACTGGAATTTGGTTTTTAGGTTTAGTGTGAACTATTTAAAATGGTATAAATAATAGTAATGGTTCGTGTACATTTAAAAAAAGTTTAGTACATTTAAAAAATTACTAGTTTTACAATTTCTTTTACAGGAATTTATTATTTAGGTTTAAAGTGACCTATTTAAAATGGTATAAATAATAGTAACGGTTTGTGTATATTAAATAAAAATAAAATAAAATAAAATAAAAAATAAGGACCACCGCTCACAAAAAAATCGAATATATTAGGTGTATCAAAGGTAGTTATGCATTAATTGCAGCACTAATTTCACAAGAAAATTCATGAACTATTTCTTTACAAATTAGACAAAACCTAAAAATTCGAAATTGTTTAAATAATTATGCGCCTATATACTGTAGTTTGCAATTCTTAATCAATAAATATATTTGGTATCGTAATAAATATTGAACATTAAAAAGCCTATTATACTCATATGTGTTATTAGAAATACTATTTTTAAATATTTTACAATTTTACAACAATTTTAATAATTTGCAATATGATTTTTATTTGGAAAGTGGTGTAAGTGCATTATAAGAGCAAAATATATTTGTCACTTTTCATAGTACGTAGAATTTTTCTTTTGATGTCTGTTTGCGAGAAACCAAACTGCAGTAATCATGTAACAAATAAAAATTTCTTTGTAAACTGCAGTGTTTCATTGATTACAGCTTTGCAAACAATTATCAGACGAAAATTAAAATTAGAAAAATTAGCTTCATTATCTCAAGAGACCATTACTAATGGGGTTGTTTTGTTCCAATTCAAAAGGAAGTATTTATTCATTTTATTTTGAATTCCACTTTAATGGTAAAAAATAACTCATTAGGTATGTACCTTGAAATTAAAAGAACATGTAAAATATAGTTTTGAATGTCTACACGCTCATTTATCATCATTAAACTTTGAATAATTTGATAAACTTGAAATAAGCTACTACAACAAAACTGTGTTTTTAAAGTCCTATTTTATAAGATATCTTTAGTATAAAAGGGAAACAAACTGAATCAAATGTATAATTGAAACGAAATTACTGTGTTCAGTGACTATTTATATTTATTACAACATTTAAAAGATATAATTGGTAGAAAATTGAAATGCAACAAAGAATATGCTTAACCCTTTGCGTCGCAAGGTAATTGGGGTCATTTAAATTATACTGCCACCGGAATTCACGAACAAAATTAAAATAAAAGAAATTGACTACCTTTTCTGCCATGTTACAAAAGTAAAATTTTGTTTAAAAAATTTCCGGGATGAGTTTTTGCAGTTGGAACTTAATAATTGTGTCCTCGCAGCGAGGACAGTGTACCGCAGAGGTTTAACCGAAATCCATATAAAATTGATTGATCAATTAAAAAAGCAAAAACTATCCTGTTACAACAAATTTAACTTTATTTATCGCACCCCCCCCCCCCCCCCCCCGAAAAAAAATTAATAAGTCTTCTTAATAATAAACGGCGAAATTTCTTTAAACAAATGCTAGAATTTGATGTCATTGCTTATTGAAATAAGGAAACAAATTTTTATTTTTGGTTTTTAGGAGTGAATAAAATAATGAAAGAGAAAGATGACGTAGTAGAACAAAACTGTGTCACAAATGTAAAAATGCATGGAAAAAGAAAATTATTCTTACCCCGGTTTAAAAAAAATAAAATAAGTCCGAATGATAATTTAAAATAATAGATGTAATTCTATGTAAGTACCACTAATTCGCGATATGCAGTTTTCTTTCTCGACAATGGCTATAAATCGCCAAATGATAGTCAAAACAATCAGCTAAATTAAAGGAAAAGTAAAAAAAAAAAACAGTAAAAAAAAAAAAAATAGTAATATTAAAAATAGCATAAATGATAATAAATTCAAACCGAAATAATTATGGACCTTTTTACTTTTTTCTCTCTATATAAGAAGAAAGTATTGGATTCGGGAAAATTTTCGTACTCCAGTTTTTAATGCATTTACACGTTTTGAGGTGTCTTGAACATGATTTGACTATTATTAGAAAATGCCCGAGCGTGTGTATCACAAATCATTTGGATATTATATCTCACGAACTGAAGAACAAAATTTAAACAAACTTGGTATTTAGTTGGAAACTCACCTAAACTGGTGCTGATTACATTTAGAGATCAATCGCTCAATGGGTGGTGCTGTAATCCTTTTTTTGGGGGTGGGTGGGAGGGGGGTATAGGACAAAATTTCCTATAAATGTACATAATGAGGCTTATTTTTAATGCATGATTGTAAAATTAATGTGAATTATTGATAATAGTAATAGTAAATTAGAAGAAAAATGTGTGCATGTAGAAACATAACTTTCTTCAGCGGGGAGAAGTCCCCTCTGGGGGTGTAAAATTTCAATATGGGTATCCCTCGAAATAACTCGTTAATACCTTTAAAATGAATGGTTGAACCATAAGTCTGTGACAATTTAAAAAAAAGTTATAGATTTTTTTTTTTTTTTCATTTTTAACTGAAAAAAAAAAAATAATAATAATTTGTAATTTTTCTGATGTTGGCACAAAATTTTCTTTCTTTCAGCGTTTAGTGTTATACTTTTCTGAGATAAAAATCATCTGCATAAGATGATTATATTGAAGAAAGTATTGTGTCGGCCATAACATACTAGTTTGTGTTTGTGTTTGTGATAAGATTCAAGTAGAGTAAAAAAAAAAAAAAAAAATTTAAATTAAAGAAAAAAAAAGAAAAAGAAGGAAAAAAAATAATATAAATCTATTAACATTTATTTTTGCGTGTGTGTGTGTGTGCGAGCGAGAGATTGCAGAAAGGTTATATATATCACACACAACAATTCGAAATCCCATAAGTTGTCATGTATTCATTAAGAAGCTCAATATTTAGCTTCCGCATACAATGAAAAAAGTTCACTTAACATGATGAATTAAAATTTGTGATATGCATTTCAATTGTAATGCAGTCGACACTTTTTAGATGAAAATTATCACGGTGACGAAAAATGCATCGTCTACAATAACATTAATTGAAAAAGATTGAAGTCGAAGCATGATGTACTCACTAACTATATTGAAAGCTGAACTGCCTCAGAAAATGATCATGCTGTCAGTTTGGTGGGATTACAGAAACGTTGTGCATCTTTGAACTACTTCCAAGTATTCAAACCATCATCTCATATGTTTACTGCCACCAACTTATGAAATTCGAGGAAGAAATCAAAGGTAAAACGCTAGAATTGGTAAATCGCAAAGGAATCATGCTTAACCATGACAGCGCGACATTATTAGCAACGCGTAAAAATTGTTGGAGTTTAGTTTGAAAGTGACGTCACATCCCGGATATAGTCCTGAACTTTTACCATTGGATAATAACTTATTTGAAAGTTTAAAAAGACATTTAAATCGTAAAAAAATTCGATAACAATGATGACCTCAAATCAGACTTAGTTTATTTATTTGTTGGTAAGAACCAGTAGATCTACGAGCAAGGATTCAGGAAATTTCTAGAAAAATGGTAAAAGGTCATTGAACATAATGGAAAATACTTGACTTTAATTTAGAAATTTATTCATCAAGCCTGAAAGTTCATTTCAGAAAATTATGGAGTGGAAGGCTGATTTTTTATACCAACTATGTGAAAAATACCAGAGCTGGGAATCGAACCCGGGCCTTCCGCTTTACGTGCGGATGCTCAAACCATCGAGCTACCCTGGCTGATTACCAGCTAGGCATTTCTCACATAACATTCGTTGGCAAAGTCACCGAGTCTGCAAACACAGCTGTATCAAGTGACATTATTAATCATGGTACAACTCCAATAGACCAAGAAATTTTCAATTTAATTTAGAAATTTATTCATCAAGCCTGAAAGTTTGATTCCGGCTCTGGTATTTTTCACATAGCTGGTATAAAAAATCAGCCTTCCACTCCATAATTTTCTGAAATGATACTTGACTAATTACAGTTCATATTTTGCATTTCATTTCACTAAAAATTTAAAATTACTTTTTGGCTGCCCGAATATTCAAGGATTGCTGAATGGCATTAAATTATATTCCGATTATGAACATATGCCGATTTTATTCTAAAGTTATATAACAGTAGTATTTATATAACTGAATACATTTATACGAAGCATTAAGCAAAGATAAATTTATATGCGAAGTTATATGGCTCTTTAAAATTACTTAAACAACGTTATCATATCCCTTTTAATACCAGTATATTACACAAGGGATTTTATCAATGAGTAACAGGAAGAATAAATATGTTTCAATTAATTCTCGCACCTATTTAATTGATTTGGAAAAAGCTACACGCAAATTATTTTGCGAATTACTCAAATTGAAAGATAATGGAAACATTATTAAATGGAATAGAATTAAAATATCTTTTAATTAAACAATATTTACTTCGATATTCATTCTAAGGAACAATAAATATGAAAAGTTTAATAAATACTGTTACAACTGAATTATTACCGTCTAATTAAATGCTGTCTCAATACTTAATTTTTAAGAAAACAATATATACTGTAACTTTATTACGACTACATTTAACTACACTTAAATTAATGCAGAATTTTAAAATCTTTATTGTTGTTGTTGTTGTTGTTGTCGTATGCCACTCGGAAATTCCGAACCCCATTAGTGGAACTATCCGGAATCATTTTTAAGGCATGAGGAGTACGTCTTCCATTATCAGGAGCACCTCATAGGGAGGAAGTACGACTTCAAGCTCTAGAAGCTGGTGAAAGATGGCAGCACCAGCCAACCAGCAGGAACTCGAATTTTGATTCGGATCAGAGCGAGTTAAACCCATGTTCCGGTACCCCCAGAGGTATAATTTTTGATGGGATCTTAGAGGACTTTGCGACCACGACGGAATTTAACGTGCACCAGTCGCCATTAGCGTACACGACGGTCTTCGGCCGGCTCGAGGACCGAACCCGCAATCTTTCGATCACGAACTCGCTGCTCTTACCGACCAAGCTACCGCGGCCTTAAAAACCTTATTACCATGTTTTTATGAACTTCTATTCTTGTTTGTTTGTTTGTCCAGTACAAATCTTGCAATCGATTTTTAACTAACTTCTCTACTAGCTAGACATTTGAAACTTTCCGAATAGCTGAGAACCCGAAGACAACACAATACTTCGAAGCTCGATTTTCGAATTTTTGATTAGTTTTGTTTTAATTAATTAATATGTGAAAATAATAACCTCCTAACAGCTTTAAAAATAGCCATTAAAATATTAGCTATAATTTAATTGCTGCAAAAAAAAAAAAAAAAAAAAAAAAAAAAAAATCACGAGTTCATTTTTTTTGGCATAAAAATAAATATATCTAATTAAACTTGAAGGTTAAAAAATAATAAAAAGTTAAATTATGCATCTCACGAAAACTGACGTCTTTATCACTTTAAAAAATTTATACACATTGATAAAGTGCTAATGTTTAACTATAGCTATGATTCTTCAGAAAATTTAAAAACATTGTATATAAAAAGTTTTTTTTATCTTGTAATTATTTTAAGATCTAAATTGGTGAAAACTATAAAATAACCATTTTTGTTAAACATAACGGAATAAGAAGTATCCCAAATTATTTTAAATTTGCTTTCGCACGAATGTAATTTTAAAATTACAATAAACTAAAAAATATAATTCAACAAAATAAAATTAATAAGATTTCGGATATATTAAACTTTATAACATTATTTAATAAGTAAAGCTGAAAAGTAATTACAGATACATGTAATTACTGTACTTATTGTATGATAATGAATTAATATAATTTAATATTTTATCATAACATGTGCCAGTCATATTTCAGTTACATATAATTGTTATTACAGTTTATTATTATTTGTTGCCAGTTCAGTAACAGGAGTTGTGCGGGATCTACAAGGGAAAGTGTAATTACAGCCATATCCAATATGACGTGAGATAATATCACTGAGACATCATATAAGAAATGTGTGAATATATCACAAGATGCCATATACTAATGTTTAAATAAACATATTAAGTAATAAATGACAATTAGGAAATATAGAGTCGGTAACAAAAGTGTCCGAACACTAGCAAAAATTCCTATGTAAAAAAAGTACACTTCATACGGTTTGTTAAATAAATCCTTATTGAATCTTGTTGTTAGACTGATAAGAACAGGATTCGACAAGGATTTATTTAACAAAACCGTACGAAGTGTACTTTTTTTACATAGGAATTTTTGCTAGTGTTCGGACACTTTTTTTACCGACTGTAACTTTAACCATTCATAAATGATTTTTGATACATTTTTTGAATCATTTTTTATAAAACCAAAAAGTGTCAAAACCATGATTCTAACTTTGAATGTTTGGGTTACCACCCGAAAGCTTTTCTGGGATGTAAAAATACATCACACTGAGAAAAAAAATATACCGCCTTCATCTAGAATGAATAAATGGTCATTTTCTAAATCCTTAAACTAGAAATATAGATTTCCGAGGTATGCGCCTAAGGCACGCCAATAATGGTCGAGAATTTCTAATCTACACATTTCTATATGGTGAAAATATATTCTAGATATTTTGAATATTCTGAATCTTTTGTATTATCAGAAATTCTCGCATGATTCCGACATGGGTTGGTTGCTCGCTGCCTTCCCATCAGTGCCGCGGTTCACAGTTGCTGCGTTGTTGGTGCCACTAAATGTAATGGTGGCTGGATCATAAGAGCAAATCGCTAAAAGAAAAATTTTTATTTTTTCTGTACTTTTAGAAAGTAAAACTGTCTTAACAAGAAATTAAAAAACCCTGAAATAGACCACCAAATAAAATCAGAGAATTTTGTATGTAGTTGGTTGCAGAAGATTTTCCAGACCATAAACATTTTTAACCATTTGCAGAGAAAAATAAATTCTACGTTATTTTCTGATTATTGAAAAACATTATAAAAGACTTTGTTCATTTTGACATTTTTTCTTTCTTTCTTTCTTTTTTTTTTTTTTTTTTTTTTTTTTTTTTTTAGTGAAGTAAGTTTTGTTTTTCAATACTAAATGTTTTTAAAATCATGAAAGAAAAAAAAAAAAAAAAATTGAAATTATTCTGGATTTTGGAATTTTAGATAATTGGTACTATATTGTATTTTGCAATTTATTCAAAAGAGCACTTTTTTTTCCATGAAATAACATTTGCTAATAATGTTGCGAATTCTGATGAGATTGATTCTGCTAACTAAAGAAACAAACTAATCCCCTCCCCCCCCCCCCAAAAAAAAAAAAAGTCATTTCATCTCCAGTCTATTATCACTTTATGTTGATGCTGGTTTTGGGTTATTTTGCATGGGCTCCGTCAGACAGAATGCACAAGAAAAGGGAGAAAAGTGACGTCATTGTTTTCGAATGGAGCAGATTCAGCCCACAGAGAAGGATACAGCCAGCGATTCGTTTGGTTTTGAAGAAGGTAAAAAAGAATCTTTCTCCCATTCTTCTAAATTCAGAGCTAAATAGCCCAGGAAAATAAATTGCTTTGAAATGATGACACTGAATTAAATAAAAAAAAATTTATTGTTTTAGAATAAAGGATATTTTTTTTGGGGGGGGGGGGGGGGGTGGGAAATGCAGGTCCTCGTGACCCGCGATTAAAAAAATTCTGCATCTCTTTCATTAAAATTGGGATCAATGGAGCGTTATAGCTCACCAACGAGATCCCTGACACCATAACATGCAAGAGCTTGCAACAAATGTTTTAAGCCCCCCCAAAAAAAGGTAATTTCTCAAGGGAATAAAGTAGACATGAGTGCTGCAAACAAAGCAGAATGAACCTCACCATTGTGCCTTTTTGTTCCCTGACGAAAAGTCTTGTTTTCTTTCGATACAAAGCAATTGCTGTGAGTATTCTTCTGCTTTATGATGTTTATTCAAAGTTTCGTACATATTTCATGCCGGTGTTACCTTTCTTTTTATTAAGCTTTAGCTATCGTACACAAAATTATGTAACCTTTTCACAAAAAATTTCCATTTATTTTAGTACTATGATTGTTTCATATGACTGCCTATACTTTATTTAAAGAAATATAATTGATATTATTAAACATAAAATTGTTGTATTTATTCATAAAAAATATCAACCTTTATACTCCAATTTACTTAAAATAAAATAAAATTGTTGGTTAAAGATTCTATAACTTTTTTTTTTACATAAAAGTAAATAAAATTTTGCAAATATTTTGTTTTTCATATATTATAATGGGTACTAAAAATCAAACCCAGATTAGGTACAAACACTTTATACCTAAAGGAAAACTGCATAGATCTTTTTTATATGTAAGAAAATTTATTTCGGGAACAAATTTAAGGAAAACTGCAGATATATAGGACAGGTTAAAGGGGAAAAATAAAGGTTTTTTTTTTTACTTTCAGAAACACTGCAGGTTTTTTACCTGCAGGAAAACTGCAGTTATTTCGGACAAATAAAAGGGAAAGTGAAGGTTTTTTTTACTTTTAGGAAAACTGCAGGTTTTTTACCTTCAGGAAAACTGCAGTTATTTCGGACAAATAAAAGGGAAAGTGAAGGTTTTTTACCTTCAGAGAAACTGCAGGTTTTTTACCTTCAGGAAAAGTGCAGGTTTTTTACCTGTAAAAAAGATGCAGGCTATAGTCCGAAATACCTGCAGTTTTCCTGAAGGTTTTTTTTAAAGGTTTTTTGCTGATTTTTTTACCTGGGTTTAGTTGATAATTTATCTTTGCGTGTAAATGCATCAACTTCTAGAATTTCAAATAGTACTGTACACAGAAGTATTAAAGCTTCAAAACACATTGTTTACAGGAGAATGAAAGCAAAGCCTTACTTAGAGCAGAGACATAAACATGCACGTCTAAAGTGGGCTAGAAAGCATATGCCATACGGTGAAAAGTGGTTTTCTGTGAAATGGAATTTCCCCGCTCCTGACGGTTATAAATTTTACTAGTATGATATAAGAAAAGAATCGAAGAATTGTTTCAGCAGGCAACAAGACGGAGAATCTGTAATGACCTGGGGAGGGTTTTGTTTCAACGGGCAAACATTTCTAGGATTTACGGACAGAAAAATGAAATCAGAGGATTATCAGAATGTTTTACGTACCAATTTACTGCCAATTATGGCTTTGCTAGCAGGACCGGACTGTGTTTTACAACAAGATGGGACATCCATCCATACCTCCATATCACCGAAAATGTGGTTTGCGCAAAACAGTACCACACTATTATAACCGGCCAGCACTTAGTCCGGATTTGAATCCCAGATGGAGGATCTTATCTCGTAAAATATATGAAAATGGAAAGCAAAATAGATGTGTAAATGACTTAAAAACTGCAATTGACAAAGCGTGGTAAGAAATATCTCCTTCTGTATTGCAATGCTTAATTAAATCTATGAAACAACGTGTATTTGATGTTATAAAGTGTCATGGCAATACAATTCAATATTAATTGTAAGTTTTTAGTTACTTTTATAAAAGTAAAACCAAAAGCACTTACAGGTGTCTATACTTTTGGGACAGCACATTTTTATATAATTTAATGTACATTTTATAATTTCAAACCTTTAATCATAATTTATATGTGTATATCAGCAAAACTGTTTTTATTTGTTACCTATCTCATGAATTTTAATTGTATCTTATAATTTTTTATGTTAACGCAAATTTTATTGATTTTCTAAACTTTTGGGACACGGTGTATATTATAAGATCGGTGAATTTTAAAAAGTAGTGTGGAGGAAATTATTCTAAGTAATTTCAAATTCAAGGTGGTTATAATTAAAGTTTCGATTTCAAAATGCTCTAACTTTAAAACTGTCTGTCATAATGACTTGATATTTTACCAGCACATTCGTAAGGCAATGGAATTTTGATTGGAGAGGGAAAAAATAGTAGTTCCAAAATATAACGATAGATGGTGCTGTCAGAGTAAGATTAGTTAAACACAGAAATATAGTTATAGACGAACGGGTATATGACATATTTATTAGTGATGAGACAAGAATACGTGTTTACATCAAAATCAGTGATAGTGACAAGAGAAAAAGTGTAACTTCATGAGACAAACACCTTACGGTTGGTTTGACTCATTTTGGAACTATTTTTTTTTTTTTCTCCAAACAAAATTCCATTGCTTCATGAATGTTTTGTTAAAATATCAAGTCATTCTGACCAAGTAGTTTTAAAATTAGAGCGTTTTGAAATCGAAACTTTAAAATAAATCAATCTTAAATGTTTAATTAAAAAGCTGTGTAAGAGAAAGGACGTTAGACTAGATTTTTTTTACGCGAAATGGGAAAATCTGCATAGAATTTGAAAAGTGTAGCCATGATAAATTTATAGTTTTATACTATATTAGATTTAGGTTTAGATTTGTGTATTTTTACAATATTTAACAGTGAATGTAAGCCATATAAACAGTCAGAAAAATTAAAGTTTTTAAAATAAATCATCGTGTGTATAAATAAGCCTTTCTAAAACGTTTAATAAGTAGAGTTGCACCCCGTAAATGAATAGCGATGTAGATCTGCTTAAATCCTAATATCTCTTTATGTAGCAAACGTATAGTTTTATTTTATTTATTTAATAAAACTCTTTTAATTTTTCCGAACACAACTAGAATCTTTGTCGGTTTATTTCTTTATCTGTGACAATTTTCATTGTTAGCGCGCTATCTGAGTACAATTTCAATTCAGCGGGTGTTACGAATTACAATTATTCATATAAAAAAATAATAAAAACGTACAGGAAAAATCGTTTGTAACGAATAATATTTATATTTTTGCATATACCGATAAATTTATGCAAGAAAAAATGCAACTTTTCTGGGATGTAAAAACACATCACACTGAGAAAAAAAAATACACTGCCTTCATCTGCAATGAATGGATGGTCATTTTCTAAATCCTTAAGCTAGAAATATAGATTTCCGAGGTATGCGCATAAGGCACGCCAATAAACTGAATAGACGAAATGGTCGCGAATTTCTAATCTATACATTTCTAGATGGTGAAATAATATTCTGGATAGTCTGAATCTTTTGTATTATGAGAAAGTTTACGCTTGATTTTCTAGAATTGAGTCATAAACCAAGATTATAGCTGCTGAAACCCGGTTCTTGTATTCACATTTATTTGGAGATATTTTCAAATAGGTTTGTCCTCGATAGTATAGGCAAACGCTCAAGAATTCTAATAGAGGTAGCTAAAATTCGTTTTCGAAGGGGACTAGAAATTTTTTTATAAGAAATTTATAAGGATGACATGGAACTATTTTTTCTACAGCCACAATTTAGATTCTAGATGTCAGTTATAGAATTGTTTCTCAGTGTACTGGCGTGCCTTATACTCATAGCTCGGAAATCTAGATGAAAGCGATATTTTTTTTTCCCTCAGTGCAATATGCAAAATCGGTTCTACATTAGTTCACTAATCCTAAATTGAATCCTACATTTTTTTTTCCATTACATATACCCATTTCCTGTTTGATTTCAAATATTATTTATTAAAAATAAAAAATCATGCATTTAAGGGTTAAATGAAATTTAAGCTTGATACTAAAATTGCTTTTTTATAATGTCGTTTAAAAGCATTAAACATAAAAAAAATCTAAACTAAATGTAAAATCAACTCTTTTCTTTGTTAAGTTTTTAAGAATACCTTATAAAATCGAAGGAATGAAAAAAGCTAAATAAAATCAACAATGTTAATTTAATTGAAGGTAGTTCAAAAAGAAATTATTTCTAACTGAGTGAATTTTTTGCGAAATGTTTAATTTTTAATGAGATCTTTAAAGAATTAATTAATAAATATCTCTACATATTGCAGACGGCGATTTTATCAAAAATTGCATTATTTAGCATGTGTTTAGTTTTTTCCTCCCCTAACGTTTATTTTTACTTAACATGTAAAAAAGACATTAAAATTTCATTGTATGACATATTACAATTTTTTTCCCCAAGGATTTGGCGTCTGGGCACTTTAAAAGTTGTTGACATTTTTATTTTTTCTATTTTATGAAGAAGAACATTTTTCATAAAAAAAGACATTAATTTAAAATATAAAAGACGCTATTCATAAAAAAGACGCTATTATTACTTTTTTTTTTTTTTTTTTTTTGTTAACGTACAGAGACTACTTTTTTATTTGTGTGGTTGTTAAAAGTTTGTTATACGACATAAATTTATTTTGTCCTTTAAACTAAAGATTCACTGCTATTAAATTAAAAGTGCATTTTATTTTGAAGATATAACTTAGTAAATTTTTTTAATGTTATTCTCTAAAAGAAAAGCAAGCATAATCCATGTTTCAATGACAGTCGTCATATTTGATCACTAAAATCATGGTCCAAAAATGTATGTTCTTTAAAAGAGTAATTTTTAAGTGTCCCTCACTTGTTTATTTGTATTTGATATAGCAACAAATATTTTATAAAGCGTGCTCAAATAACTTTATATTTGTAATGGTATTATTAAATTCCAATTATTACTTAGAAATTAATCTTAGTAATAATTAGAATATTGTCATTTAATATTGTAAAATTATTTAATATTGTAAAATTGCAGATATTAATGATTATTTGTTTGGTTTCAGATAAAGATATTCATATAGTAATATATTGTGAAAAAATAGCATTTAAGTAATCGTTCTAATGTTAAAAATAATGTTAAAATTAGTCAGATATAATTTTTTTTTACTGTAATCAACTTTTAAATTTGCTTTAAAAATAACATGTTGTCCATGAAAAAATTTTAATAATTTGATTGAATGAATGAAAAAATAATAATTACTTGCTCTAACTAACATGATTCACAGAGTACTGTTTTGTAGTCTTATACTGGAAGCTATATTTTTTTCTATAATTACATGTTTTCGGATTCGGTGATTTGTAAAACGTTGTTTGTAGAAGTTAGTATTTTTGTTTTTCACTGACTCTTATTACCATAACTTAAGAATAAACAATTGCTGGATGCACAAATTTTACGTGTATATCTCAAATAGAAATGCAATGTAAAAACTTTCACAATGATTGATAAATCTGAAAGAAGTATGTGGACGAATATCCCGTGTTTTTTTTTTTTTTTTTTTTTTTTACATAACACGAAGCCAGGCAACAGTAAAAAGTTAAAATTCAGCCTTTTGAATGTAAATCAAATAGGATTCTCTCTCTCTCTCTCTCTCTCTCTCTCAATATATATATATATATATATATATATATATATGTATACATTATAAGATCGATAAATTTTAAAAAGTAGTGTGAAGGAAATTATTCAAAATAATTTCAAATACAAAGTGGTTATAATTAAAGCTTCGATTTGAAAATGCTTTAACTTTAAAACTGTCTGTCGGAATGACTTAATATTTTACCAGAACTATCGAGAAGCAATGGAATTTTGATTGGAGAGGGAAAAAATAGTATTCCAAAGTATAACGATAGATGGCGCTGTCAGGGTAAGATTAGTTAAGCACATAAATATAGTTACAGACGAAAGTGTATATGACAAATTTATTAGCGATAAGACAAGAATACGTGTTTATATCTGAACCAGTGATAGTGACAAGAAAAAAAAGAAAAAACTCATGAAACAAACGCCTTAGGATTGGATTGACTCATTTTCTAACTATTTTTTTTTCTTTTTCGCCAAACAAACTTCCATTGCCTCACGAATGTTTTGTTAAAATATCAAGTCATTCTGATCAAGTAGTTTTAAAATTGGAGCGTTTTGAAATCGCAACTTTAAAATAAATCAATCTTAAATGTTTAATTAAAAAGCTGTGTAAGAGAAAGTAGTGCGGGCATTAGACTAGAATATTTTAACGCAAAAAGGGAAAATCTGTATAGAATTTTAAAAGTGTAGGCATGGTAACTTTATAGTTTTATTCTATATTAGATTAAGGTTTTAATTTGTGTATTTTTACAATATTTAACAGTGAATGTAAGTCGTATAAACAGTCAGAAAAATTAAAGTCTTTAAAATAAATCATCGTGTGTATAAATCAGCATTTGTAAAACTTTTAATAAGTAGAGTTACACCCCTTAAATGCATATCGATGTAGATCTGCATCGTATGTTTAAATCTACATATCTCTTTATACAGAGTGTCCTAAAAGTTCCAGTACTGACGCTGATGTATTTTTTATTTACAAAACAACAAACCTTAAAACAATTATTTTTATGCTAATGATAAAAGGCACATTTAAAATAACGGAGAAAAAAATACAGAACTTGCATTTATAATAAATGTTGAAAATGTCCACCTTTTTCTAGGAGGCAACGCTGAACTCGTTTGCGCATGTGTTTAGAAACGCGTTTTAACATGCTGGGAGTGACTTCTTGTAGAGAAACTTGTACCCACCTGCATAAAACCTGCATTATGAAATTGTCGAACGAGCTGATATAGCATATTTTTACTCGGTATTGCATCATCTGGATATTTATATCGCCAAACATCTTTGCATCTTTCATACGATTTACATTCAAAATAAGCTTCAAACAGCGTAATTCTCTGAATGCGTGATAAACTCATTTCACTATGAAGAACAAAATAACATAAAACTTTATTCTCACACAACTTAAGCGAGAAAAGAAACAAACTACAAAAATTAAAGAACTGATGCAATAATAAGCAGACGATAAAATTTAATATTAAAAAATCATGGATAAAATGAGTTCTTTAAGTTGGAGTACTGGAACTTTTAGGACACACTGTATAACAACCGTTGTATAGTTTTTTTTTTTTTTTTTTTTTTTTTTTTTTTTAACTAAA
Organism: Salticus scenicus; assembly: GCA_963930645.1. Lineage (NCBI taxonomy): Eukaryota > Metazoa > Arthropoda > Arachnida > Araneae > Salticidae > Salticus > Salticus scenicus. Next base: position 78,247,873 of record OZ005662.1, on the reverse strand, counting down.
ACTATTTTATCGTTTCCGAACACAACTAGAATCTTTGACACTTTATTTCTTTATCTGTGACAATTTACATTGTTGGTACGCAATCTAAGTACAACTTCAATTCGGCGGGTGTTACGAATTACAATTATTCACATAAAATATAATAAAAACATGCAGGAAAAATTGTTTGTAACGAATAATATTTATATTTTTGCATATACCGATAAATTTATGCAAGAAAAAATGCAGCTTTTCTGTGATGTAAAAATAGATCACGCTGAGAAAAAAAAAATATATACCGCCTTCATCTAAAATGAATAAATGGTAATTTTCTAAAGCCTTAAACTAGAAATATAGATTTCCGAGGCATGTGCATAAGGCACGCCAATAAACTGAATAGACGAAATGGTCGAGAATTTCTAATCTACACATTTCTAGATGGTGAAACAATATTCTGGATATTTTGAAACTTTTGTATTACGAGAAATTCTCGCTTGATTTTCTAGAATTGAGTCATAAACCAAGATTATAGCTGCAGAAACCCGCCTCTTGTATTCACATTTATTAGGAGATATTTTCAAATAGGTTTGTCTTTGATAATATATGCAAACGCTCAAGAATTCTAATAGAGGTATCTAGAATTCGCTTTTAAAGTGGACTAGAAAATTTTTTATAAGAAATTTATAAGGATGACATGGAACTATTTTTTATAGAGCCACAATTTAGATTCTAGATGTCAGTTATAGAATTTTTTCTCAGTGTTTTAGCATGCCTTCTACTCATAGCTCGGAAATCTATATTTCTAGTTTGGGGATTTAGAAAAGACCACCTGTTCGTTCTAAATGAAAGCGGTACATTTTTTTTCTTCAGTGCAATATGCAAAATCAGTTCTACATTAGTTCACTAATCCTAAATTGAATCCTACACTTTTTTCCCATTACATATACCCATTTTCTGGTTAATTTCAAATGTTATTTATTAAATTAAAAATTCATACATTTAAGGGTTAAATGAAATTGAAGCTTGATACTAAAATTGCTTTTTTATAAAGTCGTTTAAAAGCATTAAACATTAAAAAAAAAAAATCAAAACTAAATGTAAAACAAACTCTTTTCTTTGTTAAGTTGTTAAGAATACCTTTCAAAATCGTAGGAATTAAAAAAGCTATATAAAATCAACAATGTTAATTTAATTGCAGGTAGTTTAAAAAGAATTTATTTCTAACTGAGCGAATTTTTTGCGAATTGTTTAATTTTTAATGAGATCCTTAAAGAATTAATTAATAAATATCTCTACATGTCGCTGACGGCGATTTTATCAAAAAATGCATTATTTAGCATGTTTTAATTTTTTTCCCCCTAGCGTTTATTTTTACTTAACATGTAAAAAAGACATTAAAATTTCATTGTATGACTTATTACATTTTTTTTAACAAGGATTTGGCGTCTGAGCACTTTAAAAGCTGTTGACATCTTTATTTTTTATATTTTATGAAGAAGAACATTATTCATAAGAAAGACACTAATTTAAAATATAAAAGACGCTATTCATAAAAAAGACGCTAATATTATTATTATTATTTTTTTTCTAAAAGTACAGAAACTACTTTTTTAGTTTCAGAACACTATAGTGAGAAATGTATTGTAATCATGTCAAAAATCCAAATTTGAGATTTTGATGTTTCTATACGTTCCGAGGTCCCCTGAGTACATTTTCACTATTTTTACGATGATGTATGTATGTGTGTGTATGTCTGTGAGTGAACACGCTAGAATCTAAACGCTTTGTTCGAATAAGCTGAAAGTATGTACGTATATTGTAAGTCCCCATAGTACGAACCCTATTGATTTTGGTGAATCTAGCACTTATAGTTTTTTTACAGGGACACCAGGAAAAATTCTTTATCATTATGGCCTATGGGGACAAATTTTGAAAAGTGCGATAGCGTCAAAACTCACTATTAATCTGAACAAAAAAATTGTACAGATATTATAGGTCACAGTTGCACGAACTGTATAGATTTTGGTGAATTTAGCACTTACAGTTTTTTTACAGGGGCACCAAGAAAAATTCTTTATCATTATGGCCTATGGGACCAAGTTTTTAAAAGTGCGATAGCATCTAAACGCCGTATTCAATTGAGCTGAAAATTTATATGAATATTATAAATCACTGTTGCACTAACTATAAGCATTTTGGTGAATCTAGCATTTATAGGTTTTTACAGGGACACAACGAAAAATTCTTTATCATTATGATGTATGGGCTCTAAGTTCAGTAGCGTTAAATAAAACATCGTGTAATATATAGAGAAAAATACTCAAACACTCTATTATGGTTTTCTTTCTTTTGTTTGTTTAACAACTCCTCTTTCTTTACTTTATCTACAAAACTGTTAATTACTCAATGTTCGTAAAGTCGAGTGGAGTCAATCCAGATTTTTTTATTTGTGGGCTTGTTAAAAGTTCGTTATACAACATAAATTTATTTTGTCCTTTTAACTGAACATTCACTGCTACTAAATTAAAAATGCATTTGATTTTGAAGATATAACTTAGTAAATTTTTATAATGTTATTCTCTAAAAGAAAAGCAAGCATAATCCATGTTTCAATGACGATCGTCATATTTGACCACTAGAGTCATGGTCTAGAAAAGTATGTTCATTAAGACAGTAATTTTTAAGTGTCCGCTACTTGTTTATTTGTATTTGATATAGCAACAAATATTTTATAAAGCGTGCTCAAATAACTTTATATATGTAATGGTATTATTAAATTTTAATTATTACTAACAAGGAAACATTCAAAAGGTGCCGTCTTCAAAAAATATTAAAAAAATATATGTGATTCTATTCTTTATAAAACACCAGGAAGTGAAAACATTATTGGCTGAAATGAATTACAGCGAGGACAAAAAATTATCAAAATTAAACTTAGTTGGCAATTTAGCGTTCAGTTCGCTAGCACCGAGATTGCCGTGTGCGAACAGAACCGTGTTTTGTTTCTCCGCCAAGTACTCAAAATCAATCGCCTAACAATGTGAAATCGCCAACTATATATAATTTTGATAATTTTTTGTGATGGCTGTAATTCATATCAGCCGATAATTTTTTCACTTTCTGTTGTTTTAGGAAGAGTAGAATCACATATATTTTTTTCAATATCTTTTGAAGACGACATCTTTTGAATGTTTCCTTGTAAGAAATTAATCTTAGTAATAATTAGAATATTGTCATTTAATATTGTAAAATTACAGATATTAATGATCCTTTGATTGGTTTTAGTAATATATTGTAAAAAAATATTATTTAAGTAATCGTTCTAGTGTTAAACATATTGACTTTATGACTATTTAAGTATTTATTACATTAAGGTAACATTTCACTGTTTTCCCTTAATTATAAATAAAAGAACCTATGTACTGTAAATATTAGAATGTTAAAACTTCTTCATACACCATAAAATTAACGGAAAACCCTACCGATATCGAAAATATGTGAATTTTCACTTTTAGGTGCAAAAAACACGTGCTACTTGATTTAACAGGGAGCCGTCCCCGCTCATCGCTAGTATTAGAGCGATGTTGAGCGATTCAATGTCGAGACAAAGGGGACTACTCCGAGGTTTATTGAAAAAAAAAAAAAAAAAAAAAAAAAAAAAAAAGTTTCGCCAGGCTTGTATCCCAAGACCGACAAAGGGCGAGAGAGGTTAAATAATAATTGAGAGAACAGTTCTTGATTCGAATTGATTCTGTTCGATAAAGTTCATTTAGAGTTCATGAGGTAAACAGCTGAAACATATTAAGATAAATGCTGTGGTGCAATCACCTGTTGCCGGGCGTGCGCTCCTGGCGACAAGGGGCAACAGGTAACTGATCGTTGAATCCATTTCTACAGCAGAGCATGTGCATGATACTCTTGTATACGTTGCTCTTGAGGAGGTCTACGTTCCTGTCTGAGCCAGTAGGCAGTATTATTTATAACAACATTAATCAGTGGCATTTGATCTATCCATTAATAGGGAGAAAATATTATTGATTTTGTTAATTAGATTTGGTCTAGTTAAAATGTTGTCCAACCAGTTTGCTGGTCTGTCGGAGGGATTCCTGATATGGTGGGCAGAAGTGAGGACACAGTTAAAGTAATAATACAATGCATTTCCCTCCTCGCCACAGGGGCACAGGGGTGAGCGTCGGCGATGAAATCTGTGGAGGTAGCTTGGGAATGGGCCATGGCCCCGTGCTACTTGATTGTTTTTACTTTAACTTGTTTTTATTTTACCAAGATTGTTTTTTTTTTTTTGGCGGGGGGGGGGGGGTTAGTAATACTTATTTAATTGTATAAATTTTATTGCATATTCTTTCTGTTGCTCGAGAACAGGAAAACACACATGAATTTCGATGCATTGTGGTCTATGGATGCTATTTCTTTTAAGATGATTTATATAATAACATAATAAAAAGAATATACATTATTAAGAAGCTTAAAAGAAACACTTTTGTAGAAAATGGGATGTATCCAATCAATAAATATTTTGCAAATCTATACAAAGGAATTCAGATTTCTTATTTATTGGCAATTTATGTCAGATATCAAATTAATATAAAATTTCCTCATTTTTTATTCATTAGTTCCTATTATAACTTACCTAAAAAATTGTGTCATTATCAAACCAAATTTATAAAAACTGTGTAAGCGTTTTCAGAATCCCAAAATAGAAATTTTGGGGTAAAATATTCCAAAACTCTAAAGATAATAAAAAGAAAGTTCAGGATTCTTGGAAACATGGAACTATTCGAAGGAAAATAAGAGAATTCCCAGAGTGAAGAAAGAAAAAGGAAAGAGATTTGGAACGGATTTGGATAATAATGTTTGTAAGTGATCCTTCCGCACGTAATAGAAGCTGATTGATAAAGAATGAAAGGGAAATAAGAATAAAATGTAATCGAAATCATGTGGGGATAGAGAAAGAAATAAAGAATTATTTCAATGCAGAGTGAGTACATGTGAAGAATTATGTAGAATTGAGAAAGATTAGTAATTTTAAATACTAAAAAAAAGAAGAAATTTTTACTATTTAAACATTATCTGTTTTTTACTTTCTCTTACACAGATATGATGGAAAATGAATTATTTTTTGGGTCAAATTTTTAAAATTGAGTTTTTGTTATACATACACGCTTTGAGTCTTCCTGAATTTGAAAATCAGGTTTTTATCGATTGGTTTCTGTGTGTATGAGAGTGTGAGTCTGTTATCAGTCAAAAAAAAAAAAATCATGTAAATCAAATTTAATCTTATATTTCTGTATCATTTAGAGAAATTATTTGGAATTTTCATTTAGATTCAAAGAATAGTTTGCGTACAGGGTACATACAAAGTATTCAATTCATTACATTTATTGGAAATTTTTCAGGCTGGTAGAGTTTAATATCTATAGACTGCACTAAGTAAATTAAAATTGACGCTTTTTTTGTTTTGTTTTTTTATGCGCAAAAAGCATAGTTCATATAAATTGCTGTAGGAAAAGTTTTTTTTATTTTTATTTTACAGGGCCTTACAAAATATTTTTTTAATGTATCAGTGATATTTTTGTAAGTGGTTCAAAGTACATTCGAAGTTGTGTGATGAAATTCTTTTCTTGTGCTCTGCTCAATGTAAATACATATTTTGTGAATATGTAATTTGCAGGTATTATACAGGGCTACACTAAATTAGTCGAATAAATTTCAAAGATGAGTGTAGGTGGGGATTCTCTGAATAATTTCAAATAATTTATTGTATTTAATAATAGCCTTAAAAATTTTGGATTTATTTAAGCTAATTAAACGGGAGATAATCTTATATATTATTTCATATCAAATTCTAGAAACTCATTTTTCAAACTAGGCAAAGTAAATATAAGGTAGGTGGAATTGATGGAAGTATATGTAAGAGTGTTATTGTGTTTTGTTTCCATTAGTTTCTGAGATTTCACTTTAACGTTAATTTATTTTCTATTAAAAGAGTATATATATATTTATCAAAATTAAACATAATTTATACGTCTCATTAATATATTAAAACCTTTAATATTCTAATATGAATTCCGTATTTTTCTAGAGGGCGCTTTTACTAAAATGCAACATTCTGCCTTGAACGAGGCTAAAGCTATTCCTCCTGAATATTTAATCTTGCTATGATGTATTATGAATTTTTGTACATGTTGTGCTTGTATGTTTGACACTGAGGAGGGCTAGTGTTCTAGCCGAAACGTCTGTCTTGTGTTTTAATGTTTTTAATTAAAATGTATTTTTAAAGATTTAAATTTTTGTATTTTTTATCTCATTTTAAATGTTACATTGGTTTTTGTATATATATATATATTTATTTATTTATAGCACGTGTTTCTTTTTAAAGTTAAAATTTTAGTTATTTATTTATTTTTTTTATAATTCGGATATGTAAAAAAACAAAAAAACAAATCTAAGTTTATCATCTAATCTTTTTTAAAGATTGTAATGCAATTAACCAGGAAGTGGAGATGTAGAAAGTATTGAAATAAAATTTTTAATATTTTTTAATGTAAATTATGTTTCAAATATTGTACTATGCATTTCAATAATCCAAAATTTCAATAGTTGGAGATCGAAACTTTAACGTTACACCAGTTTCTTTCAACAGATAAATTAGCCAAGAATTCGTAAAAAAAAAATGAAAAATCGAAAATCGCGTGCGGAAATCCAGAAAAATACCGTCCAAGCTAAAATGTAACAAATCATGAAATTTACTTCATTACAATGCCACCTATTGTGTGATATGTATTTTATCACCACAGTTCGATACAGGAAGTACATTGTACATAATCATTTGTGAAATTGCATATCATACAGAAACTTTAGATATAATCATGAAGAGTGCTGTATAGTAGCACCATATGCCTACATTAAAACACAACAAAGAGTTCCTTTTAAAAATGAGTATTTTATAGTACGTTTAGTGAGTAATACTACGATTACGAATAACATTAGGTGCCTTATATTAGTGCGCTTGTACATGAATTAAGATTGATACTTAATAGTTACGATTAGTTATATACCTGATTAATGAATATGCGGTATTGTATCATGAATTTTCGAAAACTCATAGTGTTTTTTCATTGCATCTCAAAACAGGTAAATTTATTAAAAACCAAACGAAGAAAAATTGCTTAAACTTTCTCTTAAACTTACATTTTCTTCTTATGTATGTAAAAGTAACAAAAAAATTGACAACTTTGTGAGGTTGAGATTGTAGAACGTCACCACAGTTTGTTTGAAATTAAGCTGGATCCAGCAAAGTATAAAGTTGGGACGGTTAAATCTCTTCGACGCCAATGACTCGGCGAAAGTTTTCGTTGAATTAGTTTTGTGTCGACATGGTGCTGCAACGAACGAATTAAGTTGTGAGAGGTAGAGGAATTGGAAGCGGTTTTAAAAGTATTGATTGAAATAAAGAGAAAGGAAGTTAGTAGGAAGTAGTATATAGTGTAGATTGTGGTGTAGATTGTGAAGATTCTTATTTTTGCGAGTATTGAGGTGTGGAGTAGTGCAGATTTAGTTGTGTGAAGATTAAGTAGTTGGATGAGTGTTGGTGTGCGTATCTACTAGCATTCGCGAACGTAATATTGCATCAGCAGGGAATCCGCTGATCCACAGTGCAGTCACAGTAGCGGGGTAAAAGAGTGCATACGTCTCTACACCTTCGACTGTTTGCTGGGGTGAGATATTTAAAATTATCTAATTTAATTTCTGATACATGTATTTTGATAAAGTAATTAAATACGCTGACTGAGCTATCTTGATTGCCAGACCGCCCTCCCATTAAGCTGTAATAAAACACATTAAGCTGTAATAATAAAAGTCTTATTTATAATTCATATTCAAGTCTCGTGCTCTTTACATATCCATTTAGTTATCTAACTAATTAATTAAAATGGAGTTTGCATCAACTCAAACCTCACAACTTTTAAAAAATTAAAATAAGTTTTTCAGCAAAATTTGTTACCAATTAATAAAATGCTAAGAAAAAGAAATAATAATTAAGGTAAATTTATCATTAGTTGTCATTATCAAGGTATTTTTCTGACCATTTAATGTACTGTTTACGGCGTATAAAAATTTGCTGGTCTAAAGAACTACAAATTCTTCATTTATTATATATTTATTATAAATGTAAGAATTTCTTTGCCTGCTTATAAGATTTCTTTCCGAGAGTTTTCCTATAATGACTAGAAAATCAACGCACAAAGGTTTCTCTGACATTTTAAAGATCTAGCTAAATAGTTCAAGACAATCTTAGTAAATCTTAAGAATGTTAGAAATAAATCATTTATAATGTGAACACAGTTTTGTAATGCATTTTCTAAAGATCAATTGTTCCAAGACATCATTTCTTGAAACCAAAGAAAAATATACTTTTAAATTCTCTACAATATCCTCATTGGAATTAAAACAACTATCGCGTACATTTTTTTAGACTAAAAACTGCGAAACAGTTAATTCAAGAACTGACGTAGAAAATTATTTTTAAACTGCTGTTAGCTTTTTAAAAATTTCAATGCAATATTAATTTTTAACTTGTAATTTGTAAGATGTGCCGTCACTTTAACATATTTCTTTTAGTTATAACATGCTACGTAATTTCAAACAGTTTTTCCATTAAATATGAAAATTATTTTTGAAATAAAATTTATTTCATAATTGTAATGTTATTTACCTTCATCTTTTAGGATTTTCTTTTTGCTTAATGTCAAATAAAATGAAAAATTGAGGAATCGTCTTTCATTTTTATTTTAAATCGCTATTCATATGTGTATTCTGAGAAAATTAAATTGATTTTTTTTAAATCTTATGTAATTATTAAATGTCAAAACAGTAAACGATACCTTGAGTATTTTATCAGAGTATGATTTCATAGCGGATAATCGATTATTTGAATTAAAGATTAGAAATAAATTTCTTGACTTAATTAAATACTAAATTTAAGTGATGAGTTGTTCTGAAAATAATTTAGTTTTTTTCTCAACAGAGAATTTAAATGGTTTCAATTTAAATCGTCTTTTCATTTTTATTTTAAATCGCTATTCATATGTGCATTCTAAGAAAATTAAAATGATTTTTTTTTTTTTTTTTTTTTTTTTTTTTAATCTTATGTAATTGTTAAATGTCAAAACAGTAAGTGATGGTTTGAGTATTTTATCAGTGTAATGAATTCATAAAGGATAATTGATTATTTGAATTAAAGATTCGAAATAAGTTCTTTCACTTAATTAGAATACTAAATTTAAGTTTTGAGTTCTTCTGAAAATAATTTAGTTTTTTTTTTCTGAACAGAGAATTTAAATGGACATTTTCACAGCCAACAACACACTTAATGGCCCTCTTCACTTACCGTCGCCGGCAGGCCGATCCAATGTTATTCTATGGGGAAATTTTCTTTACAAATAACTTATTAACTAATACACATATTTAAATTCTGTTTTCACATTCCGAAAATTCCCAACTGTTAAATGAACGGATCTTTTTTTAATTTTTTTTTTTTTTTTTAATATTTTATTTTGAAATTGCAAAATAAAAAAATTCCCATTTTGAAAATTTGTATTTTGCAGCTTCAAAATAAAATATAAAAAATTAAAAAATATTTTTTTAAGAAAGGTGCATCAATTTAACAGCTGGAAATTTTCAGAATGTGAAAACAGAATTTAAAAATATGTATTAGTTAATAAGTTATTTCTAAAGAAACATTTCCCATGGAATAACATTAGTTTCGGCTTCCGGCTGCGGTGAGTGAAGAGGGCCCTTAAACGGTATCGTCTTAATAGACTTGATAGCGGACATAGCAGGGTTTGTTTCTAAAAAAGATTATTTGATTCTGTGCGATAGTTTCTATTTGGTTCCCTATCAAATATAGAAAGCCGACACCAGCATTTTTAGAATATTTTACTTTTTTTACTTTCGAAAAGCTAAAAATAATGTTGTTTAAAACTTTTTCATTCTCCGTGATTCCAATTAGAATCATGATATTTAAAAATTTTTTCTTTGCATCTAAAACTCCAAGTGATTCAAAATGAGCAATATTATAACACAGGCCTGTGAACACTGAGAAAAAATTCTGTAACTGAAATTCAGAATCCAAATTGTGACTCTAGAAAAAATAGTTCCATGTCATCCTTATAAATTTTAGTCCCCTTTGAAAGCGAGTTCTATAAACCTCTATTAGTATTCTAGAGCGTTTGCCTATAATCGCGAGGGCAAAGTTATTTAAAAATTTCTACAAATAAATGCGAATACAAGAGGCGGGTTTCAGCAACTATAATCTTGGTTTATGACCCAATTCTAGAAAATCAATCGAGAATTTCTCGCAATACAAATGATTCAGAATATTTAGAGTATTCAGTATTTTGTTGCACCATCTAGAAATTTGTACACTAGAAATTCTCGATAATTTCGTCTATTCAGTTTATTGGCGTGCCTTATGCGCATAACTCAGATATCTATATTTCTAGTTAAGGGATCTAGAAAATGGCCACTTATTCATTGTAGAGGAAAGCGGTATATTTTATTTTTCTCAAGGAAGTAGAATTTATTTTTCATTGTTCACTGAGAAATAATTCAGTAACTGACATCTAGAATCTAAACTGTCTCTCTAGAAAAAATAGTTCCATGTCATCCTTATAAATTCTAGTCTCCTTTCAAAGCGACATCTAGAAGCCCCTATTAGAATTCTAGCAACTATAATCTTGGTTTATTATCGAATTCTAGAAAATCAATCGAGAATTTCTCGCCATACATAAGATTCAGAATATTGTTTCCTCATCTAGAAATGTGTAGACTAGAAATTCTCGATCATTTCAACTATTCAGTTTATTGGCGTGCCTCACGCGCATAGCTCGGAATTCTATATTTCTAGTTAAGGGATTTAGAAAATTACCACTTATTCATTCTAAATGAAGGCGGTATATGTTATTTTCTCAGTGAAACGCTTATAATCGTGCTTTTATTATATATTTTTTTTTTCACTTTGTTGTATGTCTCTAATGTGTTTTGATACGCTGAATTCAGAAAAGGTTGCCTTTTCTTCCTGTCACGTAAGGAGTTTTTACAAAGTAAGGATGAAGATCAGAAAATGTTACAAAGAGGCTGCAATAAATTCGAAATTAATTATATATAAAACACATTAAAATAGGCTATCATTATCTTTTAAATGTGTTATGTAGAAGATCTCATTAGAGTTTTTTTTTTTTTTTCTTGTGCACGGCTTGATGGTCTTAATGGCCCTCTTCACTCACCGTCGCCGGAAACCCGAGCCAATGTTATTCTATGGGGAAAGTTTCTTTGCAAATAACTTATTAACTAATACATATTTTTAAATTCTGTTTTCACATTCAGAAAATTCCCAACTGTTAACTTGACGGACCTTTTTTAAAAATGTATTTTTTTTTAATTTTTAATATTTTATTTTGAAATTGGAAGATGAAAAAAATTCGCATATTGAAAATTTGTATTTTGCAGCTTCAAAATAAAATATAAAAAATTAAAAAGATAATTTTTTAAAAAAGGTCCGTCAATTTAACAGCTGGGAATTTTCAGAATGTGAAAACAGAATTTAAAAATATGTATTAGTTAATAAGTTATTTGTAGAGAAAAATTTCCCATAGAATAACATTAGCTTCGGCTTCCGGCGGCGGTGAATGAAGAAGGCCCTTAAGGAGGGGGGGGGGAGGATTTAGCATCCAGCAATAATTTGCTAACATGTTAACTCTCCATCGTCCTTGATATCTCCTCTACATTTCTCTGATGTCTTCATGAAGTAGCTATCTGTGTTCATCATTCACATCACCATGATTTGCTGGGAAATAACTTAGATTGTAGTTTAAAAAGTGCAGTATTAAGCTTAAACAATCCCATTTCTTCTCAAAGCTGCAGTGATAGAAATTTTTGAGTAGATTGTTTTTAATCAACATCCAAAAATGCCCCAGAAAAATACATCATCCTGAAGAAAAAAAATTTCATCACAGGACTGTGTAATCTATATGCATTTTCATACTGAAGAAAACATACTTTAGATGGTTTCACTATCCCTGTTTATGAATGAAAGGATGTTTTACTCTATACTAATAATAATATCGGAATCAGTTTCATTTTTTGATCAATTTAAGTGAATTAACTGTTTCAAATACTTTCTCTTTTATATTTAATGTTTATAATTTGCATTTTGCTTGATTATAACATTCATACTGGACAACCATCTCATTATGAATCGTACAATTTTTAGTACCCGCCTTTTTTTTCACACCAATAATCTTTTAGAGTAAATTTAGTCTTATTTAATCGTAACAACATTTGGAGAGAATAACTCTAAAAATATAGTGGTGTGAGAGAAGGGGAGTTTTTTCAGGGGGCGTTATCAATTGTACGGTTATTAATGAGATGGTTGTCAAGTATGGACATGTATTTCTTTTAAAATATTGATATTATTTGTTACTTAAAAGTTATAAATTTAAATGGCATCAGTGGTTATACAAACCTTTAACTTCCCCGGTCATATATATACATTTATCCAATGTACGATCATTTGTATCGTACTGCTACCCGTGAAACTACCATACTTGCCAACATACTAATTAATATTCCGTAGTATTGTTAGCACCGCCTTCTTTTTCACACCGGTATCTTTTTAGAGTACTTTTCTTCTTATTTAATCGTAATTGCATTTGGAGAATATTACTCTAAAAATTTACTGGTGGGAAAAAATGGGTGGGACTAACAACACTTCGGAATATTAATTAGGATGTTGGCAAGTATGAACTACTGACACGGCTTGACTAACCCTGAAACTAACCCTGAAAGTATAGTGACTAAATTAGAGTACCTTCATAATATATTAGCATAAACAACTGTAACAATTACCCAATTAGAGAGGTATAGTGTATGCTAAATGAATGAGGACTCAAACAGTAATAATTATGATAAATAATTTCCATTCTACAATTTTCCAAAATTTAGAAAAACGATCTCAAACTATAGACTGTCCTAGATATTCGAGGACATTTGGTCGCTTTGCCCTGAAAGTGAACTTAACAGTGTTTTCGAAAAATTTATTCATTGTAAAGTTGAGCGAGAACGGTGGTACTGGGAAGCATATTTCGTAAATTTTCCTCGGCAGGTAAAAGGTTAAGTACAAATATGTAGCTGTTAGTTCCTTTGTTAGCTATATTAATTCGTTCTCTGCTATTACTCTTACTTTAAAAAATTATTGATATTTTTCAACTTTTGAAATATGTTTATGGCTATAAATGCAGTCGAAACTCGTTAACATGAATTCCAAGGGGAATAAAAATTTGTTCATGTTATCAGTAGTTCATGCTATCAGTAACTAAGAAACTAATTTTCATTTTCATGGGGATTGTGGAAACAGTTCCTGTTAAAAGTAATTCACGTTAAGCGTGCTCACGTTAAAGAGGTTCAACTGTATAAGCTTTCATGTTTTATAGATGCAAATAATTGGGAATGAAAGGATTAAGCAAGGAAAAAAAAAAAAAAAAGATATTTAATGTGTATGAAGATGTATTGACAGAAAGGAAATAAAAAATCTGCGTACAAAATTTCGTTCTGGTCATTTTGATATTGACGATACATCCCATTCTAGAAGGCCAGTTGACGGTGATAAAGACAAAAAAAAAAAAAAAAAAAAAAAAAAGGATCGCTTTAACCATAGATATAGTATTATATACAGATCTATCATTCCCATGTTATCGAGCAAAAACTTTTGATACCGAAAAAAAGTTCTAAAATCAGCCATTAGAAAGTACTGACAAAAAAGAAAGATGGATTTGAAACTATCTGGAGTTTTTCATTCACCTTTAGTAAGTAATTTATTCATAAATTTTATTAACTAAATTATCCGCGTGATTTCCTGTGTGTAATTTACTCGGGGAAAGACAGCCATTAGAGTGACTTTTCTCGAGAAAAAAGGAATCACTTTTACCCCATCCATGATCAGTCTATCTTTTATTACTATATCTATGTATTTCACACACAGAATAAAATTTCCGAATACGACAATTTATGATAAAGCTAAACTCCTTGGTTTAAGTTCAAATCTCAACATATGAGATCCGCATACTCTTATCGAAAGAGATTTGCTTCATCACTTTAAGATCTGTGATTTGTTTCTCAAATGTCAAAAAACGATCTACTTTTGAAGCAAATCATCACTACAGACAAGAGATGAGTTATTTAGAACTATGTAAAACGTAAAATGAAAACACTTCGAAAATCGATATTTGTCAAAAAAGGAAGGTGATGCTGTCTGTTTGGTAAAATTTTAAAAGAAACGCTTTTTTCAATTTCTACCGGAAGATACCATGATCAGTTTCGACAAATTTAGTGATTCATTCAAGCATAAAAGGCTAGAATTAATTAATAAAAGAGATAGAGTGTTTTACCAAAACAATGCGAGACTTTATACATGTTTGTTAACTCGCCAAAATATTTTACAATTTGGTTGGGAGGTTATACTACATCCCCATATTTTTCAGATTATTACCTGTTCCGGTCTCTGCAAAATATTTAGATAGAAATTTTTTTACTTCAAATTAGGACGTCGAAAATGACCTGGATCAGTTTTTGCCAGCAGAGATCAGAAGTTTTCTGAGTGTGGAAACATGCCACTGCAAGATATACGTCAAAAAATATTTGACCGAAGCAGAGAATATTTATTACAATAAAATATATATACACTAAAAGAAATTCATCTTTCACTTTTACGGAAAAAAAAAATAATATAAATAGCGTTCGAACCTAAATTTTTATCTGTGTTTCAATTAAATGTTTCTTTGCTTACACATTCTTAAATCTCGTTTTTAATTTTGTAAGATAATTCAGACGGTATGATAGAAATAACTATTTTCTGTCCTCTTGGAGTCATAATTCTGTAAAATAACACTTAGTTACAGATCGAATTGCGTTAAAAACCATCGCATTATAAGTCTGGTACTGTTGTTGATTTTAGTGGATATCTTGGAATTTCGTTTGTTAGCAAAACCAACGAGAAATTACTATTTCCGTAAAACACCTATCTCTTACATATTAATTTAAGAAATTAGCTTGAAAATATCTGCAATATTGGCTCAATTTTCTTATGTCAATACACCCTCTGTATTAAGAAAATTAAAAGAAAATTCGAGAGAATTACCGAAATTCTCTTTTGTGTAGCGCTGCAGAACTTAGATTTTGAACCAAATCGTTTGCACCGTTTCTGGACCAGTTTTTGTACGCCCAGCTATATTATGATGTGATATATTGTATACAATAGTGGTTTTTTAATCTTGTAATTTTCTGTTTTTTCTGGATAATTTCATGTCTTTGTCACGGTTACAATCGGATCTGAAATTACAATAATCCTGTAGCTGGGACAATGTATTGATATAATTATAAGTTTGTTAACTGAAAAATGAAATTGTTTTAATCTATTTTATATATTTATAATACTTTATTATTATTATTACTATTATTATTATTATGTTTCAAAATAAACTTTGAATTGAAAAGGGAAATTTCTTTCTTTCTTTCGTTAAGCTATTTTGTAAATGAGTTAAAAATAAAAAATTCTCTCTTACTTTTAAACTATCAGTAGAATAAAAAAATAAAGAAATAAAGAAAATAAAATAAAGAAAAATAACGTTATCAAGAATTTTCATTTATAAAAACTTTTTCATAAATATTTTATCAGCATTTAAGTTTGCTGTTTGAATAACGTAAACAGTAAAACGTTACTAAAATGTACTACTTAAAAATTCATGCTGAAATAATCACAGGAAATTAAACAAAAGTTTTTGTCTAAAAAACACTACTCACTTTCGCATGAAAACGATTTTTACACTTAATTAGCATACTAATTGTTCTAATTGACATTTTTTTTTGATTAGTTAGTCTCAAAATGAAATCAATTTAAAAGAAAGTACACGGTTAATTACAGATAGAAAAATGCTAATTAGTTAAATAGAGATAATGCTAATTCTTCTCTGGTTTTGCTCAGAGAAGTAGGATATAAACTAATCAGAATTAATTATTTAACTGATATGTTTACCTAAATTAGTTTTTTAGTTAGTTTTTTCATTTTATTTTTTTCTTAAAAGAGCAATTCAAGTAAATTTTACTTTAAATTATCACATAAAATTTATAACTGGATGCTAGTTCAGTGTGTTCTGCATTAATTTTATAGATATTAACATTACATATATGGAAATTTTAGAGCATGGGAAGGGCAGTTTCAAGTATATTGAGCTTATCACATTCCCCTTCCCTCAATAATATTTAATTAAAAAAAAAAAAAAAAAAAAAAAAAAAAAAAGAGTAAAAAGTAAAAAGTAAATGACTACTACTGGAGAAAACTCCCATACGACAAGACCTGGCAAAATGACAAAGGAAGAAAATAATAATAATAATAATAACAATAATACAGTATTACTGCTAGCACAAGTCAATACACGACAGTGGACTGTAGAACAAAAAAACATTAGGAGAAGGTTCTGCTTGGAACTGAGAGTACGGAGAGTATAGAAATGGGTGTTTATTCATTTGTCAGATAACAAAAAATGTTAGGTAACACCCATAAAGCCTTAACATACAATCCATGCAATGTACAAACAAGCATATTACAAATGAAATGCATCACATAATAACAGTTTCTCGCTAAATCATTGAATACTGCATTACTGCATTTGGTCAATACTGCCGGAAGCATCATTACGCTTCTTTATATATTGCATTAAAAGAGGCTTTAATAATACACCAGAAAAAATAAACTGGAGTGGAAGGCTGATTTTTATACCAACTATGTTAAAAATACCAGAGCCGGGAATCGAACCCGGGCCCTCCGCTGAAAGCGTGGATGCTCTATCACTGAGCTACCCTGGCTGATAACCAGCTCGCATTTCTCCCATAATTTTCATTGTCAAGAAAATAAAAATTTCATGATCTATTGGAGTTATGCCACGATCAATATTCTCACCAGACTCGGTAGCCTTGCCAACGAAAAGTATGTGAGAAGTGTGGAGCTGGTTATCAGCCAAGTTAGCTCAGTGGTAGAACATCCGCATGTTAAGCGGAGGGCCCGGGTTCGATTCCCGGTTCTGTTATTTTTCATATATTTGGTATAAAAATCACCCATCCACTCCAGTTTATCTGAAATGAATTTCAAGGTTTGATGAATAAAAATTTCTAATTAAAAACCAGAAAAGACTAGCTGGTTAATATGTTATACTATGACACAGTGTATAGTTAAAAGGGATTGTTGAAGAAAATATATGCAATTACGGACAAATGGCAAATGCATACGTGTGTTATGGTGTGATTAGGAAGACACTCGATTAGAATCAAGACTCTCGGAATGGACATTTTTTTTGTACAAATTATTAGTATTTTATTTATGCTTTAGGAGATTCTAAAATGTATTTTAAATAGTAAAACAGAATCACACTCCACCTTCTTCTTTATTTATTTATTTATTTATGAAAAATAATTATTGTGGTCAGTAATGGTTGCTTAATTCAAAATCTAAATGATAAAGAAGACAGATTTTCAGACATTTAAAGTGTGTGAAACGAAGTACCGTTTAAGATATTTTAAGTGACTTGGAAAAAAAAAAAGACACATTTTGGCAGCTTGCATTGAATACCTTATTTCATTTTGGCCTGAATTTCAGACTCTTATGTTTACAATGTATGGTTAATTTTTCCTCCAATGAAAAAAAAAAAAAAAAAAAAAAAAAACGAAAATTACAAGAGAAACAATGTATTATTTATAAAAGTACTTTTAAAATTTGACAAGATTACGAGCAATAAACTTCAAGTTTTTTACTGGGCTTAGTTGGCATAAGTGGCTAGTTGGCACCCAGCATATATTTCCTGCAACAATAGAGGTAGTGTACTCTTAATTTGGTTATAGGTAGTGTATTTATAAATTCACCATCCACCGTGAATTTAGTCTGATTTGAAGCGTCATGAAGAAAAAATCTTTGTTCAATGATTTTTCTGACTGGTTAGTAAATTTTTTCAGCTTTTTATTTATTTATGTTTGGTCTGGTGAATGAATCTATATACCTTATTTCAGACACATTTTGGCCTGAATTTCAGACTCTTATGTTTACAATATAGTGTTAATTCTTCCTCCAATGAAAAAAAAACGAAAATTACAAGAGAAACATTGTATTATTTATAAATGTACTTTTAAAATTTGACAAGATTACGAGCAATAAACTTCAAGTTTTCTTTACTGGGGTTAGTTAGCATAAGTGGCTACACTGTTAAAAATTTCTGTAAATTTAATGTAAATAATTATCCAGAGACTCCGTAAATTTACAGTAGTTCTTAGTTAACAGTAGCTCGAGATTCTCAATCTTTATTCTGTATTTTTATCTAATTTTATTATTTTATTATTTAATTAAAATTAAAAATGACTGTTTCTACTTTAGAAAAAGCATTCCAAATCCTAAATATATTCTCACCAATAATTAATTAAATTAATATTAGTCATTAACATGAATGTATAAAATAAGTTTTTTAACATCTCCGTTTTTTTTCTCTGTAATTTTACATAAGACTTGAGATAATAGATTACACAGAGTTTTCTGTTGAAATTTTTAGCAGTGTAGTTGGCACCCAACATATATTTTCTGCAACAATAGAAGTAGAAGCTCTTCATTCGGTAGTAGATAGTGTATTTATAGATGCACCATGCACCGTAAATCTAGTCCGATTCGAAGCGTCATGAAGTAAAAATCTCTGTTCAATATTTTTTCTGACTGATTAGTAAATTTTTCAGCGTTTTATTTATTTATTTACTTTTGGTCTGGTGAATGAATGAATCTGTTACGGCCTTTCAGAAAGAGTGGTTATAACTATGGTTACATACACGGATAAGACCCTTTTGTTTCACATGTTTGGGATACTGGAGTATCCATCTTATGTCGGGTATCCATATGAGGATATTTGGCATAGTTAAGTGTGAAATCTGTTGTCATACCTATGGCATAGCTTTGTCATAGCTTATCTCTCTTTAATGATAGTTCAAATGCAGATGAACCTCTCAAGGATGATAAGTTTTTAACCTAAGCATCTTATCAAGACTTTGGTTAGGATTTACATTCACAGTTAAAAAGAACTACGGAGAACCACAAAAAGATGCCGAAAGGTCACAAAAAGTAAGACTTTCTAGAAATGCTCTATAAAATCAAATGCCTCCTGATCAAACTGAATAAATGACTTTGTTTTGTTGAAATACCAATCCCGGCAATAACTTACAAAAATTGACAAAACCAATTGCAATGTGATTCGGATGTTCCCTGTGATCAGGTAAAACGGGACTGGAGATAAGCAGAAAAAAATTATCCGATTTAGTATGACTAAAATAAAATTGTGCAAAATTTCATCACACTTGTTTAAATAAACGTGTGCACAAAACCTACATTAGTGATTGATTTCAAACATTGAGTTAATTTTATTTGAATACTTATAAAATGTTTTTTCTTGATTTTTCTCTGTTCCACCTATGTATCCAAATCGATATCGCGTAATGGCAATTTGCATCTACAGGTATGCCAACTAAACACGCAGAGCTTAAACAAGTATTTAATAAATGAGTTTTGATTTTGTAGCCAAAAAATCATACTTTTCGATAAAATCATCAGAATTTTTCTAAGTATTGCTGAAGAAAAGAAAAACCAAAATCTATGCCAACTAGCCCCAGTTCCATCAAAAATCATAAATTGATTTTTTTCCCCCACTGTTATTTCAGTCGTTAAATGAAAATTATTTAATTGTTATAGCAGTGAGTTTAAATAATTAGTATTAATTACTAATATAACATACAGTAAAAAATGAACATATAAGTCTTTGGAGAAAATCATCAAATTTATTTTTAAAATAGAAACAATTAAACAATGACAATTTTTTAAGAAGCATATGTTACAAAATAAACATTATTTCTAAATCACTCCTTCATGACAATGTTATGAAGAAGTATACATAGAAAAATTTGGCAAATTTTTATCACTATTTTTATTAGAGTTTTAAAAAGATAAAAGTAAAAAACTTAATGAAGATTGGTTCTATAAACAATAAAAAGATTTGTGAAGCATTTTCGATTTAGGGATTTTTTAAAAAAGATTATATACAAATATATATACTATAGAATTTATACACAGTGGAACAAACGAAATAAATTCTTGTGTAATTTTCTAATTTACTTTTAAAATCAAATGTATGTTTCTAAAAAAAAAAAAAAAAAAAAAAAAAAAAAGAAAAAAAAAAAAAAAAAAAAGGATATATAACAATAATGAGCACTCACTGATAAAATGTTCTCGTTGAAATTCTCGTTCAGTGAAATCGGAAACAAAAACTAAATGTACTTTTTTTGAGTAAAACTTTACTTCAAAAAACAAAACAAAAATATATGTAAGTTTAATCTTCCAGCCCTTCTCTTTACATATTCAGTAATGAGGTTTTACCTTTCTCAACATTCCTCATCGCTTAAAGCAATTTATTTTTCTATTCTCCAGCGGAAAGATTTAACTGGTATAATAACAGCTCTTACAAGTGAGTGGATCCGTTGCATTTCCCTCAATGGCGGTATATGATGTGATGTTGATCTCATTTAATTATAGGTACGGGAATAGAAATGGGAAAATTTTATGACTTTGTATCGGAGAAAGGTTTGAAATGGGATCTTGTAAAGAAATATAGCTAAGAGAAAGGATAAATATGGAGAATTAGAAATCATTTCCCTTGATTTGATGTTTTGACAATGTTTTTAAGTAAATCAAAAGTAGCACAAAAAAAAAAAAAAAAGAAAGAACAAGGAAAGGAAAACAAACGAAGCACAGAAATCATAAATCTGAAAACATTCGGTCTCAGACTTTACGTTCTGGACAATTTATAATGTTAAAGGGCAGATTAGAGAATTCAGCAGGGAATGTTTTAGATCATTCAGAAACAAAAGATCATAATTTTCGTCAGGTGTCGAGAAAGATACTATCTCCCCGCGAATATTTCTTATTTTAAAAATTTCCCAGTGGGCTGAATAATAGTACAAAAAAGTACTAAGTTGCACTGCTCTGCATGAAAAGCAGCACCCAAAACAATTTTTGCGAAATCTTTTGCAAAATGACTTCCCGAATCCAAATGTAACGCCCATTTTGACCTATCAATCACCGTTTTTTAGGGAAGTCCCCCTATTTTTATCACTTTTTGGTAATTTTATGGCTATAAAATTGATTTGTATCGGGGAGGGGGGGGGGAGAGGTTCATTTTAACTGTTAAATATCTTCTGAGGGTCTATAGGTTGGAAAATTCTAAAATATGAACATTTGCAACAAAGGGAAAATTTAAGGGGAATTTGCCACTGAAATTACATATTACAATAATTATGTTTTATTAATCAATTATTATTTATTATTTATTATACATTATACTACTGGCCATTAAAATTACTACACCAAGAAGGAATAATAATAACGGAATGAAATTTGTTGGACACATACTTTATAGTAGGAAGAACAATTGATTAAAATTTCAGGAAATTTGGAGTAATATGTACTGAGAAAACAGTACATAAATCAGCGACCTCTGTGAGTAATAACACCACTTATCTGCCTAGGCATTGAATCGAACAGCGATTGGATGACATGTACGGGTAGAGCACTTTATGAAGTTTTAACACGATGCCACAATTCATCGATCGAAGTTACTGGTGAGTGGTGGGGGGTCCAGTCACTTTTCAACGATTAGACAGTCATTTTCATTGGTGCAAGATCAGGAGAACGCGCTGGCCAGAGCAACAGTCGAACACATTCGGCATCAATGAAGGTCCAGTCGCTTTTCAACGCTTAGACAGTCATTTTCATTGGTGCGAGATCAGAAGAACGCGCTGGCCAGAGCAGCAGTCGAACACATTCGGCATCAATGAAGGTCCAGACAATATGAACAACTTGCGGTCGTGCATTGTCCTGCTTAAATGTTGTGCTTCGGAGGCCTTTAACATAGAGCAGAGCGATGGGCCTTAACTCGTCAGAAATGTAATGGTATTCAGAGTGGCGGGAATGAAAACAAGAGGTGACCGGGACGTGTAGCCAATGGTACCACATACTATCAATCCAGGTGGTGACTCAGTATGCGGCTACCAAAATTCTGATCACCCTCAAAACTGCATAACTGATATGGGCGCCATTAATGTGTGATCAACGATGAACCTGGACGCAGGAATGGCGTGAAGGCAAATCACAATCATGTTTACAGCATCAAGATTCCCTTATCCGTATTTAACGGCACTGTGAATAATGCACATTGCCAGCTGGGATTCGACATCATCATACTGTCCATCATTCGCAATGATGTTATGGGTTCCCACACTGTAAAAAATGTCAGTAACGTTACTCTTATACATCGGATACGTTCCTGGTTTTATTAAGTTTGGTACGGGTTCCTGAGGATAATAGGTTTTCGTCCATGCAACATTCCTGATTTCAGGAATGTACTATAACTTTCAATGTGCGTATATATTACGATTACTGATATTTTCAAAAAATATTACTGGTAAATATTGGGCACATTAGCTGCCCAAAATTTCCGAGGAAAGTGCCGGAATTTTTTTACAGTGCATTGGATACACGTCTCGATTACTTCATGTTCGTGTTCCTGGCACTCTGAACAGAGGCCATTAAATTTCTGATGAGTTAAGGCCCGCCCCTCTGTCCTGTATTCGAGGCCTCCGTAGCGCAAAATTTAAGAAAGATAATGCACGACCTCAAGTTGTTTGTATTGTCCGGACCTTCATTGATGCCGAATGTGTTCGACTGTTGGTCTGGCCAGCGCGTTCTCCTGATCTCGCACCAACGAAAATGACTGTTTAATCGTTAACAAGCCACTGGCCCCCCATAACTCACCAGCAACTTCAATCGATGAATTGTGGAATCGTGTTAAAACTTCTTGAAGTGCTCTACCCGTACATGTCATCCAATCGCTGTTCGATTCAATGCCTAGGCAGATATGTGCTGTTATTGCTCACAGAGGTCGCTGCTTTATGTACTGTTTACTCAGTACATATTACTCCAAATTTCCTGAAATTTTAGTCAATTGTTCTTCCTACTATAATGTATGTGTCCAATAAATTTCATTCCGTTATTATTATTCCTTCTTGGTGTAGCAATTTTAATGGCCAGTAGTGTATATATATATATATATATTTTTAAGTGTTAAAATAATTCTTTTTCATTCTCCAAATCAAACCTATGCCCATAAAATTACCGAACAGTGATAAAAATTGGGGGAGGGGGTGGCGTCCCGAGAAAACGGTGTATGATTGGACAAAATTGAGGTCATATTCGGTTTCAGAAGGCCATTTTACATAAGAATCAGCAAGAATAACATCAGGGCTCAGAAAAAAAAAAAAAAAAAAAGTTTTCTGCAGAGCAGTGTTATTATTGTCATTATCATTATTCATGGAATTTTTTAGTGCAATATTCTGTGTGAGTTCTTGGGAGTATGTAAGGAGTGTATTTGTGAATACTAAAGATACAGACATTTATATTAGTACGGTGAATTTAACAATTAAACAACCAATACCGACTCTTTGCAGGTGACATGACAGACAAATACAATCCATTTTTAGCCTGAGCTCGCGAGTTATTTTATTTGTTTATTCATTCATTCATTCATTTATTTATTGAAACTTTCAATTAAAGTTGAATATTATTTATGACTTCGAATCATATCTTTGCCTTTATGTCCATCTGCCCATATGTCTGACAGTGCTTTAATTTTCTTGAATACTTTTAGAGTACCTGAAAGCTGTTATGAGTTATTGAGTAGTGAATTAAAAGGTTTGTTATTAAATATCATAAATTACAAAAACTTGCAACATTTTTTATTTTTAAAAAAAAATTATAGTTTTGTGTCGAAAAATTTTTATTTATTACATTCCAATACTAGTTTTACAAATCCTTTTACTGAAACTTGTTATTTAGGTTTAGTATGACGTATTTAAAATGGTAAAAATAGTACTAATGATTGTGTACCGGGGCTCACAAAAAAAATCGAATACTTACGGTGTATCAGAAGTATTTATGCCTTAATTGCAGCACTAATTTCACAAGAAAATTCATCAACTATTTATTTAGAAATTAGACAAAGCCTAAACATTCGAAATCGTTTAAATACATTTGCGAAATCAATAAATATATTTGGTATCGTAATAAATATTGAACATAAAAGAGCCTATTATACTCATATGTGTCATTAGAAATACTATTTTTAAATATTTTGCAATTTTGCAACAATTTTTTATATTTTACAATATGATTTTTATTTGGAAAGTGGTGTGAATGCATTATAAGTAAAAAATTTTATTTCATTGTACATAGAATTTTTCTTTTGATGTCTGTTTGCAAGAAACCAAATTGTAGTAATCATGTAACAAATAAAAATTTCTTTGTAAATTGCAGTGTTTCATTGATTACAGCTTTGCAAACAATTATCAGACGAAAATTAAAATTAGAAAAATTGGCTTCATTATCTCAAGAGACCATTACTAATGGGGTTGTTTTGTTCCATTTCAAAAGGAAGTATTTATTCATTTCATTTTGAATTCCACTTTAATGATCGAAAATAACTCATTAAGTATGTACCTTGAAATTAAAAGAACATGTAAAATATAGTTTTGAATGTCTACACGCGCATTTATCATCATTAAACTTTGAATAATTTGATAAACTTGAAATAAGCTACAACAGAACTCTATTTTTAAAGTCCTATTTTATAGATATCTTTAGTATAAAAGGGAAACAAACTGAATCAAATATATAATTGAAACGAAATTACTATATTCAGTGACTGTATATATTTATTACAATATTTCAAACATATTATTGATAGAAAATTCAAATGCAACAAAGAATATGCTTAACTCTTTGCGGCGCAAGGTAATTGGGATCATTTAAATTACACTGCCACCGAAATTCACGGACAAAATTAAAACAAAAGAAATTGACGACCTTTTCAGCTATGTTATAAAAGTAAAATTTTCATAAAACAATTCCGGGAGGAGTTTTTGCAGTTGGAACTTAATAATTGTGTACTCGCAGCGAGGGCAGTGCACCGCAAAGGGTTAACCGAAATCCATATAAAATTGATTGATTGATTAAAAAAAGCAAAATCTATCTCTATAACAAATTTACCTTTATTTACCCCTCCCCCCCCCGAAAAAAAAAATAATAATAGGTCTTAATAATAAAAGGCGAGATTTCCTTAAACAAGTGCTAGAAATTGATGTCATTTGTTATTGAAATAAGGAAATGAATTTCTATTTTTTGTTTGAAGGTTTGAATAAAATACGAACGAAAGATGATTTAGCAGAACAAAACTGCGTTACAAATGCAAAAATGCATGAAGAAAGAAAATCCTTGCTACCCCGATTTAAAAAAAAAAAAAAGTCCGAATGATAATTTAAAGTAATAGAGGTAATTCTATGTGAGGGCCACTAATTCGCGATATGCAGCTTTCTTTCTCGAAAACAGCTATAAACCGCCAAATAATAGTCAAAACAATCAGATAAATTAAAGCAAAAGTAAAATTAAACAGTCACAAAAAAAAAAAAAAATCAATAAATAAAAAAAAAAATAGTAATATTAAAAATAGCATAAATGATAATAAATTCTTACAGAAATAATTATGGACCTTTTTACATTTTTCTCTATATATAAGAAGAAAGTATTGGATTCGGGAATTTTTTCGTACTCCAGTTTTTAATGCATTTACACGTTTTAAGGTCTCTTGAACACGATTTGACTGGTTTTAGAAAATGTCCGTGTGTGTTTATCACAAATCATTTGGTTATTATATCTCACGAACCGAAGAATAAAATTTAAACAAACTTGGTATTTAGTCGGAAACTCACCTAACCTGGTACTGATTTCATTAACTCAGTAGTTTTATTAGTTGATCAATCGCTCGATAGGTGTTGTGCTGTAACCCCCCCCCCCCTTTTTTTGTGGGGGAGGGGGGTATAGGACAAAATTTCCTATAAATGTACATAATAAGGCTTATTTTTAATGCATGATTGTAAAATCAATGTGAATTATTCATAATAGTAGTAGTAAAAAAAAAAAAAAAAATGTGTGCATGTAGAAACATAAATTCCTTCATGGGGGAGAAGTCCCCCCTGGGGGTGTAAAATTTCAATATGGGTATCCCTCGAAATAACTCGTCAATACCTTTAAAAAGAATGGTTGAACCATAAGTCTCTGATAATTTAAAACAAAGTTATAGATTTTTTTTCCTTTTTAACAAGGGAAAAAAGAAAGGAAAGGAAAAAAATCATATTTTTCTGATGCTGGCACAATATTTTCTTTCTTTTAGCATTTAGTGTTATTCTTCTATGAGATAAAAATCATCTGCATAAGACTATATTAAAGAAAGTATTGTGGTGGCCATAATATACTAGTTTGTTTTTGGGGTCAGATTCAAGTAGAGTCAAAAAAAGAAAAAAAAAAAAAGAGTGGGAAGAAAGAAAAACAATAATATAAATCTATTAACATTTACTTTTGTATATGTGTGTACGAGAGTTTGCAGAAAGGTTAGATATATCACACACAACAATTGCAAATCCCATAAGTTGTCATGTATTCATTAAGAAACTCAATATATAGCTTCCGCATGCAATAAAAATTGCTCACTTGACACGATGAATTAAAACTTGTGATATGCATTTCAATTGTAATGCAGTCGACCCTCTTTTGAAGAAAATTATCACGGTGATGAAAAATGCATCGTCGACAATAACATTAATTGAAAAAAAGATCCCGGTTGAAGCATGATATACTAACAGAAACTATATTGAAAGATGAACTGCCTCAGAAAAAAACCATGCTGTCAGTATAGTGGGACTACAAAAATTTTGTGCATCTTGAACTACTTCCAAGTATGGAAACCATCATCAAGATGTTTACTGTCAACAACTTATGAAATTCGAGGAAGCAATCAAAAGTAAAAGGCTAGAATTTCAAAGAAATCATGCTTCACCATGACAGCATGACATTATTAGCAACGCGTAAAAAGTTATTGGAGTTTAGTTTGAAATTGACGTCACATCCCGCATACAGTCCTGAACTTTTACCATTGGATAATAATTTATTTGAATGTTTAGAAAGCCATTTAAATCGTAAAAATATTCGATAACAATGATGACCTCAAATCACACTTAGTTTATTTATTTGTTGGTAAGAACTAGTAGATCTATGAGCAAGGATTTATGAATTTCCTAGAAAAATGGCAAAAGGTCATTGAACATAATGGAAGATACTTGACTTTAATTTAGAAGTTTATTCATCAAGCCTGAAAGTTCATTTTAAAAAATTATGAAGTGGAAGGCTGATTTTTTATACCAACTATGTGAAAAATTCCAGAGCTGGGAATCGAACCCGGGCCGTCCGCTTTACGTGCGGATGCTCAAACCATCCAGCTACCCTTGCTCATTACCAGCTAGGCATTTCTCACTTAATATTCGTTGGCAAAGTCACAGTGTCTGTAAATACAGCTGTATCAAGTGACATTATTAATCATCGCACAACTCCAATAGACCATGAAATTTTTAATTTAATTTAGAAATTTATTCATCAAGCCTGAAAATTTGATTCCCAGCTCTGGTATTTTTCAAATAGTTGGTATAAAATATCAGCTTTTCACTCCATAATTTTCTAAAATGATACTTGACTAATTACAGTTCATATTTTGCATTTCATTTCACTAAAAATTCGAAATTACTTTTCTGCTGCCCAAATATTTAAGAATAGCTGAATGGCATTAAATTATATTCCGATTATGAACATATGCCGATTTTATTCTAAAGTTACATAACAGTAGTATTTATATAACTGAATACATTTATACGAAGCATCAAGTAAATATAAATTTATATGCGAAGTTATATGGCTCTTTAAAATTACTTAAACAACGTTATCAAATCCCTTTTAATACTAGTATATTACACAAGGGATTTTATCAATGAGTAAGTGGAAGAATAAATACGTTTTAATTAATTCTCGCACCTATCTAATTGATTTGGAAAAAGCTACACACAAATTATTTTGTGAATTACTCAAATTGAAAGATAATGTAAACATTATAAATTGGAATAGAATTAAAATAGCTTTTAATTAAACAATGTTTACTTTGATATTCATTCTATGGAACAATAAATATGAAAACTTTAATAAATACTGTTACAATTGAATTACCGACTAATTAAATGCTGTCTCAATATTTAATTTTTAAGAAAACAATATATACTGTAACTTTATTACTACTACATTTAACTAAACTTAAATTAATTCAGAATTTTAAAATCTTTATTACCATGTTTTTATTAACTTCGATTCTTGTTTGTTTGTTTGTTCAGTACAAATTTTGCAATCGAATTTTAACTAACTTCTCTATTAGCTAGACATTTGAAACTTTTCGAATAGCTCAGAACCCGATGTCAACACAATACTTCGAAGCCCGATTTTCGAATTTTTGGTTAGTTTTCTTTTAATTAATTAATATGTGGAAATAATAACACCCTAATAGCTTTAAAAATAGCCATTAAAATATTAGCTATAATTTAATTGTTGAAAAAAAAAATCACGAGTTCATTTTCTTTTGATGTAAAAATAAATACATTTAATTAAACGTGAAGGTTAAAAAATAATAAAAAAGTTAAATTATGCATCTCACAAAAATTGACGTCATTATCACTTTAAAAATTTTATACACATTGATAAAGTGGTAATGTTCAACTATAGCTATGATTCTACAGAAAATTTAAAAATATGGTACATAAAAAGTTTTTTTTTTTTTTTTAATCTTGTAATTATTTTAAAATCTAAATTGGGGAAAACTATAAAATAACTATTTTTGTTAAACATAACGGGATAAGAAGTATCCCAAATTATTTTAAATTTGCTTCCGCACGAATGTAAATTTTAAAATAACAATAAACTAAAAGACCTAATTCAACAAAATAAAATTAATAAGATTTCGTATATATTAAACTTTATAACACTGTTCAATAACTCAATCTGAAAAATAATTACAGATACATGTAATTACTGTACTTATTGTATGATAATGAATTAACCTAATTTAATATTTTATCATAACATGTGTCAGTCATATTTCAGGTACAGATAATTGTTATTACAGTTTATTATTATTTGTTGACCGTTCAGTTACAGGAGTTGTACGGGATTTGCAAGGTTTCGAGGTCAACGGGAAAGTGTAATTAGTGCCATATCCAATACGACGTGAGATAATATCACTGAAACATCATATAAGAAATGTGTGAATATATCACAATATGCAATATACTAATGTTTAAATAAATATGTTAAGTAATAAAAGACAATTAGGAAATATAACTTCGACCATTCTTAAAGGATTTTTGATAGATTTTTTGAATCATTTTTAATAAAAGTGAAAAGTGTCAAAACCATGATTCTGACATTGAATGTTTGGGTTACCGCCCGAATGCTATACCAGTTGAGATCACTGAGCTGAAGAACAACTGGAGGAAATGCTAGACAGGTTTTTGCGTGCCGTTTTTGGAAGGTTTATCTTCCGAGCGTTGCACGGCAGGAAGCATTTGATATCTTTATATTTCAAAGTAAAATTGTGTAAGGGTTGTCTGTTCGAACAACTATATTCTAACATGATATTACAATTTTAAATTTTAATTCTTTAAAGAGTATAATAGTAATAGACGACCCGACAAATGTTGCCTGCCGTGCAAGGTTTGACTCTGTACGGCAAAGGACTTCAGAAAAACTGGCACGCACGAATACTGTGTAAAGGTACAGTCGGTAACAAAAGTGTCCGAACACTAGCAAAAATTCCTATGTAAAAAAAGTACACTTCATACGGTTCTGTTAAATAAATCCTTATCGAATCATGTTCTTAGACTGACTAAGAAGAGGATTCTATAAGGATTTATGTAACAAAACCGTATGAAGTGTACTTTGTTTACATAGGAATTTTTGCTAGTGTTCGGACAATTTTGTTACCGACTGTACTGGAAGCATTTACTCCAGTTGTTCCTCAGCTCAGTGGTTGAGACCAGGATAGCTATGCTTGTTTGTTTGTTTGTTGATAACATATACATGAGATATGTATGCTTGACTCGTAGTCCGCTTGTGAATCTCCGTCAGATAATAATTACAGATAGCACATAACAGAATTGCAATACGAAGAAATGGAAAAAACACCCAGGACGATTCGGGAATCGAACCCGCTCTCCTACGCTCGAAGGCGATTAGTAGTGTGGTGAGATAGCCACTCGACCACGGATGGCCCCAGGATAGCTAAGCTATATGTCATTTAATGGGCCGCGGTAGCCCAGTCGGTAGAGCGCCGGCCTCGTAATTGGAAGATTGGGGGTTCGGTACTCGAGCCGGCCAAAGACCGTCGTGTACACTAATGGTGGCTGGTGCACGTAAAATCTGCCGTGGTCGCAAAGTCCTCCATGTTCCTATCAAAAATTATACCTCTGGGGGTCACCGAAGCGGGAGAGCCATCCCTTCCGTAGAGGATCAAAATTGTGATGGCATGGCTCCGGACCACCTCTAGGGGTGTGTCCCAGACCGTCGCCAATTGCCCATCTGCGCAGCATTCATGCGACGTAAAACCCAATCACAACCACAACACATGCCATTTAATAAATAAAATCAACATTGTTACACTAATAAAAAAAAATACTTATGTATTCTGTTTGAGGAAAAACTCATTCATACACTGAATAATACACATTTATTAGGATTGAGAAACAAAATCAAATATTTTATAACTAGCTTTTCCAGAGCCGAACATCTGCACGATAGTACCTATGTACCTAACATGATTTTTAAGAAAAAGCTCATTAATAAAATCATTGGAAATTTTCAATTTATCTCCCTTTTTTTTTTTTTTTTTTTTTTTTTTTTTTTAATGGGTTTTTACCACCTGACATCATAGGTCACATGTTATAGTTCTTTCAAACCAAGAGCAGACGAAATCTTCTATATTTATCTATAGCGACTACTGAAATAACACACTTTCTATTCTTATTTTGTGTAATTTCGATTAATTCTGTGTTATTTTTTTTATACATCGTCATTTTTTATTCCTTTCATCCCTTTTTTTTTTTTTTTTTTTTTTTTTTTTTTTTCTGTATACACTTACAACTATTACTCAAATTATATTTGTTAATAATTTTGATGGAGAACATGTTAAATATTTTTCTTTTTGGTACTTAAATCATTAACAGTGCAATATCGTACGGTGTAAAGCCATTTCGGCAAGTAGCTGAGTTAATTAACTTGTTGTAACATCTTTACGCAATTAAATTTAACTGAAAACATTTTAAATTAATTTTAAGTTATAATCCATAAACATCCCCCCCCCCAAAAAAAAAAAAAAAAATCACTAGATCAGGTAATGTAACAGTTACACTACAACATACAAAAATCGATTCTTACATATGAAAATAAATAAACATATAAAGTGTTTTTTTTTTTTTTTTTTTTTTTTAATATTAAACTTACAAAATATTTAACTGAATTCGATACTTTGTTATTCCTATATCGCGTGATTTAGCAGTCAACACTAGGAACGGCCGACTAAAGAGATTTAAATCGTTGCTATTTGCATTATAATTACAATTTTGGAAAGTAACTTTTTCCGCTGACAAATAAATAAAAAAGGATAACTTTCATTCTATTTAGGAAAATTGAAAAAACTAAAAATCTATATAATTTTGACTTTCAAAAATTTATTTAGAATAATATTTTAAAATAGCATCTTAAAACAATGATTTTGATTTCAATCAATAGATGGAACTATCATCGTCCTGCCAAATAGTCAAATTCAATTTATCTCCCCACCTCCCCACCCCCTTTTTTTCAATTAAAAAAAATTAGATCTTTGAACGTTTTATTATAATTTAAATTATAGAAAATAGTTTTTTTTCGCTGATAAGATAGAAATTCTTAGAGTTAAATTAAATTACTGTTATTTTAAAAATCAAGTTGACAAAATTATATTTCCATATAACTATACATAACTGAAATTCCATAAATAATAAATGTATTTACAAAATAAATAAATAATGAAAAAAAAAACAAAAAAACAAAAAAATTAGAAATAACATTCATTTTATTACTATTATATTGAAATATTTAAGAAACACATTTTTAAAACAACTTTTTAAAGTATGTATCTTTATTTATATGTTTCAGAAATTAAAAAGGAACATTTACTTTAATTTATAGATTAATGTCTTTATTAACTTGATCAAAACATTTATATTGTTTCTCGAACATCTATTTAACTTGAAATAGCACTTTTTCTTATGTTCCCAAGTGAAATGAATTATCTTAGATAATAACAATCATTATAAATAAACGATTACAATATAGTTCTCTATCTAGTGTTTTAAAGATTTGATGATGGCCTGTTCGTCCGAAAATAATTATAGGAACGGATTTAAAAGTCGAAAAAAGTGCATGTGACTTTGCAGAGGATTTAAAAAAAAAAAAAAAAAAAAAATGTTAGGAAGTAGATATCGTGAATTTGGGTTAGAAATTGGTTGAAAAGAAAAATTATGTCTCAGAAAAAAGTCAGAAAATATTTGTAAAAATAATCTTTTTTTTTTTTTTTTTTTTTTTTTAGAAAGGAAAATAATAGAATCAAGCATTGTATTTGAATAGTACTATGTCCAAGTTAGACTAATACAGTTTTTTTCCTAACAAAAAATACCGAGTATATCGAATTATATTTAATTTAAAGTGTGAATATATGAAATTGTACTCACACTTTAGAAAAAAGAAAAAAGAGAAGAAAAGAAATAAAAAAAGAAAAGAATTTGAAATGAATAATAAATGAATGAATGAAATATATGCAATTAATATAGATATATTTTTTAATTTCAGTATTTACTCAGAAAATAGAAATTTATAAAATTTAAAGGTACGATGAATTTATATTACTTGACAATATTAAACACTCGATAATTTTACTTTCTTGGTGTTATTAGAATACATAAAAAAAATATACAATAATCAACCTATGTAATTTTTATTAAATGTACTGGCATTATACAGATATTACCTGAAAGTATTTGTACAAATAAAATTCTATTTTCCATTATCGTGCTAATATAAACAAACGAAAACCAGTATGTTGTGGCCACCACATGACTTTCTTCTATATTTTCCTATACAAATCACTCAGTAAAAATAATTTACTAAACTTATTATTTATTGTCTGCAAGTATGAAATACCGATCCGTTCTGAACCTGTCATTAAAACTTGGTGACTTTATCAGAGAAGAACACCAAAATGAAAGCTTATAATTAATATATCTATATCTATATCTATGTATATATAGCCTTGGGTAAATAAAAATGCTGTCAGGTAAAAATTTGTAAAAATTATCTGTTTGATTTTCAGAGAAAAATGAACAGAAAATATAAATATAAAAACATGTGTTACCAAAAATCGTACTTATTTAAAAACGTTTTTATAAATACACATTTTGTTTTAAAATTAAATTATCTTAAAAAAAAAAAAATCTCTTAACAACAACAACAACAACAACAATAAAGAATCTCGACTTAAAACCCTTCACCTGCGAAAGAATGTTTATTTTACTTTATTTTATTTTACTGTAATTTATTCTCTTTTTGGAGATAGAAAGTTTTTATATCGCTTCAAACCTGAACATTTTTTAATATTAAAAAGAAAAAAAAGGGAAAAAGAATGAGTGGAAAAAAAGTTAATAAATAAATAAAAAATTATAATAAAAATAATCTCTTCAATTTTAACACATTCCATAAAGTTTTTATAGCTGCTTTTTTTAATATTAAGAATTTAAAAAAAAATGGGGAAAAAAGTTAATAAATAAATAAATAAATCTCTTCAAATTTAACACATTCCATGAGGTTTTTATAGCTGCTTAAATAGATTTCGAACTTTTTTTGCTCATTAGATTTATTTCCATTGTTTCGAGGACGAAGCATTGTTTTCCAGGATGGTTTAGATATAAATTTACTTTTTTTTGAGTTTTTAAAAGATGAATTGTAACACAGTTAAAATGGAGGTTTAATAAAAAATAAATAAATAAATAAATAAATAAAAATACAGACTAGTTAAAAAAAAAAAGAAAGAAAGCTTTCTTATATCATATATTTTATGGATAAATCTGAAAGATGGCTTGACACGAAGAAAACAGTTTGGTAATTTTTGTGGTAAAATAATCCAGATCAGTAAAATAAGAATGAGAAAGCTTTCTTGTGATTGTATATTTTACAGATAACTGTGAAAGATGGTTTGACACGAAAATAAACAGTTTGATATTTTTTATGGTAAGATAATCCAGATAAGTAAAATCAGAATAAGAAAGCTTTCTTACTTATGATATTACATATTTTATAGATAAATATGTGAAAGATAGCTTGACACACACACACACACACACACACACACACACAAAAAAAAAAAAAAACTGTTTGATACTTTTTATGATAAGACAATATTTTAAGTTGTTGTTTTAACTTTTATCAGAAGACGATTACATGAGAAAATAGTACGTAATAATTAAGAAAGAAAACTTAAGTTTCAGTTTATAAAAATACAAAATGCAAAACACTTCCGGCGCCACTGGCAAATTATACCGACATTACGCCATTTAAAACTGAAATTGCGGTGAAAAGAACTATCCATTGTATTAAACACGTATACTGCATCATCAAAAAATGACTGTTTTGTTTCCATTTTAACAAACTAATGCAAATAAGTATTTATTTATTTATTTATTTATTTATTTTTTTATTTTTTTCCTTTTTGTTCAAAAAATTGTTTTATCTATCAATTGTTTATTAACATGAAAGTAATTGGCGCATAAAGGATTAAAGAAAAGTCATTATCATTATTACTAAATTATGAAATGAAGGGAATTATTTAAATTTATATATTGTCATTTTACAAAGTTCTGTGTGCATTTAAGTTATATATTATACAGTCGGTAACAAAGTGTCCGAACACTAGCGAAAATTCCTATGTAAAAAAGTACACGTCATACGGTTTTGTTAATTAAATCCTTATCGAATCATGTTCTTACACTGAATAAGAACAGGATTCGACAAGGATTTATTTAACAAAACAGTATGAAGTGCACTTTTTTTACATAGGATTTTTTGCTAGTGTTCGGATACTTTTGTTCAGACTGTACGTTAAAGTGCGTAAAATTTTGATATTTGTTGTTATTGTTTTTTTAATCTAAGTTATTAATTATCATGTTTTGGTGTTATTTGTAGGAGGAAAAATGCTTGGCGCTGCTATACTGCAATTTTTCCCGTAAGGAATCTATATCTCAGGTTCTATTGCATATAATTACATAAAACTTGGTGTATAAGAGGGCCATTATGAAAGACTATGCTAGTTATATTTTGGTGCATATCTGCCGACAGGTAGCGTTGCTGTGCTCGAATTTATACCGTGAATTGGAAGACTATATATCTTCTTTGGCATATAAATGCATCAATGTTGATATATGAGATAAATATTATGGAAATGAATGCTGACAGAATTCGGGTTTATACCAGCTGCAGGGTGGTGCTGATTCTGTGATTTTTCTTTTTGGTTATATTTCGGCATCTGTGGATTAAAATTGCACCACATTTCATATAAATCATTATATAATATATTCATCAGTAATCCCATTTTTAGTTTAGCAAATGTTTGTAAATATTGTCAAGCTACTGATTTATAGTTTATAAAATAATTAAAAAGGTATAAAAAATACACACACACATATATATGTATATATACAGGGTGTCCCATAAGTCTGTAAACATTTTAAAAATTCATAACTATTGAATAAATTGATAAAATTGAACGCGGTTTGCGAAAAAATCATTCTCGTAAAGGGGGATTTTTTTTTTTGGTAAAGAAAAAATATAGTTAAAAATTTTGTCGACGATAGTTAGACAAATTGTTAAAATTTTCTCACGGGTGTGAAAGAAAAATATGCAAATGAAAATCCTATAAATAGCGGAATTTTGCAATTCGAACAATTTATTTCTTATTTTGTCTCCTACTTTTGCATACATGAAGTTTTAATTGCGATGCTGACTTGGTGAATAAAGCGTTATTGGTGAAGATGTCTTCCTTCAGGTAAGAACCACCGACTGTCGCTGCAGTTAGCAGTGTTATAACTCGTTTGCAAACTGTAATTTGCGATAAAGGCGGATACATAGTTTTTCATGAAAAGATGTGATCTGTTCACGCACAGCACACTCTATCCCTAAATAGTTTAATTATTATTTTTTCTTAAAAAAAAAAAAAAAAAGAAAAAAGAAAAAAAAAAAAAAAAAAAAAAAATCGCCCTTTCACGAGAATGATTTTTCGCAAACGTTGTTCAATTTTATCAATTCATTCAATAGTTATGAATTTTTAAAATGACTTCAGCCTTATGAAACACCCTGTATATATATATATATATATATTGGTGGTGGTAGTGGCGATGATGATATGGTGGGGTTTAAGGCGAATATCTACACAGTGGTAGTAGACTTGAGCCAGATGTCCTCCATGGTTTCTAGTTAACCCATTTTCATTCAAGTTCAGAAGAAAACCACGAAATATTTTGAAAGTCTAGGCTGTTGAGTGCGACTTAGTTTCGAACTTCGCAACTCCTGTCTACCATTTACGAGAGCGGGCATCTCTGTCATTTGTAAGGGAAATAAAAATTGAATGCATATTTGAGTGTTTAAGAAACAATAATTATATCTAAATTGGTATTTTTCAAAGAAATAATGCGTTTATAAATGCGTAAATAAATATAGACATTATCTAAATGTTTATTAAAAATTTTAAAAAATGTTTATACATAAAAATTATAAACGAATGCGAAATTACATGTATTAATCTGCGAGCGATATACTGTGGATTAAAAGTGTCATCTGTTTGAAATAATCAATAATCACTTAAAAGCTAGCTATACCTTTTTTTTTTAAATAAATAAATATATATATATATTTAAAAAGGTTTTTAAAAACTCACATTACTATAATAAATTGCATTATAATAAACTATCAATAAGTTAAGTGCTTTTAGCTTTATAATAAAAAATTTTTTCTTTCGTTGTTTCTCTCTCTCTCTCCCTCTCTCTCTTAACAAATTAAATTATCGAAATGTTTGAAAAATAATATTCCAAAGACATTACGCACTGAAATTCAAAAGTTAATATAAAATATTCACAACATATTTTTTTTTTCTTATTTTGAACATTCATACATGATAGTTCTTTAATGAAAAGTTATTTTTATACACACTTTGAACTTTAGCCTATGATAATTTATTAGTGATAAATCCTATGCATTTTTAAAAGGTCAAAAGTAAAATTATAAAATATTACGAAGACAGAAAATGGATATTACATAAGGTCAAGTCTGGTCTTTTGAGCAATTTTGGAAATTGCATTTATGATACGACAAATAAAAGATAAAATTAATATAAGAAAATTTAAATATTTAATAATAATACATGAATGTCTTTTATAACAGAAATAATAGTCTTATTTCAAAATGCATTTATGAGTACATCAAAACATAAAATAGTAATTTTCCAATAGACAAATATTTCAAAGGGTGCTATTAATACTAGTCTATAATTATTTAGACACTTTATTAACCCTTTGAATACTGAATTATTTGAAGATTTTTATGCCCAAGGGACGGATTTAATTTGTCGCTATATGGAATGATTTTGAATTTTTGACAGTAAGGTCCGCCTGTGGGCGTTATTCTCCTATGTTACAATATTTCAGAACAAAATTTTCTGTATTCACATTTATATTACAAATGGATATACATTATAATTTTATTCTTTCTAATCAAAGTATTGTATCCATAGTATATTTCATTGTAAAATTGTGAATATTAATTATATATTTAAGAAAAAAATAACATACAAATTGCAAAAGAAACGCCCACTGGTTGATTTAGAGATTTTCAAATGGTTTGAATCTACGTCAGCGGTCGCGAAAGTGTTAGCATGTAAAAGTAAAACATTTTATTTGGACTATACTTATATTGATGATATAAGTATGGTTGTAAGATATTATAAAAAACGCCAGGAAAGTGTTTGCGATCAACGCCCACTGGCGGGGGTGCCGCGAACATTAACGCCTACTTCTTAAATTCGGATGACGAGTCAGACTCGTCCACCGTAACTTCGCTCAAGTAAGCACATGACGAGTCTCACTCGTCAAATATACCCAAAGGGTTAACGTGAATTTAATTTTTAAATTACCTATTATATTCATAAATATAACATTGTTAATTATAATCATAATGTAAAATGTAACTAAATAAATGTATTACTTTATTTATAAAGGTTATTTATTAAAAATTAAAATAAATTTAGTAGTCCTGTATAATCCAATTAATTTTAAATCTGGCAAATTTTAATTAAAAAATATATTAATTATATTTTAATACTAGCAGGCTACATCAGGTTCGCTGTTAATTAAATTATTATTATATTTAAATGATTTTTCAGAGAAATTTAATTACTATTTATTTTTTATATCACATTATAAATAAAAATTATAAAAAAAAAAAAAAAAAAAAAAAAAATACCTACGCTGAAATCGGCCTAAACCTTGCTTCGAGTACCTGCTGCCTACGGCAGGTATTTTTCCGCCCGAACTGCATCGGGTCCAGGTTACCACTGCTTGTACAAAGGTCTATTCCGGGTACTTCAATTTGGTTATTTATCGGCGAAAGGTAGATGTGTTATTATTTAGTAACTACGATTTCAAAGATGACTGTATCTCAATATCTATTAAATATTAGAGTGTCATTATTCAGTAGCAAATTTTTCATTATTCGCGTGAAAATATATTCTCTTTTTTTTTGTCGAAAACAACGAACTGGAAAACTTTTTTGGCAACAATTAAATTTAAAATTAATATTTAAATGGCTAATTTTAAAGCATTTATAAAGAAATTATTTCCATATTTTTATTAATTAAATATATATATATATATATATATATATATATATATATATATATATAACAAATATAACATAATCTCAAATGTTGTTCTCGAATGATTTAAAAATATTTTGATTACTTAAAATATTTCATCTGTTGAAAAAGTGAAACATCTATATTTTTCTTTAAAATTTACTTATTGATGAAACGTTTATATTTTTATAACCATGTCTCTTCAAGAATAAATATTTATTTTATAATTTTTAGGGCTCCAGTGTTTTTTTTTTTTTTTTTTTTTTTTTTTTTCCTTTCACATAAATCTTTATTTTGTGCATTTTATTAACTAAAAAAAAAAAAAAAAACTAATCAGAATTTCTTAGTATACTGTTTAGACAACGAAATATTTTCTTTTATAATTGACATCTTATCTGTTAATTATCTGCAAGAGAAGTAACACAACTGCCATCGAGTATCGAACCCCCGACTATCGTATTAGCAATTTGACGCTTTAACCGATTAAGTCACTGACTGACGCCGCGGAATCTTTAAATTTACTTCAAAATAGAAACGCATTGCTTTTAGTGTGATTCTGAAACACTAGGGAAAAATCCAATTTCAATAAAACAAAAACTTCTAACTAAAAGAAAACTAATTAAAAATTCGAAAATCAGACTACAAGGTGCATCTTGAGAGGTCATTCCGAACCTCCATACAAATTTATGTAGCTCTGCGGAATCATTCACATAAGACCATAGAGCATTGTTGCAAAACGAGTGCAAAACGGAAGGAATATTTAATTTAATTTAATTTAATTTGTAATATCTTATTTTGACTTTTTGACCTTAAAAGGAATTTTTAATTACGTTAGAAAGCACAAAATGTGATATAAAAATTAAATAGTGATTCAATTCTTTTAAAAATTCATTTAAATTTAATGACCAACGGCCGTAGCCTGCTAGTTACAAATAAAACAATGTTTTAATTTATAAATATATATATATATATGTACATAAATATATGTATACATAAAACTTATTAATATAAAAATAAATTTATACCAAAGCTAACTTTTAAATATTCAAGCTGCAAAAGTAGAGTTCAATTTATTATTTATAACATAAGATAGATATGAGAATTGTATATGTTTTCATGCTATGTACGAAATTGCAGTTATTATTATTATTATTATTATTATTATTATTATTTGTCAATGAAAACATTAGACAATGCAAGAAATGGATGAATATTATCAATAACACTGCTCTGCATGAAAATTACCTCCAACACCATTTGGGCAAATTCTTATGTAAAATTACCTTTTGAATCTGAATAAGATTATCATTTTGTCCTATCAATCACCGTTTTTTAGGGACGGCCCCGTATTTTTATCATTTTTCTGTAATTTAAATGCTATATTTGATTTATGAAGGATTATTTTAACTGTTAAATCTATACTGATAAATATAAAGGATTTAAGTTCAAAAATGTCGATTTTGAGTTAAGTACATACTGAGACTCAGAAAAAAAATTCTCTATCGATTGGTATAAAGCATTTAATTCTATTTCATTTAGTCTTTGAGAAAATCCATTGGTAAAAAAAGGTTTAAGTCAGAAATTTACCATTCATGTATGGTATAAAATATTTAATTCAATTTTTTCCCGTTATTAAATGAAGGTTGACAATCACTGAATGGTATAAAGGGTATAAGTCAACGAAATCCCTTTTTCCTAATCGATTCTTCTGATTTGTTTTTAATTAGTTTAACTTTATTTTTCGTCTCCTGAAAAATCAAGAATATGGACTTAAATCCTTTATACTTATCAGTACAGAAATATCTTCTGAGGGGCTATGGAGTTGGAAAATTCTAAAACACGAACAGTTGCGGCAAGGGGCAAATTTAAGGGGGGATTTGCCACTGAAATTATGTATTACATTTTTTATATATTTTTAATCTATTATTAATGTTATTTATTAAACATTATGTATTTTTGTTTTTAAGTGTTAAATTAATTCTTTTTCATTCTCCAAACCAAATTCATGACCATAAAATTACCGAACAATGATAAAAATTGGAGGAGTGGGTGGTGTCCCGAGAACGCGGTGGGTGTCTGGGCAAAATGGTGGTCATATTCGGATTCAGGAGGTCATTTTACATAATAATCAGCAAGAATGGTATCAGGGGTCGATTTTTTTTTTTTTTTTTTTTTTTTTTTTGCAGAGCAGTGTATAGACACATTTCAAAATGAGAATTTTGAGTTTGACTAAAAACTTTTGTATGTATTTAATAAATCTTGAATAACACTGTAATAATAGAGAATTTGCATGTTTTCTGATTTTATTCTTATATGATAGAAAATGAAAAGGTAAGAAAATAAATGCATACATTTTCTTTAATAGAAATCTAATTACGGATTTATAACAATTTTAACATCGCACTATTTACTCTATCGAGAAAACGCTGTATAATATATCGTGACGTCACTCTTTATGACAACAAACTGGAGTAATCGTTGTTTAAATTCGATTTCGTGCTTTGCTTTTCTCCTTGAATCAGTGAAATAGGTTTTGTATTTTATAATAATGTCGGATATTAAAAAAAATCGCAGTATAAATATTGCATTTTACCACTCTGCACTAATACAACGGATAAGTTTTCTCAAAAACTATTCTTTAGCGCTCCACAGGATTCTATTAAACGAAAACATTAGACAACCGCCATGGAAAGAAAACAATTGAAAATAATGATAAGAAAAATTGATGATAATGATATTGAATGATTATAAGATGAAAAAGAAATGCTCGGAAATCAAATAAACGATTGATAATTACGTAAGTTAAAACGAATTGCTGCTTGCTAATTAGGCTGACAAAATATAAACATTGAAGCATCATAAAGTGTGACGTCAGGCAGCGTTTTGAAGTCATGTGATTTTTTGTTCATTTTAAAGTTATTTTTAAAATTGATGAGAACTTTTTTTGCATTTTTAATAAACTTTTTGAAATTTATGGACCTAAAACTACCAGAAAAATAGGATTTTGTTCAAATCCCCAATGTGGGAAAATTCCTCATTGACTTGTAATATAAATTAAATGCTTTAAAAGTTAAGTTTTGGTCTGTTTGATGAATTATGA
The DNA here is from genome assembly GCA_963930645.1 of Salticus scenicus. Classification (NCBI taxonomy): domain Eukaryota; kingdom Metazoa; phylum Arthropoda; class Arachnida; order Araneae; family Salticidae; genus Salticus; species Salticus scenicus. Next base: position 78,205,681 of record OZ005662.1, on the reverse strand, counting down.
ATTAAAATGTCTTATATTATTTATTATTTATAATTAACATTACATACTAATTGATTGAATTTAAGTGTGCTTTAATAATAATCAAATCTATTTGTATAAATGTATAATTTTAAATCAATACAAAAAACCCTTAACGGGTTAAAAGTTTGTGACGCAGCACTGTACTTTATGGCTATAAGAATTAGAAATACGGGTCTTAAAAATAATGATATCAAATTTTCAGTGACGCTTTAATATTAATTAAATTATACATAGATTTTCTTATTTCAATTTGCTTTTTCCTTTTATTTATATTTACAGTGTAAACGTTATTTTCAACATAAAATAATAAATAGCATTTACTCATTGATACCTTTCCATTCACATCTCTTATACTATGAAAGCATGTGTTTTAAAAGAAATTATATGAAATTCCAGTAACGCAGTGGTGTTACATTAAGTGATTTGTTTTTAAATTTCTCTGCAATTATTTTGTTTTGCATATTAAAGTATATGTGCACATTGAAATATTGCTTTTAATTTTCAAATACGCTGTCAAATATATCACTTTCATTAAGCTTATATTATGTACTGAAATATATTTATTTCAATGAATTATTCTATCTTTTGCGTCACGCCATCCAAAACTGAAAAAAAATTCACAGTTTTTTTTCTTTGCATCACGATATCTATTTGCATGCATTTTCAATTTATTTGGATGAAATGACACAAAGTAAACATTTCCATATATTTTACTTACAGTTTTGGATGGCGTGACGCAAAAGATAGAATAATTCATTGAAATAAATATATTTCAGTACATAATATAAGCTTAATGAAAGTGATATATTTGACAGCGTATTTGAAAATTAAAAGCAATATTTCAATGTGCACATATACTTTAATATGCAAAACAAAATAATTGCAGAGAAATTTAAAAACAAATCACTTAATGTAACACCACTGCGTTACTGGAATTTCATATAATTTCTTTTAAAACACATGCTTTCATAGTATAAGAGATGTGAATGGAAAGGTATCAATGAGTAAATGCTATTTATTATTTTATGTTGAAAATAACGTTTACACTGTAAATATAAATAAAAGGAAAAAGCAAATTGAAATAAGAAAATCTATGTATAATTTAATTAATATTAAAGCGTCACTGAAAATTTGATATCATTATTTTTAAGACCCGTATTTCTAATTCTTATAGCCATAAAGTACAGTGCTGCGTCACAAACTTTTAACCCGTTAAGGGTTTTTTGTATTGATATCATTACTTTTTAGGGGTTAATGATCAAAACGCAAAATTAAAGGAGCATGGTAATAACACTGTATTAAAAGTGTTGTTTTATAGGTCATACTCGAACAAAATAACAAACTAAATAAAATTTCAAAATTTTATAAAAAGTGATAAAAAAGATGGACACATGCAACATTACAAAGGCATAATATAGTACATTTTAAAAATGACAAAAATTTCTTATTTATATTTATTTCTTATTATAATTTTTTAGGTATAGATTTGATTTAAAAGAGAAAAATAAATAATAATAGAAAAATCTTTAAAAAGTGAAAATTTTATACTGGTAAATATTTAAGTAGTATAGTTTGTTATGAATTTAATTTAAAAAAAAAAAAATTTTAATCTATTCAAAATTTTATTGTAGCTTAACATTTTGTAATTTATATATATTATATATATATACTAGAAACTTAATGAGCAAATTAATTATTTTCAAATTCTGTTTTAAGAATTTTTTCAATCCGTAGTTTAAGTGATTTATCACCTAATTTTGAAAAAATTACAAATATTTGCATATGATTATCATATTATTTGTCATTTTTATGAAAATAAAGGAAAAATTTTTTGTTGTTGCAATCACCTTTTAAAATAGAACCAATTTTGAAAGTTAACAACGTATCAGCATGAAAACAATGTAAATACAAAGAATATTTTTGATAAACAAATGTCATATAAAATACAAGTACCTAAATAAATAACTCATTTAATATATATATTAAAAAAAAGAAAAATATTTTTTTTTATTTTTTGTGTTTATTTTTGACGCTCCCCGATAGATGGAGCCAAAACGATTATTTGATATTCAGTATTTCAGATGGAAGCTCGGAAAGAAGAGAAGAAATTCGTCCGCGAAACTGCCGCATCACGGTATTTTCGGAGTAAAAAATAGTTCGATTTTTAAACTGAGTTATAAAAAAAACAAGAGTTTTCCTAGGGAAAAGGGAGATGTCAGGCACATCAGATAAAAGCGATTAATATCATATATAAATTAAACTAAATTCGCTCGAGCCATATTCGAGAAAAAAATCTTACACATTAGGCCGCCCATTTATAGCTTAAATGAGCCAATTCATATCTCGAAATATATTGCACGCAGAAATGTAGAGATTTCAGGGTTGGATCAGACAAAAGGTGAAAGTCTATTTTGAAAATATCAGAACATAACCTCCCATATTTCCTGAGATATTAAGTGTCGGCTTTCAGCGGTTACTTTGATCTTTAAATTCCTGTATATATAAGTGTCGCAGTTTTCGTTCGTTTTTCCGTTTCCGCTGAGTGTCGTGGCGTTCGTTTGTTTTTGCGCTTGCGTCACTAGAAAAACTGCCGTTTTTCATGATATTATATAATACACTTTTTAATCGTTAAAAATGAGATATTTCTTTTGTATAATTTTTTACCTTCTTTTCTATAAAATTATTTTTTTCTCTATAAAGTTGTTTACTAACAATATATGTCATATTTTAATTAGTCCTTACCTCACAAACTCCATGCATTTTTTTTTTTTTTTTTTTTTTTTGGCATTATACTAATTCCATTTCTTTCTGATAATATCACTAATTGAATCAATACTAAATCGTTAAACTCTGTAATTTAAATTGATGGAAAATTCTGAGCATTATTCCTTCACCATAAAATTTTAGTCACACGTACACATACACACACAAATAAACATTTTCTGAAAATTGTCAAATCGTGTTCTGTATTTCTCAAAACTTTTAAATTCATCGAATCATGAAAGAACACATTTTTTACAAATGCAATGCTTTCTACTATTTAATATAGAAGGAAATTAAGCATTAAACATTTTTAAGAATATTAAAAACGATAATTATATTGATAGCGTTTTTGTAAAAATTAATGGATTGGGTTATAAATGTTTGATTATAATAAACATTATAAAAATAGTTTTTTAAAATTCTTTTCATATATGTACACTTATGAATGAATTAAAACAAATGGAAAATTATATGTTGTAATCTAAGAGCATGTGACATTTGCATAAAACTGTCATCTATTTGACACAATGAATATTAGCTTAAAAGCTAGATTTTTCTTTTCTTTTTTAAGGGCTTTTAAAAGCTCTTTTAGATATAAGCAAATTGCTTTGTAATAATACTAATAATAATTTAATGGCTTTTTAGCTTTTAACTAAATAGTTCTGTTTTTTTTCATTATTATTTCCTATTCAAATTAAATTACTGACGTTATTATAAAAGACTATTTATGATAAGTTTTACTGTGAAATTCAAAGTTTCACGTAAAACTCAAGTTTACTTTTGATGTATATATATTTTATTTTGTTGTAAATTTCTCTTCTGTTAATTTTTTAACATAAAAAAAAATATTTATATATTGATATTTTGAATCATATATGATGATTTGTTGGTGAGAAATTAAGAATTTATTTCTGTATTTCTCTGAAATTCATTTCATGATATTTCACTAATTAAAATATCTAGTGCATTTCTAAGAGGTTAGTAATCTATTAGATGCAATGAGAAAAATTCTGTAACTGACATCTAGAATCTATACTGTAAAAAAATAACTATTACCAGCTGCAATAAAGTCTCTGTGATTGGAGAAAATAGTTATTTTCTCCAATCACAGAGAGTTTCTTGCAGCTGGTAATAGTTATTTTTTTTACTAAATAATATAAAAATTAATGAATACGTATCTCATACCCTTAGCTATCTTATAGAAAATACTGGTGTAAATGTAAATTACACACTTATATGCATACTCATTGCATTTGTGTGTCACATTAAAGAAATAAAATAATTATTTTCACATTTTTTTTTCAAGTTAAAAATCATATTATAATATAACGTAGGTTTTGTTGTTAATTATGCCACTCGGAAAAACTCCGATCCTGGTACAACCCAAATTAAGGGTATATACACTGAGAAAAAATTCTGTAACTAACATCTAGAATCTAAATTGTGGCTCTAGTAAAAATAGTTCAATGCCATCTTCATAAATTCTAGTCCCCTTTGGAAGCGAGTTTTAGAAACCCCTATTAGAATTCTAGAGTGTTAGTTTATATTCTCGAGGACGAAGTTTTTTAAAAATATCTGCAAATAAATGTTAATACAAGACATGGGTTTCAGCAACTATAATCTTTATTTTTTACCAAATTCTAGAAAATCAAGAGAGAATTTCTCGCAATAGAAAAGATTCAGAATATTCAGAATATTGTTTCATCATTTAGAAATGTGTACATTAAAAATTCTCGATCATTTCGTCTATGAGGTTTATTGGCATGCCTTATGCGCATAGTTCGGAAATCTGTATTTCTAGTTAAGGGATTTAGGAAATGACCACTTATTCATTCTAGATGAAGGCGGTATATTTTTTTTCTCAGGGAATAATTAATTAAGTAATATATATATATATATATATATATATATATATGGTTGATCAATAAACGAATATTTTAAATATTTACAGCTTATTGAAAAGAAAAGGGATATAAAAAGTAATTTTTAACTAATCTAAATAAAAATTCGGAAAAAATAATATTAATGTAATGTAAATCACGTTTATCTTCCGCATTTAAAAACGATCTTGAAGTACGTTATTTTAGATCTTAGATTTTAGCACATTTTGTTTACTTTTCTGCAATCTTAAATATGAAATCTTCTATATTATCTGTAAAAAAAAATTAAACTTAATTGAAATAGAAATGGAAATAGTAAGTGTATTATAACAGTTTAAGCGACATTTTAAAACTCGTGTATAATATTTTATTATTTTTTAATGGATATAAATAATCTTGGGCAAACTTAAGAATACGAAAGAAATATATATATATATATATATATATATTAAAAACTGAACCCTAAGCCTACTTTTGTTTTCTAAGTGTATAAAATTCTGAACAAAAAAGAATTTATCTTACAAGGGAGGGTCATCAACTGTTCAGAAAGTATTTATACATGTTATTTCTGTACTGATAAGTATAAAGGATTTAAGTCCATATTCTTAATTTTTCAGGAGACGAAAAATAAAGTTTAACTAGCTAAAAACAAATCAGAAGAATCGATTAGGAAAAAGGTATTTCGTTGATTTATACCCTTTATACCATTCAGTGGTTGTCAACCTTCATTTAATAACGGGAAAAATTGAATTAAATATTTTATACCATACACGAATGTTAAATTTCTGACTTGAACCTTTTTTTACTAATGGATTTTCTCAAAGACTAAATGACATAGACTTAAATCCTTTATACCAATCGATAGAGAATTTTTTTCTGAGTCTGACTATGTACTTAACTCAAAATCGACCTTTTTGGACTTAAATCCTTTATACTTATCAGTACAGATTTGTCATATTAAAAGTCTAACTGTGCTGATAACAAAAATATCCATCTTATTGGCAAATGCGCCCCTAGTATTTCGCAATTAAAATTTGTAAATTACGGAATCTGCAGTAATGTACTTCGAAGAGTTTCTGTCATAATCGGTTTTGCAATAGATTTTCATGATAAATATGGTTTCATGATAAATGATCTATTACAAAACCGATTATGACAGAAACTCTTCAAAGTACATTACTGCAGATTCTATAATTTACACATTTTAATTGAGAAAAACTCGCACTAGGGGGCGCATTTGCCGATAAAATGGATATTTTCGTTATCAGCTCAGTTAGACCTTTAAGAGGATATATAACATTTACAAATACCTTTTGAACAGTTGATGACCCTCCCTTGTTAATACAGGACTTTTAATCTAGTTTTCCGATAAAGGCATGCAGTAACTATGTTTCATTCCCTAGCATCGGTTACTGTATTCATTTCTTAAAATTTACTTGGCATAGCTTTAGTATAGGAGCCCCTTGGCAGCTTTTACATTTTTGTTGTCATTTATGTGATGAATTAAAATGTCTATTGCGATTGCGAAAGTAAGAATATTGGCGGGAAACATCCGAGCTTATTCAGTGCCGAATTTTCAATTTCGATAAGGATCTTTATTCCTTCCATTTCTTTAGCACGATTTTTCTCAATTTTAATTATTTAAAAAAAGGCTGCACATTCTTTTTTTTTTTTTTTTTTTTTTTTTGACATAAAAAGAAATATATTTATTTATTTATTTATTTTTGACAATAATTTGTTATTTTTTTCTTTTCACAATTTGAAAGTTAAAATGGGGGTTTTATGTAATATCTTTTGAACCAATTATCCGATTGAACTAAAAAATACGGCGTTAGCTAGATTTGGTCCTGAGTAATAAGTATCCCAGTTTTCAATAAAATATAAAAATCCATACATATATATATATAAAAAAAGCTTTCAGCCTTTTTTTTTTTTTTTTTTTTTTTTTTTTTTTTTTTTTTTTTTATGTATGTATAGATAAAAACAAAAACGTTTGAACGTTCATTCAAGGTGATTGATAAAAGTGGTAACGACGCCATTTGAAATAAATAGTACAACCTTTTGTACTAATAATAATTTATATATTTTTCCTTTTTGTTATTCAAATATTATTTATTATAGTAATTTTTATTTTCATATCGTCGTCATATCGTGTATGGATGTTGTTAGGCCTTAAAATGTTGCATATATAGGCAAAAAAAAAAAACCTGGTAAGCCATCTATGTGAGCAGAGCATTATTTTTGAAAACGCGCATTTAAAATTTCTATCTTTTATGCCTCAATTACATTGTCTTATTTAGGAAGTCATATAAACAAATAACATGATTATTAAATAATAATAATAATAATAATAATAATAATAATAATAACACTTATTCTCTGAACTCAATTAGAAGAAATTGATTTTTGTTTCAGAATTACTAACACTGATTCTTAAAATTAATTAAAAGAAATTGGTTATATCTAATATCATCTAGAGAGAGGGGTAAAGGCAAAAAAAAAAAAAAAACTGTAATTAAAACTTTTTTTTTATAAAATACTTTCTTTTAAATTCCTTATATTTCCACCAGAAAAAAAATTACTTTGATATGTTACTGCTGAGCATATTACATTATAAACAGCTTATGTGTTTCATGTTATAATTTATTCTGCAATTTTGAACTGCATACCTTACTCTGGCTAAATAATAATAATAATAATGATGATAATAATAAACTTTCGTAGCTTCTCTAAAATTGCGCACATGTGCTTGTGTGTGTGGGGGTGGGGGGGGTGGGGGGGGTTATTAAGGTAGAAAATTATTGTGAATACAGCGAATTAGTCAGATATTTTTCCTTATGATTGATTAAACAGATATTTAATTTGAAAGTTTAACAGTTTAAAAGATATTTAATTCACTGAATGAACACAACAAAAATTAACTATTCTTAGAAGAAAAAAAAGAAAACTTAAAATAGCTTATTCCTCAACTATTTTTCATTTTAACCCCTTACTTACCGAGGCAGATTTACGATATTAGCTTCAAAGTGTTACCGTTCTCTCTCAACTCTCAGATGGATAAATCTGTTAAGATCCCTTTCAAGTTTATTTTATTTCACTGTCAAACTGTGTCAGCAATTTCACTAGTAGCAGTACGGTAGAAATAATCGCACTTCGAATTGGCAGATATATACGCCGGGCCAGTTAAGGGGTAAATCTGTACTGATAAGTATAAAGGATTTGTCCAAAAATGTCGATTTTGAGTTAAGTACATACTCAGACTCAGAGCCTGATTAAGGGGGAAGCACACATTATCTCCACTCTCACCGGAATATTTTTACAATTATTTTTTACTTCATGTCACAGAAATTCCACGCTTTGACGAGGAAATATTTTTTATAAAAAATAAACGGTGTAAAACAATCCAATTTACTCACCGTTATTAGACACCAAAATTCTTTTAAAATAATTTTTAATGAGAATTTTCTGTTTATTATAGGAGGAAAGTATTTGTTAAAAAATAACGGTGTAAGTATAAATAATGTGTGCTTCCCCCTTAATCAGGCTCTGGTCAGACTCAGAAAAAAAATTCTCTATCGATTGGTACAAAGGATTTAAATCCATGTCATTTAGTCTTTGAGAAAATCCATTGGTAAAAAAAGATTCAAGTCAGAAATTTAGCATTAATCTTTAGTATAAAATATTTAATTCCTTTTTTTTCCTTTATTAAATGAAGATTGGCAATCACTGAATGATATAAAGGGTATAAATCAACATAATCCCTTTTTCCTAATCGATTCATCAGATTAGTTTTTAGTTAGTTTAATTTTATTTTTCTCCTGAAAAATCAAGAATATGGACTTAAATCCTTTATACTTATCAGTACAGAAATAGTTTTCAAACATAAGGAAAAAGAAATTTTATATCTAAAAACTTTTAATATTCAATATTAATAGTTATTTCGATACAGTCATTTCCGTTGATTGAATAATCTGTCTAATAAAATAATATTCCATTCCTTTAATTGACTCCTTTATAAATACAGTACCCGCCGCTTATTAAAATCACATTCGTCCTGAGCCAAAGTCATTTTATTAAGCAGCTGATTTTTGTATCCGACGAACATTTCTGCATTCAAGAAAAACTTATTGCTTTCCTGATTTGGAAAAAAAAAAAAAAAAAAATTAAAACGTAACGAATAATGGAATTAATATACAATATTAATTACTCTTTGAAAGATAATTGATTAATTGTTGATTAATTGTTGAAGATAATTGATTAATTGAAAGTTCACGCTGTTCTTTTAAATTTAAAATCATTCGTTTAAACCATTTGCTTAGTTTTCAAAATAAGAATTAGAAATTGTTTTTAATAATAAAATATATATGTGTATCACTGTGATTCAAATCAAATTTGTAATTTATTACAGCGCATTGAAGAATGCGTTCATTGGAATCGTTACTGACAAGGAAACATTCAAAAGGTGTCGTCTTCAAAAAATATTGAAAAAAAAAATATGTGATTCTACACTTCATAAAACACCAGGAAGTGAAAAAATTATCGGCTGAAATGAATAACAGTGACCACAAAAAATTATCAAATTTAAGCATATTTGGCGATTTAGCGCTGTTAGACGTACAGTTCACTAGCACCGAGATTGCCGTGTACGAACAGAACCGTGTTTTGTTTTCCCGCCAAGTACCCAAAATCAATCGCCTAACAATGTAAAATCGCCAAATATGCTTAATTTTGATAATTTTTTGTGGTCGCTGTAATTCATTTCAGCCGATAATTTTTTCACTTTCTGGTGTTTTAGGAAAGAAGAATACCATATGTTTTTTTTCAATATTTTTTGAAGACGACACCTTTTGAATGTTTCCTTGTGAGACAAGTGATGGGTCGTGTTTAATTTGTATAACTATGATGCAAGTGTAAAATTTTCGACAAAGAGTGATAACAGAAGGATTACTGTGTTTTATTTTCTTTCTTATTAAAAAAAAAAAAAAAAAAAATGTGTAAATAAAAAATTTATTTAGCATGAATAAATGACTAATTTGCTTCTGAAAAGATTATTTTGAGTTTATTAACCGGTGATGTTGATTTTATTAAGCGGCGGTTTTAAAAGTAGTTCGTATTGATTTGATTCTGGTCCTGGTTATTTAATCAGATTAAGCGGTTGATTTTATTAACTAGTGAATTTATTAGGCCGTGGTTACTGTATATGTAAATTTTCTAAAGCTCACAAAACATCTCAATAAGTAATGCATAAGACTAGAAATTTTACTTAAATTATGAAATAGTTATGTAATTTACAAAATTACGTTTCACATCAAAGTTAAGAAGCTGATTATACTTATTCCAAATTTAAATCTAAGAGATATTATGTTAGTTTTATAATCAATGTTTTCATCAACCATCTGTTTCTGTTATCACCTGTTGCCCTCCGCCCACCTACGTAAAAATACGGAAACCTAGGAAGTACTGCAAGTATCCTCTAGTGAAGACAGAAAGCGCAAATCGAAGAAACCCATCAGTGACGTCCTCGGGAACGAGTGACGTCACATACATTCTTTGGCTAGTTGTTTCACTTTCAGTTACGAGGATTTTGATCTATTTCTCTGGGGATAATTAAAAAGATAATTTAGCTTTGGAGATAACCAAATGCATATGTAAGAAAAGTATTTCCAAGCAGGAATTTAAAATTTGTATAATATATTAAATTTTGAAATGTATTCATTTATGGAAAATGTAGAACTTTGTTAACCTTTAAAGATGGTTTGTGACAACAGTTGTCACAAGCAGTTGTATGCTTCAGTATAGGATTTTAAAAGAGCATTTTTATACAGTTTAAATCGTAAACCAATTTATATTAATCATAAAGTACCCAATTTTAATAACTTTGGACACATTTATATATATATACATACATACATACATATATATATATATATTTTTTTTTTCCATAAAAAAAAAGGAGACAAGAAACATGCGATTATTAAAAATATAAAAAAAATACAGTTTCTCTCTCTCTCTCTCTCTTTTTAACACGCTTTTATTAGCTTCATCTGTATGTATGTATGTATGTATGTTTGTAACTTCTCTGGGAGCAAACAAAAAATTTATATTTAAAAAAAATACTCTCCCTACGTGAACGATGTGGCGTTGAGGTAATGCGCCGCGCTACGAACCTAAAGGTCCAGCGCTCGATCCCCGTCAGGGGATATTTTTTTAAAATGTTTTTTGTTTAATTCTAAGTTATTTTATTTAAAGATGTAATTATATGTAAATATTACGGTGTGTCACTCACACGATTTTCTCTTATCCTGAATTTTAATACTAAGATAGATATTTTGTGCTTTTTAGTTCACATTTCTATAAAAGCGTGTTCTGAAATTTTTTTAAACTATAATATTATTTATTTCTTTTTGTGTGTGTGACAAAATTGTACGAACCTGTTGAACACAGAAAATAAAATATTTGATTAATAAAACCATTTTTAAAAAATAATTGACAGTTCTAGTTTATTTATTTATTTTTTCTTTTGCAATTTACATTAGGTCCTTAAAGTTATTTGTTACTGATCTTCCAAGAAAAGCATAAGTTCAAACAGTTTCTTTAAATATTTGAAGTTAATGAGAAACCAACTAAGTGCATTATCATTAAAATTAAATGTGTCTGGTAACTTTTAGCTTTACATAGCTTGTTCCGATAGCCTACATACAGCATTTTTTATTGCATATGAGTTATTTAGTTACGTATAATGTTACAAGATAAACTAAAGATTTATTAATTTAAATGAATGAAAAGCACATGAATGAAATTCGAAATAAATAAATACTTCGGTAAGTGCACCAGTAGTGGGTCCAGTTGGAAGTGGGTATTTTTAAATAAAACGTAGTGGGTATTTTTAAATTTTAACTCTTTAAATAAATTTTCTAATTTTGCGTAGTTTAGAGTAACGTTCAGTGTTCGTGCTACAATCCTCCACTGTTAATGTCTTGAATTAAAAAATATTTTCAGCCATCATTTTTAGAATAACGCTCTTTTAACTGAAAAAAAAAATTGCCCTTTCTGTCATTTTGCTGCTTTTAAATGTAGTTTTGAATAAAGAAATGAAATTTTGGTTCACTTTCTACGTGCATAGTTGAGGCTGATTTCTTACAGTCAGCAGCAAAAGTATCCGAGCACTGGAAGAAATTCCTATGCTAAAAAAAAAAAAAAAAAAAAAAAGTAGACTTAATATTATTTTGTTAAATAAATCCTTGTCGAATCATGTTCTTAGTCAGACTAAGAACAGGATTTGATAGGTATTTATTTAAATAAACTGTATTAAGTGCATTTTTTTTACATAGAAACTTTTGCTAGTGCTTGGACATTTTTGCTGCAGACTGTATATGTTTTGCTTTCATAGGGCCTAGGAGTGCCGCGGTAGCCTAGTCGGTAGAGCGCCGGACTACTAATTGGATGATTGCGGGTTTGGTACTCGAGCCAGTTAAAGACTATCGTCTACACTAATGGTGACTGGTGCACGTAAAATCCGTCATGGCCGCAATGTCCTCCATGTTCCCATAAAAAATTATGCCTCTGGGGGTCACCGAAGCAGGAGAGTCATCCCTTCCGTGGAGAATCAAAATTGATATGGCATGTCTCCGGACCAACACTAGGGGTGAGTCCTAGACCGTCGCCAATTGCCCATTGCGCAGCACTAGTGCGACGTAAAACACAACTAACTAACCAACCATCATACGACCTTGGAGGGATAGCATAAGAGGAGTTAGCATGCGGTGAATCAGCATTCAGAGTATATGAAGTTAACTACTGTCTACTCAATGTGGCTTCTGCTGTTGTAGCAACGCTATCGCAGAAGCCATATTGGGTCTACCAAAACTTTAGATAATGCTATATTACTACTTTGGCTTCTGCGGTTACGATTTTGAGCTTATGTTTTTCTAGGCGTGTCAACTACTCTTACATTATTCCTCCAAGCATACACTGTAAAACTATGTCCTATTTGCTGCCAGAAATTCTCAGTAATTTGAAAAAATACGTTCTGACAACGTAATTTTTTCGTAAATTACGCGTATTTTCTCAAATTACAGGGGATTTCTGGCAGCAACTAGGACATATTTTTTACAGTGCACATATAAAGTAATTAAGTAGAATTCATTGATTGGGCCAAGTTTTTAATTTTGTATAAACTTAATTAGGGTAACCAGCTTCTTTTTTAAATTTAAACTGAGAAAATACAGCGATGTCCCCGAATTTTGTGCATAAAAAAAATTAATAACCTTAAATTGTAAAATTTGTAAAATTTTAGTAATTATCATGTACGAAGTACGTGAAAGCACTTATTTTAACTTATTAACACTTCATCGGGCGCTCTGTATCTCACATTTACAGAGCTCTGAAATTCCTTTCTTTTGAATGGAAAGGGAAAATTCACGACGTTAATCAGAATAATGTCTGCCCTTCTGGTTATGTGGCCACTTAGAATGTCACCGGAGTAGGTTTCGGTGAATATTTTTTTCTGTTTTCGGGGTAAATTTGCTATGTTGTATCTGTCAGATAATCTAAGGATAAAACACACCCGATAACGTCTGTCGTTTATTTTTCTCTGATTTTTTTTTTTTTTTATGAGAAATAAAGATTTAGGTAGGAAATTTCGATGAATATGTCGAGGGTGAAGAAGATTTAACGGGATATAATTCTGAAAATTGGGGTGCAAGTGATGCCAGTAATTTTGACAATACTGCGTGCAGATACTAACAGATTACAATGTAGGAAAAAAATATTCAATAAAATGAGGGAAACTTGTCAACACCTCCTGTAATAATGCCTCCGAGCTGAGCCATACGTCACGGAAGATCGGCCGATTACATCCAATCCTCACAATCCACAATCCAACATATATTATAGGAAGTGTTCATTGGATAAAATCGGCCGATCTTCCATGACGTAGAGCTCAGATCGGAGGCATTATCACAGGGGGTGTTGAACTTGTACGGAGAAAAAAATATTACAATATCATATCAAAATTACCTAGAATAATTTGATCTGCTAAGTAAATGAGAATTATTTATGGTTCATGTAACAGCTTTTTTATAGTTGAAATGTTAAAAAATAATTTAAACTGCACTAATAAGCGTTCAAGTCCATTAAAAAAAAAAAAAAAAAAAGGAGAAAGAAAGAGATGCTTGTGAAATCGATACTATGCATTATTTTTCAGTCCATTTTGGATTTGTAATTCTCTATATTCTTATTTAATATTATCATTGTATTTTTTATTGAAATAAAGGAAATTAAAAAGAAGTAAAGTGCAGATAGAGATAAGGAGGATCCTAGTACTAAAAAAAAAATAAAATTTGTTCAAAGCTCATTAAATTTATGAATGATTTCAAATCACGAGATGTATCTGTCAGATACAACGCATCTGATGGTATAATATTTGGAGCACGCTCGACGGAATGTTAATTATGCATATAATAAATTACGCTGCTGTGAACGAAAAAAAAAATCGAGTTCTGTTACCATTCTTGTTGATTCTTATGTAAAATGACCTCCTGAAAACGAATATGACTTCCATTTTGCTCAGTCACACACATAGAAACACCATCCCTTCCCACGATTTCCCCCCCCTGTTCGATAATTTTATGACCATGAATTTGATTTGAAGAATAAAAAATAAGTCATTTAACACCTAAAAACAAAATATATATATATATAAAGTTTAAAAAATAAAATTAATAACAGATTAAAAAAAATATGTATAAGATATGAAATACATAATTTCAGTAGCAAATCCCCCCCCCCCCAAAAAAAAAAAAAGAAAAAAAAAAAATCCACCTTCGCAAATGTCCATGTTTTAGAATTTCGCAACTCTGTAGCCCCTCAGAAGGTATTTAACGGTTAAAACTATCCTCTCCCGCTCCTAAAAATTAAATTTATACCCAGAAAATCACCGAAAAATGATAAAAATAGGGGGTCGTTCCTTAGAAACGGTGGGTGATAAGGCAAAAGGGGAGTCATATTCGGATTCAGGAGGTCATTTTACATAAGAATATGCTGAAATGGTTGTCAGAAGCAATTTTCATGCCGAGCAGTGTTGTTATATGAAAACATTATGAAATAATGACGCGTCTACATGTAAAAGTATAAAAAATCTTGAAAGTTGTTTACCTCCTATGTTTTCCTGAAATATTTCTTTTAAATAAATAAAGCATTTGAAATAAATAGTATCTTATATAACAAATTTTCTTTTATCATCTTATTTTATTACAGCAATTTAAGCACTGGAATTGTTCTTAATGGATGTATGGATTCTTTTCCTTTTAGATATTTTAATATATTTGATGAAGAATTTTTGTATTAAAATTTGTATATATATATATATATATATATATATATATATATATATATATATATATATATATATTTGCTCATTCAACGAAATTTATTTTCAACGAAATATTTTTCAATATTTCTTTAGTTTATTAAATTCCGTTCCAAAAGCAAATTTTTCATTCATATATCGATTGTTAAAAAAGGAGAATGTACTTTTTCCTTAAAAAAGAAATATTTAATAATCCAATTCAGTTCGAAAGTAACATGAATTGTAAAATTTATGCGACCACCGTATTTTTTTTTTTTTTTTTTTCAGAAGTGAAATATATCAATAAATTTTCATTTTTTAATTCATTGTGCAATTTTATTTAAGTAAGTATCTATGTTTATTTCGTTCCTTTATTAACTCGATTTTCTAATTTAATTATGTAGTTCAATAAATAACTATTATAACTGTCTTTTAAAGCGAAAATTTATATAAAAAAAAAAAAAAAAAAAAAAAAAAAACAAGTGAAATTGATTTATAATAAACTTTTTTGAAATATTAGCTAAAAAAAAAAACATACCAACTATATAAGAGATTAAAAACAAAAACTAATTTATTTACGAGACAAAACTTAAGTTAAAATACATTTTTTAAAAAAATATACATACAGAAATAATTAAAATCTAGACGTTTCGAAACCCGTCCGGATTTCCTCATTTTAAAATGTATTTTAACTTAAGTTTTGTCTCGTAAATAAAATAGTTTTTGTTTTTAATATGTATAATTGAGACGGTTTGATGTTTGTGTGCGTTAAATATATAAGAGATTCTTGGAAATACTAAAATAAAAAAAAAAAGATCTTTGTGTTTTGAAAACAAAAGCCCAAATCATTTCTAACAAGAAATTTTCGTGTTATTTAATATTATTCCGTTGCGATCAGGTGAACGACCAGGCTGTTTCAGATCATGAAACGAGAAAAGGGCGCTGCAGGCGCTACCTAGCGAGGATTTGCAACAGTTAGAATTTTTAATAAAGCTGCTTGAACTATAAGCGAATAAGCTGTTGTAGGTCCTGAAACGGGAAGAACGCGCCACAGGTGCCACCAAGCGGGAGTTTAATACTGTCAGATTTTTTCAAGGATCACGAACCAGCGGGATGCCGAAGGCAACTAGTACATAAATAAATAAAGAAAATAGAAAAAAAGAAAATAGAAGAGAAAAAAAAAATAATTAATGGGCATACAAGACTAAACTACTAAATGAATCGAAATTAAGGAGAAGCATTCCAAAAGAAATAAATATTAGCTTGACATATCTGCTAATTGTTCAAAACATTTAATACCACTATTTTCGAATAAATTTTCTTGATTTATTTAAAGACTAAAATTCTGCAATTAAATAAGACGATGGATCGCAGTCCCCTGATTTTAAAAATCAGGGGAGGTGTAAGCTGTCGCAAAACAATAAAAAGCATAAAAATAAATAAATAAATGAATAAATAAACCAATTATTTCAAAAATCTTAGACAAAGCATAAATTTAGAATCAAATGAAAAGAATTAAATAACTTATATAAAAATAATTAATAACAATTAAAAGAAAAGAAACAAAAGAGAGTATTGGAAACAGTGAGACGCTAAGTTAAATATTATTCTCTAAATAATAAAATATAATGTTCTTCGAAAAACGTTGCTCTTTGCTTTTTCCAAAATCTCATTTTTTTAATAGTGTATAGTGTTTCTTATTACATTATAGTTGAAAGTATTTTCTAAATCTTTTATTCTTGTACAGTCGATTCTTTACTTCGTATTTCCGAAGCAAAATGATTAAAAACTTTCTTTCCATAGCATTTTCTGAGAAAATTCAAACACCGCTTTGTTATCTTTGAAAGGAAACTTCCATATTTTCCCTTTAATAAAATATTTCTAAGGTGATACAGCGTTTATAACTTAGATTTCAGTCCTTTTATTCATAACGACTTTGCTTTCTCTAAGACCTGTCTCAGAAGAAAGAACCGTTATCCAGAGTTAAAAAGTATAGATTTCAATCCAAAAGAGTGTTTCTTTTCTTTTCTTTTCATTTTTTTTTTTTTTTTTTTCTAATTTTGATTTTTACCTTAATTAGAAACACACACACACACACAAATGTGTAAAAATATTTTATATATTTATTAATGTGTGTTCTTTTTTTTAGATAATAAAATAAAATGAAATAAAATAAATAAAAAATAAAGTATTTTTGCATTTATTTTAAACAAGTCTTTTATTTAACTCTCTGTATATACTTTTGCTTTTTTTAAAAATAAGTAACCTTTTTTAATTAGAAATTTAGACAAATGCTGTGTCCTTATCTCGAGTTTCAAGGTCAAGTTGTGTTGAATAAATCTTTAAAAAATAGTGAATTAAAAATATTTCTCCTACTATACTCGATTTTACTTTAATTAAGTTTAGAAATAAATAAATAAATTAGTATGAAATAAAATTTATTTATTATATTCATCTATATACATAGACGAAAGTACACAATCTATCGATATTTAATTGGGCACTCTCAAATTTAAAAGTTCTGTCAAATATCTAGAAAAATTCAGCAGACATTATCTGTAATTATTGGGAATATAAAGAACATGCTATACTTCATGCATTTCAGCAAAATTTTTCTCCTAAAGAGGAAAATAGGGCCAGTAAAAAATTAAACAAAAGTCAAAATGTTTTGGATCACCCTGTAAAAAGTAATGTTTAAAACGCGTTTTGGTTGGAACATGTGTTTATGAGTATTGTTCTAATTACCTGTATAATTTTTTTTAAAGCTGCCACATATATTAATGGGGATATGTAAAATGAATATATATAAAATGGGCCATATATATAAATGGGTTTTTATTTAATATTTTTTAACTAATTATCGTATTGGACTAAAAACTACGTCGTTAGATAGTTTTTTGCCTGATTCATAAGTATGCCAACTTTTGTAGCGATGAGTGGAATGGTTTACTTTGTATAATGAATTCAAACCTGATATAACACGATATCCATTTTATCAAAATAAAATCGCATTCTAGATTTTTTTTTTTTTTTTTTTTTTTTTAGTGTTTGTTCCTGACACTGTTCCGGAAGCCTCTTAATTATTATATTTAATTCTATGGTACACTGTGCATATGAATAACATTTGTGTAAAGTTATTAAAATTCGGTTTATAGAAACACCTCTCATAGAATGCAAGGCTTTCGAATACTTTCGATTGCCTCTGCATACAAATTAGTGTTGATATTTACTCCATTTTATTTAGAAAACATCTGATAGTGAACTTGAATAACATATTTCAGTTTCATTAAGACTTGTGCAAAGTAAAAGAGTTAAAATATGGCTTATAGAAATAAATACCTTTCATAGAACACAATGCTTTGGAAAACTTTGGGTGCCTCTATACACATACCAGTACATGTATTCATTCCGTTTCAATAAGGAATTTCTGATGGTGAACTTGAATAACATTAACATATATCAGTTTAAAGAAATTCTATGAATATTTACGGGAGTTAGAGCGCAGTCAGACAGACAAACCGAAGTCATTAACATTTTTCAGTCTTGTTGGAAAATGTTAAAAATGGCCGTCTGTTAGGGGAAAATAAAAGACTATGGCTTAGATAAAAAAAAATATGCACACAATTTCACAAACACACATATATATATGCAGGGTGATCAATTTAACAGAGTACCCGTTTGTTTTTCTTATTACCCTTAAATATGACGGATGTATCAACTATTCTAATACTGAACTATAATTGTTTGAACCTTGTTTAAATGTGGGAGACAATTTCCAACACTGTTGGACTGTTACAACATTATTTGTGAGATAAAACAGAAATGGAGACGCACACTTTTTAATCATGTAATAATTTTATTTATGAAAAACAAAATTGGATTAAAATTTTTTACATTATCATTCCTACATTACATTTACATTTACATTATCATTTTTACATTATCATTTGATAGGCTTTTCTAGAGACGTCCTGCAATCATCGATGAATTAAAACACATCATAACTGTAGAAATCTCGTCAATAACACCAACAATGCTGCGAAGTGGGCCAAAAACCTGGTTTGACGTGTTCCTATATGCATTCAAAATGGTGGCGATCATTTTCAACATTTCCTGTGAGGAATGATAATGTAAAAAAATTGAATTAAATTATGTTTTTCAAAAATAAAATTATTACAGGATTAAAAAAATTGTGAGTCTCCATTTCTGTTTTACCTCACAAATAAAGTTGCAACAGTCCAACAGTGTTAGAAATTGTCTCACAAACTTAAACAAAGTTCGAACAATCATACTTCAATGTTAGATTAGTTGCCTCATCTGTCAAATTTAAGGGTTATAAGAAAAACCCACGGGTACTCTTATAAACTGATCACCCTGTATATATATATATATATATATGTTTATATATATAAAGACTATATATATAGTGTTTTAAACAATGTATTAATTGGAGCCTTTAAATTTTTACTAATGTCATTCTGGGTGGTGCCGTTGGACGATTGTTCCCATTTAATTTCGTTTCTATAGTGTATAATTGTTTAAAGATGATATCTGCGAAAGCAATTATAAAAAGGAACGCTGATTTGATTTGAATGCATATCGACCTACAGGTGGCGTCAATATGTTCGTTTTTTTTTTCGTACACGGGGCGGCTAAATCTTTGCGACGATTTTGTACCAAACTTCATAAGTGAATTGCATATTTTGAAAAAGAATCTTGAATTTGGGTCTTTATACAACGATAAGTGGCGCTTCAATTATACAACTACATTTTTGCATCTATTACTTAAAAGTTCACCAAACTTTGTATGCAACACTATTATGTGCGAAGTTATAATTACAATTTTATGCATGTTAACAGATAAGTGACAATGTTCAATAAAAAATACGAGTTTATTTTCTTTTGACATAAAAATAAATACATTTAATTAAACGTGAAGGTAAAACAAATTAAAAAAGTTAAATTATGCCTCTCACAAAAATTGATGTCATTATCACTTTAAAATTTTTTTACGTATTGATAAAGTGCTAAGGTAGTTCTATAGCTATGATTCAACAGAAAATATTTTAAAAACATGGTATATAATACTTTTTTATGCTATAATTATTACCCTTATCAACTAAATCTAATATTTTAATAATTGCGTATTTATTTTTTAACTCTCCTTAATTTACTTTGTTAAATACATATTTTTTGCAGAAAGAAATGTTTAAAAACGTGCCTTTATATTTTCTTTATGTATCCCAAAAGCGTAACATTTTTTAGTTTTTTTTTTTTTTTTTTTTTTTTTTTTTAAAGGCGTTAAAAATTTTTAGTAAATGCCTCTCATGTATTTAAAACACTCAATAACTAACTAAAAGCTTTATGAAAATGTAAAAAGCGTTTTAAATATTCATTTTAGAAAATCTTCTCCACGTAAAAAGTTAATGAATATTTCAGCTGACTTTACAGTATTTATAATTTTTCATTATTACTTTATAGCGCATAATTTTTTGCTCTCACATTATTTACTTAAATGGCTTTAAATGGTTTTAAAAGTACTGTTAACAAAATATAAAAATAATCATATACAAAATAAACATTTTTTCTCTCTCTCCCTTTTTATTTAACAAGCTTTTATTAGCTTCACCATGTATGTATGTTTGTATGTATGTTTGTAATCGCTCTGGGAGCAAACAAAAAATCTATATTGTAAAAAAAGACTTTCACTGCGTGAACGCTGTGGCTGTGAGGTAAAGCTCCGGGCTACGAACTTAAAGGTCTAACGTTCGAGCCCTGTCAGGGGAGATTTTTTAAAAATGCTTTTTGTTTAATTCTAAATTATTTTTATTAAAAATGTAAATATTATGGTGTGTCACTCACACGACTTTTTTTTTTTTTTTTTACCCTGCATTTTAATACTATAAAGATAGATATTTTGTGCTTTTTAGTTCACATTTCAATAAAAAGGTGTTCTTTAATTTTTTAAAAGTGTAATATTATTATTACTTGATAAGCGATATTGGATTTAAATTTCATAACATAAGTGTTTTTCACACTGTTTAATGCAAAAACTGTGTTCTTTACACTGTCTAATAAAAAAACTATTAAAAGTTTATTTTTCTTAGTACGGCAGAACTAGTTGTTTCAGACAGCGATTTTACGTTGTCACACTTCCAATATGCCATGAAGCCTGCCAATATCCAATTTTACCATTTAATTTCTTAAACTATCTTAAAATATTTAGAAATTTTATTAACAAACTCATCAACCGTGAAAATTCATTTTAAGCAATTTGGAGTATAAGATTGATTTTTTTTTAATACCAACTATGTGAAAAATACTAGAGCCGGGAATTGAACTAAAGCCCTCCGCTTCACGTGCTGATGCTCTTCCACTGAGCCACACTGGCTGACAACCAGCGGAACATTTCTCACATAATAAACGTTGCATCTCCGTTCGCAGATACGATCTTCTTGTCAACAGTATGCATCCGAAAGTAAAACTTTCACGAAGGTTAATACTTTAGTATGTTAAAGACAGCGTCCCGTTTTTGAGACACTGTGCATTTAAGGGTTAAAAATAACAATATTTTAAAAAGTTTTTCTGAGAATAAATATATACTGCTTTCATCTAGACAGGGTTGCCAAATTTGGCCTTTTTTTTTATTCAACAGTCACCAATAATTTTGAGAAGTGACATTTGATATACAAAATACACTACCAATCTTCGAAATGATTAGTCAAACGTTACAATTAAAAATTATTGGTGACTATTGAATAAAAAAAAAAAGCCAAATTTGGCAACCCTGCATCTAGAATGAATATGTAGTCATTTTATTAACCCATAATCTAGAAATATAGATTTCCGAGTTGTGCATACAGGATAAACAAATAAACTGAATAGACAAAAAAGATCGAGAATTTTGAGTTTATGCGTTTCTAGATGAAATACGAACAGACAAGTTATAGAAGAATGTTATGAATATTATGAATTCTTTGTAATTCCAGAAAATTTTGCTTGGTTTTCTAGAATTGGTCATAAAACTAAAATTATGGTTAATAAATCTCGCGTCTTGTATTCGTATTTATTTAGCAGATATTTTTAAACAAGTTTAATGTCACAATAATGTAGGAAATCACATTAAAATTTTAATAGAGGCTTCTAGAACTTACTAACAAAGGGTACTAGAATTTACGAGGAAGACATGGAACTATCAGTGAACTGTAATGGTTTTAAAGTAAAAAAAAAATATATTAAAAATTCCTGGTAACTAAAAGGTGTTAAGTTGGCAACTATGCACTGTAAAAAAAATGCAACTCTGCTGCCAGAAATTCTCTGTAATTACAGAAAAATACGTTTTGTCAATGTAATTTTTCCATAATTTACGACTTTTTCCTCAAATTACAAAAAATTTCTGGCAGCAAAGTTCATGTTTTTAACAGTGATAGATATCAGCCACAGATTTTTTTTTTTTTTTCTATACTTCTTCGCTAAATTTCTGTGTTTTCAATGTAATTTGAATAATAATCTCTGCAACTAGATATATATTCGTAAATAATAACTAACTCACTGTAAGTAATAAATAATCTGTAAATAAATAATCATTGCTGTAAATAGTAAACGACGAATAAGTTTCTTTCGATTCTTCTAACATAATTTTCAAGACCTTATCAATAAAAAAAATTGACTGATTTAACGAAATTTTTGTTGTTTTTTCAAAATATTTTTTGTGTATAGATTTCGGAAATACAGTTTTTCGAGTATGCGGTTTGATTTTTAAAAGAAAAAGAACTAAGACGATTAAAACAAGTCGATTGATTACACGAAGTGCTTAGATTTGTGTTGAACGTCCTGCGTAAGATCTTTCTAAGGGTCTCTTAAGATCTTAAGAGGGATCTTTCTAAGGGTCCCTTAAGATCTTAAAATGGATCTTTCTAAGGGTGCCTTTCCAATATTTAGGCGAGTTTCGGAGAAAACTACAGAAATTCCAACAGGTAATTCGAAGAGTGTGACCTAGGTTTTATTTCGGTACCTGATGTCTATTAGTTTCCACAGAAATCTCGGTCACTAATGAGGCCTTCATCTCTAAAAAAACTTACAAATGATATTTGAATTAAACATGAAAATTCTCATATATACATGTGCATAAAAAGCATAAAAAAAGATAAATTTTGCATGCTAAAAACTTATTACAAAGTATAACATATTATAAATAGAGCACGACATATAGAAAAGCAGCTGTCATAATAGCATAGAAAGAAAATAAAATCTTCTCCTCGCAGCCTAACTTTCACTACTCTCTTTAAAAAACATAAAAAGTTTTATTAAAGGTACGGATGGTTTACTGGTAAGGACCCCATATTATATCAGTAAGAAAACTACTTTTTTGTTCGGAATGAAATATGATAGTTTCTGTTAAGCTCAAATATTCTTTACGAAAGTAGAAGATTATATTTTTTCGTATTCTATTCTGTGTGGGTACAGCAAAGATATGTACCCCGTGCAGGTACATGTGTTCAAAATATCGTTTTATTCTTACCAGTATCTTCTGCATTGGAGAGATGTTTGAAAACCTCTTTTGTAATTAGGATTACCTTTTACTTTGAAATCTTCATAAGACAACTTGACCAGTCAAGTTGAAACAATTTTTTCTTAAACAAGGTGATTTTTGTTTTTTGTTTTTTTTCAGCAGCAAATGGTGGCTAAGATATAATTATTTTCATAATACCTTTTTATATTTCTTAAAAAATGCTAGTTAATAATAATAATAATAATAATTAAAATATATATTTATTTTTTACCGGACATTTACTTTTCTGCTAGATTCAATATAACGGAATGTGCCGAAGGCTAATGAAATAAATCAATCAAATTTTACTGTACATACGTTCGAGTAAAGAAAGCATATAATGGAGAGAAATAGAAGGATATAGCATTATTTGCATAATATTAAAATATATTCAACTGACTAAATATAGTTTTAATATTAGTTTTTCCAATCACACAATTAAAACATTCATTTCATTAGTTATTTAACTCAAAATATTTATGCGTTGAGACGGTCTTAACTCACACACCGCAACACTACGTGTAGTTCAGAGATTCTACTCTCAAAGCTAGTAGACAGAATGTGTCGGATTCGAAATCCATAATGCACGCGTCAGCCTCGGAGTTTTCTCTAGTTTTCCTCAAACTTACATAAATACAAGCTAGGACCTTTTAGCAAAACCCGGCTACAGAAGGCATGATGTCCAGTCCTAGAACCTTCGAATTGTCAGTAAGTCTTAGCCTATTTAACACTCTACAATAATCTACACTGTAAAATATTTTAAAAGGTTTTGCCGGTCAGTGATCTTTAAAATATTTTCCAGTCACTGAGTGTAAAAATAAAATTATTCTCGTAAATTTGTTATAACTTTTTTTTTCGAAGAAAGTAAATGACCAATAAATGGTCAACACTCACAAATCCACTGCATTTTGGTCAGTGATGCCATATGGTCGAAAATTATTTCCCCAAACAGGTCTTCAAATTTTCCCAAATCAGGTTTTTTTTTTCGAAAAAATCCCCCACTTGATTTCTACTAAAAAGGGAAAATAAAAAATTTTTCAAAAAAAAAAAAAAAAAAAAAAATCAAGCAGATTTAAGTGGATTTAAGCTCAGATTTTTCCCCAAATAAAGGCAATTGAAAAATAAAATCCCCAAATAACAATAAAGCTATTGATAATCCCTGGTCGTAGGGAAAAATCATTACGTTGCCAACATTTACAGAAAGTTGAATTCCCCAGATTTATCCCTAAACATTTTAGAATTCCCCAAAAATGTCCCCATAAACATTTGGTCCCCAAAATTGTCCCCAGAAGCCTCAAAAATCCCCCAAAAAACCCCAATTATTTGGGATTTTTTTTTTTTTTTTTTTTTTTTTTTTTTTTTTTTGATTGCCTTCATTTGGTGAAAAATCTGAGATTTAATCCACTTAAATCTGCTTGATATATATTTTTTAAACTTAATTTTTCCTTCAATTCCCAATCTGGCATCACTGATTTTGGTACAAACACGGGTACTAACTTTTTCTCTCGAAAGGGACCCAGGGTGTGGTAGTGTCTGGTTCTCCTTAAACTGTTCTGCACCGTTAAGTGCTCGATGCGCTCGTCAGCAGATAAATGAACTGCTACCATCATCCTTGGCATTCAAAATTAAACTATGCATCTTATGTGGTTTGTGACCAGTGATGCCAGATTAGGGATTTTTTCCCCACTTTGAGGATTTTTGAGGCTTCTGGGGACAATTTTAGGGGCCAAATGTTTGTGGGGACATTTTCGGGGAATTCCAAAATTTTTGGGGACAAATCTGGGGAGTTCAACTTTTTGTCAATGTTGGCAACGTAATGATTTAACCCTATGACCAGGGATTTTCAATAGCTTTATTGTTATTTGGGGATTTTTTAAAAAAATTGCCTTCATTTGGGGAAAAATCTGAGCTTAAATCTACTTAAATCTGCTTGATTTTTTTTTTTTTTTTTTTTTTTGAAATTTTTTTTATTTTCCATTTTCAGTAGAAATTAAGTTGGGGATTTTTTTGAAAAAAAAAAACCTAATTTAGGGAAATTCGAAGACCTGTTTAGGGAAATAATTTTCGACCATCTGCGGCATCACTGCTTGTGACACCGTTCGTTTCATTGGGACTATGTGCTTTGCAAGTAATGGGTCACTATCCTGTTACTTAGTAATTATTCGCCCCTGTGGCCGGTAAATAACTCGTAGGCTTGGCTTTGTCAGATAGGGAGGGACCGTTCAGAGGTTTCCAGTTTTCAAGTATGTAAACCAAGAACATTCTACAAACGAGATGCTATAGAAATTTAGTTAACAATACCCTTTGTAGAAAATAAAGCCTTAGCTTATTTTTTTAGCTAATTATACGTTCTAACTTAAAAAAAAAAAAAAAAAAAAAAAAAAAAAAACATACATTTATTAATAACAGGCTTTAAATGTAATGACACACTATTTTAAAATATCCGATAACTTAGATGTGGTAAACTCTTAAATATATCGATTTTAAATCACTTTTCTAACACTTTTAACAATCGATAGTCTCATTACACACCTGTTTCCCACATCACCTGTTGCCTCCTCCTATCTATTTGAAATCCGAAAATTTGAAAGTGCTGAAGTATTCTCTAGCGAGCAGTGGCAACACAGATCGAAGAAAGAGATCGATGACGTCATTGCTGTACGTGATGTCATAGAATTATTATTCCTCTAGTTTCAGCTTTAGTTCGTAAAAGGTTTTAAATTATATATTGCGGATAATTAAACGTAGCTTTAAAGAATGATTGAAAAGGCGATAATAGAAGTTCACACAAATATATTTATTATTATGTATACATATATTGAGCAAAATATTGTGCTGCATTACCTAAATATTGATTTAAAATCAAGTAATAATTTTAAATTAATGAACAGGGAAATAATAAATAGATAAATAAATTAAAACATGGAAAATATTTCTAATTGAATATTTTATCTGAAATAGAAAATATTATTATACTAGCAGGCTTTGCTCGCTTTGCTGGGCTCTATATTTAAATGATTTCTTTGTAATTGAATATACTTCGATTGGCGACTATTTTCGTCACAGCTTTAGTATGGGACCTCCATGGCAATATCAAACATTTTTTGAACTTCTCGAATCTGTACAACAAAACTATTATTAAAACAAATATTTTCGAAAACAGTCAAATAGCAGGTGTTAATTCTTCGAATATTCTGTAAACAGTTAAAGCTGTTACTCGTGCAGTATAAGTCATTATTCGATGAATGTTCTGGGACAGTCCAAAAAATAGTCACTTGTTCTACAGGAGTAAAGCAAATAACATCAAATACTGCAGAGCAAAAATTTTCGTTCACTCACGAAAAATGTCCAGTCGCTTAGAGCTCAATCCCTAAAGTGCAATCACTCAGAATATAGGTCTCTGAATAACTCTGAATCGCAGTGACTACATACTCTTTCGCAAAAATCAACTCACTCCTATTTATAACTTTTGACGATAGGGCTTGGCGATGACTCCATCGAGAATCTTTTGGTAAGCTCAAGGTCTATGTTCCCGTGTGTTGGAGAGCTTCGAACTTCGGAAATCCTAAACTACCATTTTTCACCAAATTTGGTCGCCCACTCACCAAGTTTGTCACCAAGACTATGCTTCCCATTAAACATATCTTTATTTAGTTATTTAAATATTAATTTGAATTAATAAAATATATCTCCCCGACAGCGTGCAAGTGCAGTTACACACGCAGCTCATTTATTTGTATGTTAAATTAGCGTTGTGATTGGTATATGAAAAAATAAATAAGTAACTAAACATTATCGTGCTACACAACTTTATTATATCTCTCCCTTGGCGGCTTTTGAATTTTTGTCGCCATATTAGCGATTTTTTTTTTTTTTTTTTTTGTATAATTTCTTGTATAAAAATAGAAAGCGTTCTTTAATATATAAGAACCCTTCATATTCTGTTTATTTTATTAACGGTTTTTAGGTTTAAAATAGTGCTTGCTAAAATAAATTTTCTATTTTAAAAACTGCACTTTTTTTTTCTATAAAATTATCTACTCAGATAAAAATAGATTATTTCTGTGACTACTTTTTCAGTTTATTTATTTTATTTTTTATCATTGTTTAATATTTTATAAATTTTATATTTTCGATGCGCTACCTAGATTAAAATCGCTGTTGCTAAATTAAACCTATTGGCGAAAAATGTTCGATGTACTTCAACGCAACCATTTAAAAAATCACCCAGGAGGATCTATAAATAAAACTGATTTTAGTACAACATATATTAGCATCGTAAACTATATTAGAACTTTATCAATATGTAAAAAAAAATTTAAAATGACGTCAATTTTTGTGTGATGCATAATTATATATATATATATATATATATATATATATATATATTTGTTGTTCACGTTTAGATAAATGTATTTATTTATTTTTTTTTTTTTTGGCAACAATTA
The DNA here is from genome assembly GCA_963930645.1 of Salticus scenicus. Classification (NCBI taxonomy): domain Eukaryota; kingdom Metazoa; phylum Arthropoda; class Arachnida; order Araneae; family Salticidae; genus Salticus; species Salticus scenicus. The sequence goes on along the minus strand of OZ005662.1, from coordinate 78,177,670 downwards.
AATTATGGATAAAATTTAAATGGCTATTTTATTGCGATTATTAGCTTATTATTTTCATATTTTTATTAATTAAAAGAAAACTAAACAAAAATTCGAAAATCTGACTTCGTTGTGCACAATGACCCTTTGGGGGGCACCTTTATTTTAAATCCCGTGACTGCCCGAGCTACCGTTTTCGAGAACAGTGAAATATACATATATATATACAAATATTACTCACTTAATAGTATAAGAATAAATACATTATCATGATTCCAAGAAAATGATGTAATAACTATTAGCTCATAATTTTTATGATTGAATTTTATATTACATTTTAATTTTATCCCCCATGGGTATTTTAGAATTGCAATGGTAGTTATAAACTTTCGTTGAAATCTTTTTACATATTGAGATTAAAGGAAAAGTGTAAGCACAAAAAATGTTCAGTTTTGAAAGATCTTTCTAATGATCTAACATTTATGCAGATTAATTAAAAAAATAAAATAAATAAAAAATAAAAATACATAGCATTTCTAAGGAAAAAAAAAAAAGGCTACCAAAAGTCTCTGTTTTGAAGCGGTCTATCCGGAATTGTTCCTGACAGAAGAGGGTCATTATTATTTTTAATATAACATGTAAAAGTAATATTTCAATGTTTGATTCATTTGTTTGGTTTAACGATTTTTAAAGAAAGATTTAAATTTGCGAAGTAAGTATAGTTCGTATAACTAAATTTATTAAAATAGTCAGGCGAAAATAATAACAAGAAGGAAAAATCATGCAACCCGCATTGATTATTAACAATTTCCTTCTGAAAATGCTCGTTATTTCGTTTAATCTTCAAGGTCTTTTTAAGTAGAGACAATCCCTAGTGAAATTGAATGACATATATCATTTTGAAAAAATTCTGAAGATATTTATACGGTCTCTGGAAGCAGACAGACGAACAGTCAGACAGAGGGAACAGAGGGATGCACTAATGCGAATAATATTTACTCTTCAAAAATTGTTAGAAAGCCTTAAAAAATGCTCAATGTAAACGAAAATGAATTCCAGAAAAAATTCAATAATATCCCTTAATGCAATTGAATATTTTTGTGTGGCTCTGTAGATCTTACTGCTAATCTGCTAATCTTCTAATCATACTATATATATATATATATATATATATATATACATATATATATAATTATTTTGTACATATAAGTAACATATTGTAATTTCACTTTGCATTTGATTTCTGCAAAGTAAAGTTATTAAAACATGGTTTATGAAAATACCTCTCATATAAAACAATGAGTGTTAAAAAACATGTAACGTTAAAACTTTTTTCTGTTATTACTACCTTGCTGAGTTGTTGAGATTTATTTTAAAATAAAGTTAAGATGTGGAAATTATGATTTGTTATTTAATAAACCTGAACAAATTAATTTGTAAAAGTAATAAAATTTTCGTAACTACGGTATTAAAGATTTGATAAAGGATTTTTTGTTAAAACTTATGCGGGAAAAAAAAAATCATCGCAATAGGTATTAATTTTCGGAATATAGAAGGACTGGAATGCTTTAAATATGGAGAATGAATTTTATAAATATATACATGGAAAGAAAGAGTGATAGAGAGTTATAAATATTTATAGAACGTTGGAAACGCCAATGTTAAAAAATATCAAAATCAAACTATCGTTTCGACAGCGTAAACTGTACCGTCATCAGTGCAGAATCACGGTACATACCGTCATCGATGCCGCAAATGCAGTTTGCTTTTAAAATTTTTTTTAAAATTAATGTTTTGAACGTTGTGTAAATATTAATATTTCTTTTCAGCTACAAGTTTCGTTGTATGCTATATATACACAGTATTGTTGATTGTTATATATATATATATATATATATATATATATAAAAGATATTTAAGATTTTAGTAAAGTTTGCTCGTGAAGAAAAAAAAAAGTTTTTAAAAGAAATAAAATAAAAATACTATTTCCTACTCAACCTAAAAGAATCGTTAAAAAGGTTGCTTAAAAACATATCGGAAGAAAATTTGAAAAAAAAAAAAAAAAAAATATATATATATATATATATATTAGAGCTAACTGTTTCAAGTAAGCCGATTCTAAATGAATAGTAAAACAAATATACTATCGAAATAAATTATACTATAAAATATTTTTATTTATTTATTATATTTCTAAAAGTGATTTTGCGCATTGGTTTTAAAACCCTGCATGGTAAAAGAAAAAAAAATGTCGGCATTATTAAAGAAATCTCAATAAATATAATTACGATTCTCATATAATTTTGTATCTATAATTAAAAGGAGACCCATAATCATATATTATAGCTACAACTCATTTCAAGTATTATTTTTTACAAGATGATACCAAAGATTACATATTTTTGGTTAATTGTTTTTCTGATCCTATTTTAGACTTCGGGATAAAACTTTCGCTGAAATATATATGATATAATAACACGTTTCTTTTACTCCTAATGTTTCAAGAGAATTCATGAAGAATTTTTTTAGATATTTAAAAAAAAATCTAGATAGCTTAGTGATTGTCATTCGTCCTTAGCAACAGTCCCTTCGTACACAACAGTATTATGATTTGTTTATTGTTTGCTTATTGATCGCACATTCTTTTACTTCTGGATCGAGATCTACGTGTACATATTCCTGGAAAAGAGAACAGCTAGCATTTGATAGGATTACAACAGGAAGACTTGTAAAAAGACCCAGGAAAAGTGCAGGTATCGAACCAACTCTCTTACGCCCCAAAACGACTAACTGGATGAATGCACTGGATGATTGCACAACCACTCCGCCATGAATTTTAGTTTTAAATTTACTTGTAAAGTCATTATAAACATAGTTATGACATATCTATTCTCCCCAAAAATGTTCCAGCTCATAAAATTTTGATATATCTATTCGATTTTAAGATATCCTGAATTTGCTTTTGTCATTTAAGCGGCGGTGTATGTATATATGTATACACGTGTGCGTGAAAAAACTCACTAGCTCTAATCATTATATTCCATTGAACTGAAATTTGGTAAGCACATTACAGGTTACCGTCATTCGAGCTGTACAGAGTTTCATGTGAATTGGAATCAGAGTTATTTCTCATGGATCCAAAAATGAATTCTTATAAAGTACATTTTATGCACTCAAATTTGAGTATTGTGATATTGTTAAGTTATTTAAATTAGAAGAAAACTAATATATTAGTATGTTTTACAATGTTTTGCTAAAATGTGGATGATATAGGAATTAATGTGCGCATTATTTACAGGTCTTTTACAGGAAAATATGAAATATTGACATCTTATAGGACCTAATATTCTTTATTGTCGAATAATATTATATCTTTTGAGACCTAATTTATAAAGTGCATAAAGTTAACAAAAAGAGAACGAAACTTATGTAGGTATATGTGTATGTGCGTGTGTGAGAGAGAATTTTATTACAGTGTGCAACTTATTGGAAACTACGTGCATAATAATAATAATAATAATAATAATTTTTTTTTTTTTTTTTTTTTTTTTTTGGGGGGGGGGAGTGCAATGACACGCAAGCACATTCGTTTTCATTGTACAAACATGCGCACTTTTGAAGAAATACTCAAACACACTATTAAAATTTTCAACTTTGTCCATTATCTAAATTATTTATTATTAAATTTTATTTGGTTGTCTCGTAAGTGGTTGAAAACTATCTTAAACGACTGACACAAAAAATTTATCCTAAACAACATTTACATAATTTTTAAAAAAGCATTTGTAAATACCCTCTGAAAGTTATATAAATGTTGCCCAGGTTAAATTTCTGGTGTCATTGTTTAATTCAATATGAAGGAACTTTTCCGATGACCCAATAATTATATGTTCTACAGAAACAAAAATTAGACAGAAAGTGGAATATGACCTAAACTTATTTTGTTTATGCTTTATTTATAAAACTGTCTGAAATTAATCATGATATCAGTGTTGGCCATAGTTGATTAAAAAGTAATTGAATTACAATTAAATTACAATTATAATTATTTTTCTGCCAATCGATTAACAAGTATTTTTTATTAAAATCACACAAACAACTGTGGAAGAAAATCATATTTATTGAAATTTTTTATATTTTCCGACTGAGTGAAAATAATGCCTGGACCGGGAGTCGAACCCCGAATCTTTGACTTACAAGGTCAAGGCTCTACCAATTGAGCTATCCAGGCCGACAACCGGTCAGCATTACTCACTCAGACAACCTTTATGCAGAAACATCTCTGGTCTATAATGTAGATAGCTCGACAGAAATAAGACGCAGGAAATGGAAAACACCATTAAACAATGGGAGAAAGAAATACAATTTTTATTAAAATCACACAAACAACTGTGGAAGAAAATCATATTTATTGATTTTTTTTATTTTTTCCGACTGAGTGAAAATAATGCCTGGACCGGGAGTCGAACCCCGGATCTTTGACTTACAAGGTCAAGGCTCTACGAATTGAGCTATCCAGGCCGACAACCGGTCAGCATTACTCACTCAGACAACAGATTGTCTACATGATAGACCAGAGATGTTTCTGCGTAAAGGTTGTCTGAGTGAGTAATGCTGACCGGTTGTCGGCCTGGATAGCTCAATTGGTAGAGCCTTGACCTTCTAAGTCAAAGATCCGGGGTTCGACTCCCGGTCCAGGCATTATTTTCACTCAGTCGGAAAAAATAAAAAATTTCAATAACAAATAATTGATTACAAATAAATTGATTTACTTATTCAATTTATTTGTAATCAATTACTTGTTAATCGATTGACAGTAAAATAACTATAATTGCAATTTAATTGTAATTCAATTACTTTTTAATCAATTATGCTCAACACTGCATGATATATATCTTAAAATTGCATTATTAACACAAAACACAAACAAATCTTTGTTCTAATTCTGTATTATTTACAAAAAGCAAACTTTACAATACACTTGAAAATGTTTCTAAGAAATTCATTTAAAGATTTTTCAAAAATATTTTGTTCCAGATTTAGGTACATTTTAAGGTTGATTAAAATTAGCAAACATGGCTTTTTTATTTACCAGTGAAGAACAAACATACCATTTCCATTTATTTCATTTGCGACTTAAATATTCTCTTTTTAACCATTTACTTCTCTTAAATATTTATAAATTTTAGAAACAAACATACTACCTCTGAAAAGTTTTGTATGCTTTAATCCTTTGTTCTAAAATTAAGTTATTGAAATGTAAGGGTGATAAAAGATTAAAAATGCGTATTATGGAAATGGAATGTTTAATCTTTTTGAATAAACAAAGATAAGGTATTTGAATAACTGTTTGAAAAAAGTCATATGGTATTTGCTAAGAAACAAAATCTTAGAATTTGATGTAGTTATAACAAATTTTAAATGAAAGTTACGCATTATTATTAGCGCAGGAATAAAAAAAAAAAAACTTCTGTTTCTTGTTTAATTAAAACTGTGATTTAAAATACAAATAAAAATTTTTGTAAGTGAAGAAACACCATTATCTACAAACCTCTCAACTGTTGTTTTGGATCGAAATAATAGCACCACCATGAAATATTTTGTGGTGAATTGATCAGATAATTTCTCTATATATTAAAAAAAAGTTACTGTCGCCGGCGTCAAATTTTTTTGTCTGTCACCGCATCTTCTCTCGGAAAGCAGGGTCCTTCACGTCATGAGAGGTATCAATGCGTTCCGAATACTCCAAGGAAGACATTTCAGCTGGTTAGAAATTTCTATCATTTTATTTAAAGGAGTTATTAACTAAAAACGATGGGTTTATGAAGGTACTCTATTTGCCACATTGAAAAAAGTTTCTCCCAGTGACGTCGTTCTTCTGTCATGAAGTCATTTTACGCGGGAAAATTAAAATATGATCCATGGTTGTAGGTAAGTTGTTTGGGTTTGACCTCGCACCAGTACTGCGCTATGGATAATTGCCGGTCTGGGACGCACCCTTAGGGATGTTTTAGAGACATGCTATCACAATTTTTATCCTCCTCAGAGGGGGTGGATCCCTTGCTTTGGGTATCCCCTAGGTATAGTTTTGATGGGAACAGGGATAACTTTGCAGCTACGATGAATTTTATGTGTACCATCCACCATTAGTGTAACGGACGATCTTTGTCCGGCTCAAGTAAGGAACCTGCAATCTTCCAATTACTAACTCGGCGCTTTACCGACTGGGGTACATGGTTGGATCCATAGTTGAAACCATGGGCCTGGATCCATGGTTGTAAAAAAGAAATAATAAGGGTTACATACTAAAGCTGTAATCCAAAATGGTCTAGATATTACAAATTTCTGTCTATTCAAAATAATAATAATAATAATAATAATAATAATAATAATAAAAGATTTTTCGCATAATTTTCATAAAAATAAATAAAAATAAATAATGTGGTATTAAATATGTATTTCAATTTGACATCGAATATGAGGATTTTTGTAAAATTTTTCTACTGTTTCCTTGTGTAATGCACTATTAATATTCCTATTCAGTGAAAAACAAAGCAGCGAATAGGCGGGCAGAGCGCTGCATGGGGTTAATAAATAAAGTGAGTCGGGGGTTGGTGAGCGGAGCATGCAGGTGGCAGAGCCCCCTAGTAATTCTAAAAAAATATTTAAATTATTTCGACTCGAAACTAGTGTTGTAATTTTTTCAATTTATGGTGTTTGCGTTCTGCAGTAAAAAATTACATGTACATTAATAACCTCGATATGCACTAATGAAAAACCTTTATAATCAAACATCAGACGTTGCGAAAAGCTCATTTGATTAAAATCTGTTTAATTAAAAATAATCTAGTGTGTCACTCATAAGACTTTCTCTTACCCTGCATTTCAACACTATAAAGGTAGATAAAGTCTTAAGACAAATAGCGTAAAATAATGAAATTAAAAATTACAATTAAATAAATTTTAATTACTACATTAAAAAATAATCTTAAATAGGTTTAGGAAAAATTTTATTTGATGTAAAATTCAATGTAAGGGGACTTGCGCCCCCATTAACTCCCAATATATTGCCTACATACATTTTTATATGTATAAAAGTATGTTTTGTGTAGATTGTGATATGGAAATCCTTTAGCATCCGTTTACAGGGCTATCCGAAGTATTTGGATGTATTGGAACTGTATTTGGAAATTGCTGTACTCGGAAATGCATTTCATTTAGTGTTAGGTATTTGTAATATAAAACTGTATATATATATATATATATATATATATATGCGTGTGTGTGTGTGTATCAGGTTTATTATTAATTTGCCTTGAAACTTGCCAATTTTGGTCAAACACTTCAAGAAACAACCTCATACGAATTTCTCAATAACAAATTTGAATATCCCGCAGTTTCAGATAGACAACCAAACATTGGATTTTCGTAGTCACCGTACCTCAAAACGTGATATTATAGAAAAAATAAAAGAGTTAAAAATTGTACATCTAAAAATACATTTATTATAGTATGAATAAGAAAAATGTATTTTCTTTCCTGAACAGTGTTCTTCGACATAGTAAAATAGAGCAAAATACTTCCATCAATTATATTCAGTGTAAAAGAACGTTTAACCAAATTTTGGGTAGCCCTGTATATTGTCTATGAACTATATGCTCATCATATTATGTAATTAAATTTAGTGTTATATGAAAAATACCTAAAACTAAATGGAATGCACTTCCAAGTACAGCAATTTCCAAGTATACTTCCAATACATCCAAATACTTCGGATAGCCCTGTAAACGGATGATAAATGATTTCCATATCACAATCTGCACAAAACATGTTTTTATGCATAGAAAAATTGCTTTCATTCCGTATTTTAGGGCAGCCTATGGATCTTACACTGTACTTACCAAAAACTTCCCCCATAGGCGTAGTGTATTTGAATTCTCTTGGTTGTCCCTGTACACACACCATTTACTTGATCTCAACGCAAAATTTAGTGTTGTATCACTATATGATACAGATTTAAAATACCGAGTCTGGACTTTCTGGTACTAATTGTTCTTGAGATATGTTGATAGCAAACGGACACACACACACAGACCAACCACTAAAAACACTATTTTTGGATTCAGGAGACCAGAAAATGTGTAAATATAAGAAAAACTCAATTTCGAAAATTTAAACCTTAAACAATATTTTCCCTACCACATATATGGGTAAGAGTAAGTAAACATTAATTTAAAATAAATTAAAATCACGCTAAGATTAAATGCTAAGATTTATTTTATTAAAATAAAAATAACATAATTATGAATATTTTGCGCTGTGGCTTATAAAAAAGAAATACATATAGTTTATTTATTTATAATGTAAATAATTAAAATTTGCCGCCTTGCGAAAATGATTAGTAGTGGCACATCAGCGATCTTGCATTATGTATATATATATATATATATATCTATGTTTTTGTTTTCTGAACCTGGATATATTTTTAAAAAAGGAAACTTTACCCGTGAAACATCTTGATAAAAAAGGTAAGGCAGGATTTAGATTATTTCATACGGAAGAAGAGTTTTTTTTTTTCGGGGAACAGGGTGTCTCATAAACGGGTGCTGGAGTTTTCCGGATAATATCAGAAGAGATGACATCGAAATCATAAGCAATTTTAATATGTAAGGATTAAATTTTGACCCAGTAGCGTAGAACTTTTTAACTGTGATAGTCTGTAGTGTAGAAATCACATATAATTTTAAAATTTTCTATTTAATTTTAATTCAAATCTATTTTACCGTTTCATACAATACTTTTTTCGTGTATTCAATATTAATATTTAATAACCACCGAATTGTTTCTCCATCAATAAAATAAATAAAAAAGAAATGCAAAAGAAAAACACTCTGCAACAAAATCTCATGATATCTTTTCGTCTTATTAAAATAAAATGTGGCTCATTTCATTTATGTTCCTCCTAAATCATATAGTCTAATCACTATTTTATCCAGTTAGTCATAATTATCCTTGAAATCTCTTTTTTTTTTATCTCAATTGGAAGAACCTTGACCTTGCAAGTCAAAGATCTGGGATTCGACTCCCGTTCCAGGCATTATTTTCACTCGGTCGGAAAAATAAATTTCAATAAATATGATTTTCTTCCCGATCAGTTGAATGTGTGATTTTAATATATTGTACTACTTTCTCCCATTGTTTAATGGTGTTTTCCTTTACCTACGGCTTATTTCTGTTGAGCTATCTACATGATAGACCAGATGTTTCTGCCTAAAGGTTGTCTGAGTGAGTAATGTCCACCGGTTGTCCGCCTGGATAGCTCAATTGGTAGAGCCTTGACCTTGTAAGTCAAAGATCTGGGGTTAGACTCCCGGTCCAGGCATTATTTTCACTCGGTCGGAAAAATAAATTTCAATAAATATGTATTTTATTATTTAAATTAAAAATATGCTTGTTTAAAAAATCGCTTTTTTTTAATCATACGCTATTAATAGTAAATAATATCTTATTCTGTCTTTAAAATATTTCCTTTATCAAACTTATACCCTAACAGCACAGTTAGGCTTAACTTATCCACAGTACATCTTAAGGACATTTCTGGGATGTCTTTTCATCCAGAAGACATCATGAAGATATCGTGGGGAGGCGATGTGTTGTCTGGGTATGTTTATATACCTATATTTAAAAAATATCAGATAATTAAAAATGTTCATCAAGATGTGTAATTTGAAGTTCTATATATCAGGGAATACAACGAAATATTCAAATAAATAAATAAAAGAAAAAAAAAAAACATCCCTTCAAAATGGATCCAACTCATCTGCTAGAAAAAAATCAATCGATATTTATTCTAAAAATAAACAGACGAACACTGTCAACAGAAAATGCAATATACTAAAAGAAAAAGAATTTTTTTCACAAAATAATATACTGATAATGTTAGATTTCTAGTTAACTGTAATATTAAATACAGAATAGAAAATATGAAAACGCTAATAAAGTAAACATAGAAGATATAAACTACAATATTTATTGGCTAGGATGCTAGAAAGTGTTTTTAACTAAAGTTACTCATTTCATTAAAATTTCACTAAATAATCCTTTTTTAATGAAAGCTATTCTTTTAACAATGTGTTGTTTAATTATTGATCTAATAAAGAGCTATTTTGTTAGTGAATAGTAGATTGCTATTTGCCTCAGAAAGAACTTGTTTTTCTGAATTTGGTTAAAGAAAGCTTTGTTGTTCTATGCATGGTGTAATATAACGCAGCCGTATTACACTTTGTTACACTTTTTTTTTTCTTTTCACATTTTTGCCTTGGGTTTGAATTATAAGAATTCCTTATGTTATAATAAAAAACTTAAAAAAAAAAAAATATATATATATATATATAGACTATAGAAAATCTTTAGGTGTATATAGGGGAGACTGGGGCACAGTGGACCACCCCTATTTAAATCTCTTAATACGTATCTCTTATAGTTTATATTGAGACTCATAGGTGGAAGCACGATAATACTTGTATACATCCAAAAAATAACACATGGTAAAAGCTAAGGTAGCCATTTTACACTATTTTTATGTTTTGAGCTGCTCAAAGTAATGTTTCGAGTTTGAAGTTTTTTTTTTATTTTATCAGGACTGAACTATTGACTACAAGTATTGAATAGTTGTTAAGAAAAGATAAGACATTGTTGTTTTTTTAATTTATAAAAATTTATTAGTATATTTATAGTATATATAGAATTTTAATATTATTATTTGTTTTGTTTGGACATGGGGCACAGTGGACCACCCTTTGGTGAAAAAAAAATTCAAAGTGCAAAAGTGGTCCACTGTGCCTCAGTCTCCCCTATATATATATTATGGAAATTACCCTTAGACCTGCGAGCGCACAGACACCAAAGTCCAGAAAGTACCTCTTTTTAGAACCAAGGCTTTCTATTTACTTCCATTTCTCGACTACCGTAGGTAATGGAAGTATTGTATTCGGTCCAAAAATTTGATATCGAGTTATCACCTGATTTGCATCTTTTAAGGTCTCCTGAGTTCAAAAAATTAGTTTTTGGCAATTGGTCAGTATGTGTGTGTGGAATCTTCTGACTATCATACGTCGAAAACTAATAAAGATAGATCTACGAAATTTCAGAATTGAGACAAATCTGGTGTACAGATGATTTTTCCAACTTTCGGTAAAAATTGGAAAACCAGAAGTGGGAGATCGGAAACCGGAAGTGGGACCGTAAGTCTGTCTCTGAAAAACGGCTTTAACGATTTTCTTCAAATTTGCTATAAACACTGTACTATATGTCCTTTCTTCTGATGTAGTTGGTTAGTTCAGGAAATGTGACAGGCGTCCTATAAAATTAGCTCAGTTAATGATTTCGCAAGTGCGTTCCTTAAAAACGTCTCTACGGAATTTTTTTCAAACTCACCGTATTAATCCCCCTTTAGATCTACTTTTATGTGTGATTGTCGTTTTCCGTTCAACAACTGCGTATGCCAAGTTTTGGTAAAAGTCGGTATTACGAGAACGGCTCTAAAGATTTTCTTGGAATTTGGTGCATAAACCTATTTTAGATATCCTTATTCATGTAATACGTGCTTATATAAAGGAAATTAACAGTATAAGTAAATTTTAGATCTCGGAAACTGGTGTTTCATAAAATGAATCTACCAATTTTCCCCCCTTGTTTTTTAATTTGCTATGTAAATTCTGCTTTAAATGTCTTTACACGTGTATCAGCTTTCTCATACAGGGAGATTTTTAGGTCTCTGCTTTGTTAAGTTAATTTTATGAGTTCTGATCACATTATCTTTAAAAATTAAGTACATATAATAATGTAATAGTGAGCAATGGAAGTCGTGATTTTTTTCCGACAGTTGAAATCACTGAAAATCGCCAAAAATCTTAGACAAGCAAAACAATATTACTGTTTGAACTTATTTTCAATTAAGTTAAAGAAATTTTTTAGAATTGAATTGACTAAACGTCAGTGAACCACAGTCTGTCACAAGTCCAGTGCATATGAAGACACCTTCTTGACACCTGTTTTTAGCCCACTATTTCCACTGAAGGGGTTTTAGCTCTTTTGATTTCAAGTTTTTTTATTGCCGTTCTCTCCGGAAAGATTGTTCGCCCACTGTTCGTGCTCAGAAATTCATTCCTTTGGAGCTCTATCCGACAAGGTTTTTCGCCTAGTGATAACACTGAGAAAATACTTCCCTTGCTAGTGTTCGTTTTGGACAGTGTTCAGTTATATTTTTCTTTCAGCCCTCATGCCTGCACCTATTGCTATGTGTTGGTGTTTGGGATTAAAGCCGATTGACAGCACTAGGGTCCTAGGAAAGGAGAAGTGCCCTCCGTGGGTGACTTTCTAAAGGGTCCTAGCCCGTATTTACACATGTTTCCGAAAAATCTCGGAAAACTCCGAAAGGATAGGACGACGAGCGTGACGAGGGATGGAACCCGGCACCTCACGTCTACCAGCTCTGCGCACAGAACCGATCGGCCACTGGTAGGCACCTCTTGCTGAGAATTTTATTAAAATGCTCAATTCCTTTTCTCGCGATGAGGGAGTGTCCGGCAAGACAATATTTAAAATTACTATGTTGTAGGGCGTGCTGTGTGAATTCCCGACGTGTTTGGGAATTCCAGTTAAGAGTGTTAATGCCCTACAGATGTTTCCGAGGAAATGTTCTCCTCCGCTACTTAAGTAAATTTTATCATGGACTGTTATAAATCAATTTTTTTTGTACATTTAATTTTAATTAGGGGAAAACCGTATAATATGGAGCATCGTGTAATACGGACTATGAGGAAATTTATATGTTCAACACTAGCTGGTGAAATCATCTCATTGCCTTTAGTGAATATTATTGTTACACAAACCATGGAGTGACTTGTACATGCGTACCTGTATTTGGACGATTATGAAATTGAGTTTTCGGTTTATAAGATCATTGATGTAGCATGTATGTTAAAATGGAAATATTACTTTCTGCTGTTAGGTAATTGTAATATAATTTTCGCGTTAATAGTAGCAAATGTACTTATTTTATGAACAATTTAGACATGCGTTTCATGGGCATCAATTTGCACAGCGATTTTTGATTGGAAACCACGTTGCTCTGTTTACTCGTGTAATATGAACCATGCTGCGTTGTGTAATATGGACCAGTGGTCCATAATAAAAACAGAGAGATTTTGTTAATACTCGGCGTACATATGTCGCATACTCAAAATCTTGAAGCTATAGAATAGGCCAGGGAAGCAGAGGTAATCAAATTATCACTTCTTTCGCACACTACCCATTGGATATAACCTTTAGACCTTCCCTTTTATTTCGTCTATTAACTATTTTTTTTCGTCCATTTCTACTATTCCCAAGAGATGTACAAGTGTGTGAGGGAACATGCTGGACAGTCCGTTTCACAATTCCAAGTGTGTCAACTGTTGGGGAACGGGAAGGAGCACTATGGACCACTTGGTTAATATTACGCATATGTTTGTGTAATATGGACCACCGATACGTAAATAAAATAATTATTTTCTGCAATTTTTAATAGTTACCAGAGTACTTTACCAAGTTTAAACTATGTAACTATGCAATTGTAATGAGCAGCCACCAAATTAAATCTTTTTATGTTAATAATTTAAGTTTTATGAGCATTCTTGCTTAGGGGGTCCATATTACACGGTTCTCCCCTACATCTTACAATCGTTTACATTATTTTAGAAACGAATGTGATGTTTTTACCTTTCATTTCATTATATTGTTGGATATTATGTAAAATCAAACACATGTGCTAAGGTGACTAATTTATATTTATATTTGATATTATATTTTGATTAATATAAAGAAAAAAAAAACTCTGAAAAATACTTAACAACAGATCATTTGTATATGGAAACGGCCCTAGAAGATTCGTTACGCAATTGCATCAGGAAGTGATAAAGAGATGATAAAACAGGATATAATTGCGGAGAAAAAAACAAAGAAATGTTTAAAAGAAAAAAAAAAAAAAAAAAAAAAGTAAATTTTCCTTGCATTTGATGTTACTAAAATGCTTTACAATTTGGAAGAGTTTCAATTTTCAACTTCAAATTTCAACAAAGTTTAAATAAAAAATGACAAACTTCCTTAAATGCAAGGGGTCTTAAATCATTAAAAAAAAAAAAAAAAAAAAAAATGAGGCTTAAAAAAATGAGATCTCACGAACGAAGTGCAAATAAGTTAGTAAATTACTCAACGATTGTTTTACAATTATTAAAAACTAATATTCTGTAAATCTAGTTCTGTAATAACATTCTGTTCTACTGCTTTTTAGCCCAGACTTCATTTGGATTTTTTTTTTTTTTTTTTTTTTTACTCATATAATTTCTTACTCATTTTTTTTTTTTTTTTTTTTTTTTTTTACTTTTTCTTACTCATAGAGAAAGTATTGTTTCTGGGTCAAATTTTCGAAATTGAGTTTTTGTTATATTTAGACGTTTTGAGGTCTCCTGAATCAAAAAATCATGCTTTTAGCGGTTGGTGTGTGTGTATGTGTGTGTGTGTTTGCGTTCGTGTGTGTCTGTTATCAGCTTATCTTAAAAAAAAACCCAAACTTGTTATTTTAAATGTGTATCATATAGGGATGTGGCCCGAAATTTTTCATTGAGATGAAGCTAATGATTCGTGTACAGGGACAACCAAGATAATTCAGATACATTACATCCATGGGAAAAATCGCAGGCAAGTAGAGTTTAACAGTTATAGACAATACTAAACCAAATGAAACGAATATATATATATATATATATACGTAAAAACATGTTTCACGTAGAACATGGTGTGGAAATCTATCACTTTTCGTTTACAGAGCTATACAAAAGAACTAGATTATAGTACGACAATGCTTGAAAATTGATGGAAGTGTATTTTAGGTTGCGCCGTGTGTTAGTAGTATAGTATTACATTTATTTGCACCATGTGGTGTGTACATAACCATCAGAATATATACAGGGCTGCCAATATTTAAGCCATATCATTCTTTTTTATTTGTAGTGGAAGTGCTTTAAAGCACTTCCACTATGTCCAGGAAAGCTCCTCAGAAATTAATTCTTTATAGCCATATGGTAAATAATTCATTTTTTTAAATCTATGTATTCATCGTTTGGTTTTTTGTACATTTACACGTTTTGAGTTTTCCTAAATACCGAAGTCAAGTTTTTAACGTTTGATCTTTGTCTGTGTCTCTTAGAATAAATTAAAAGCAAATAATTTCAGCTGATCCAAATGTGGTATTTTGGAGTTAATAGGTTTGTTGCTATTAAGTTTAATCAAGACAGATAAGTTTCAAGAAATGTTGTTTGTGAAAGTTTTTCTGAATAATTTTAAATGATTTTTTTTTTTGAATTCTATATAAATGTAGATACAATAATGGAACGGGGATTGAGGGATGATAGCCCCCTCACATAGAATTATTTGTCAAATAAAGCTGTTCCAAAGCCTAATTTGAATTGTTTTAACCTAGATTTACATAACAGTTTTCATTATCTCACCCCTTAATCTCAAACCTGTACTTATAGTATTAAATTTCAGGGTAAGAGAAAGTCGTGTGCGTGACACACCATATTACTGTTTTTTTTTTTTTTACATTTTAAATGCTAAATACATTTTCTTATTAATTAATTAATTTAAAAAAAAAAAAAAAACATTTGAACAGTGATTTAAATAGCCGCTTTTTATCAACTGATTAAAATTGTTGACAATAGCGGCAAGACATGACTTCATTTTTTTTTTTTTTTTTTTTTTTTTTTTAACTATATTAAGGATTTGTTATATACATGTATAAATAAAAATAATTAAATGAAATTCTTTATTGCTTATTTTCGGCATCCTGTAATATGGAAAAATGTTTCATCCTACTTTATTATAACTGACTCACTGAAAACAGAACAACGGTTTTATTGCAGATTTAATATAAATATTTTGAATGGATTGAAAAATTTTCGAACATACGCATTTGTCGCAGGATTTAGCTTCGACCATAATGGAAACTTCACTATCGTATTATCATATTACTACACATTATCTACATTTTTTCTTTTTTTAAGGTATTATTCACTCGAATAGTCACTGATATACCAAAGCCTCCTTAACTAGATGCCTGTCGCATAGCTCGAAAACATAGCAACAGTTGAAACGGTAGACAGCGCCACCTGGTACAGATTGCTCGATTTTTTTTTCATTTAACTTCCACCAATAATTTTAAGAAGTGATATATGATTTATATAATCGACGTTCCTTCGATTCAATTTGCTTTTTATGTATATCATAACCCTCTTTTAAAAATTTTTGGTGGCTGTTGAATAAAAAAGTCCTGCTATCTGCACCAGGTGGCGCTGTCTTCCGTTTCAACTGATGCCAAGTTTTCAAACAACGCGACAGACATCTAGCTTAGGAGGCTATGCATAAACACTATATTTTCATTTTTGGGACTCCTCATAAAATTGGAAAGTACTTCATAATCATACGTAATGCATGAAAATTACTGAAATTAATAATTCAGTACAATTTTTAAAGCAGACATTATAAATGTGAAAATTTATTTAAAAAGCAGATTACTTTAACGATCGGTATTAAACATTGCACATCTGTTTCTGATATCACCTGTTGTCTTCCATCTTCTTGTGAAAAGTTTTAGAAATTTGTAATTAGAGTAAATATACTTCAGTTCCCATAAATAATATCGATGAAAATAACTAGTCTGTGCAGTCATCTAGCGCATACATAAATTTCAGCAAGTAAAGATTTTGAATAATTTATATCCTCGTAATTAAAATGACTTTTTGAAAGATAGTTGTTGTTGGATACACAAATATGTTAAAAAGTGCCTGATATAAATATTTTACTAGATAATATTAGTTACATATTTATGTTTTACATTTAACGTACATTTGAATATTATTCTTGTTGATTAATGATATCACAATATAATTGCTTGCGTGATTATGTAAATTAGAATAAATTACATTAAAAACGATATGAATAAAGATAATATTAAGTAATGCCGATTTAATTAAAATATCATATGAAGATAAACTGAAAGAAAGAAATACTTAATATTTGCGCGGAATGGAAAAAAAAAAAAAAGTTTGTATAATGATAGCGAGCGGAATAAAAAAAAAAAAAAAAAAAATGTCAGGAAAAGAAACAATAATGTTTACGTTTATGCATATTTTTTCTTACCAGAAAATATTGTTTTCATAGTACAAAAACAGTTAAACATTTATTGTATTATTAACACAGTTAAAAAGATTGTTCAAGATGAACCAAATTTTATTATTAACCGTAAGATAGTTTTTCTTTATATAAACAATATATACGAATTTTTGTAATGTCTCTGTGCCTATGAATTTTATAAGTATGGAGGTGTTATCTGCTTTGTGATATTTTATTAAAAACTGATTTTGAGGATGCAGCTTAAATAAAATGCATTAACGAACTGGAAGTTAAGTGAATATAGAAAACTAAATAAAAAAATTCTGAATACCAAACTCATTTGTTCTCTTTGAATGTCGAAATATCTTTAGAATTTAACCCATTAGCGCCCAGCGTTCTCATTTGAGGATAGCTAATAAAATAGCATGTACATTTTTTGTGGTTTCTTTGAATGATTTTCTTTCTTTTTTTTTTTTTTATGACAGTTTATAGTATCACTCTAATTGATCCCTCAAAGTTTTATGTGCCTATTAATTATAATTACATAATTTGGATATTTATTTTTTGATTTTTCATTCATCGCATATATATATATATATATATATATATATATATATATATTGAGGGGGGGGGCAAATATAACAACTTAAGTCAAGTTGAATAATAATATATATTATAGTATTTTACATTTGAAGTCGTTGTCAGCATATAATAGGAAATTAATCTGTTATTACGAAGTTTTTCTGCCTCAAATTTTTTTCTCTAGAATACTGCACGTCCTCAAATGAGGCTGTACATTTAAAACTATCAGAAGAATTGTTTAATTTAATATATTTTACTGTCTGTTGTCTATATTAATTTAGAAATGAAATATTCATCAAAATATATTTTGCAAAATTAATTCGGGCGTTAACGGGTTATTGGGAAGTAAATAAAAAATTAATAAAAAAATAGCAAGCAAATAATAATAATAATAACAATAACAATAAAAACAGTTATTTTTATTTTATATTATTTTTTATTTTTTTTGTAATTTTAAATTTCTAATAATAACTCAAAAGGCGTAAATTGAAAACTCTAAGTTTGGAAATTTTATATATATGTGAATGAAAAAAATTGTATATGCTTTTTTTTTCTTTTCTTTTCTTTTTCTTCTTCTTCTTTTCCTTTTTTTTTCTTTATTGATATATTTTATACCGCAGGTATATTCTAATTTTTAAATCTTTAAAACAATTTTTAACATAAAAGAAAGATCTAAAACATTACTATGAAAATAACACAAATAAGTTGTATTATTAGTCACATAATTTTTTTCAGCAGATAATAGAAGATTGTGCTCCAAGATAAAAGGGGAAATAGGAGGCGTGCATTGCGTGAACGAGGGTGTTTGTTGCGTGAACGAGGAACGAGAAAATACTGCTGAAACTCAACAATGGCTTTAAAAGTGTTACAAGAAATCAACAGTGTTTTAGCCCATCGAATAGAAACGTTTAATCGACACTTGAAAATCAGTTTTGTCCATCGTTTTTAAAATATCAAAAGTAAACTCAGAAAATCTCTTTATAGTATCAAAAAGAGTAGTATCTTTTTTTTTTTTTTTTTTTTTTTTTTTTTTTTCCTGATTAGAGTTCAGTGGAGCTATTGCAGATTAGTCAATTCTGCTGTGATTTTATGAAAATAGGAGTTGAAGGAAACCGTTATAGATAAAATTTCGGGTGTTGGTGTTAGTATTTAGGCAAATTGACTGCACTAGAGTCCTGTGCCTGAGAGGGAGTGCCCTCCGTGGGAGTTTTCCTAAGGGGTCCTAGACCATATTTACGCAGAACAGGAATAAACTACTACGTCAGAAACGCCAAAGAAAAATTATTGAGGTGCATACAGCTGTTTCGGTAGCCTAAAGCGTACCGTCTTCAGTGCAAAAGGAATACTGAATCTGGAGAAGTGTTCGTATATATAGGAGAGGGACCAGATTTAGTTCAACCAATAGGATTACGGAAGAGGTGGGGAGTGTGGCCAATAGGAATTAAGGAATGTGTAGCTGTGTAAACAGTAGAAAAATTAAGAAAATGTGGACTGAATGTAAAATTTCCAACAATCAGACAAATAGGGAACAGCGAAATCACAATTTACAAGGTTTTTAAAATTTTTATAAATATGAAAAGCTTCAAAGAAATCGAGTTCATGAATGGATTTAGGTCTGCAAATTATTTTAGCTGAAATAAATTTAAAATTATGATTTTCCCCCCAGCAATGTTTAGAAATAGCCGATTTATTGGTTTCTTGTTTGCGGATGTAATTCATATGTTCTTTTAGACGAAATTTAAGACTGCGTTTAGTTTGGCTAACAGCTGGTTGGTTGGTTAGCTGGTCAGTTTGGTTACACAGCTACACATTCCTTAATTCCTATTGGCCACACTCCCCACCTCTTCCGTAATCCTATTGGTTGAACTAAATCCGGTCCCTCTCCTATATATACGACGCTTCTCCAGATTCAGAATTCCTTTTGCACTGAAGACGGTACGCTTTAGGCTACCGAAACAGCTGTATGCACCTCAATAATTTTTCTTTGGCGTTTCTGACGTAGTAGTTTATTCCTGTTTTATTATTCCAACGCCAAGTCTCCTGCTATTACATATTTACGCAAGTTTTGGAGGGAACCACAGGAAACTTCAAACGGAAAGGCCAACGAGCGCGACCTGGGATCGAACCCGTCACCTCACTCCGACCAGCTTGGATGACAGGACTTCTCGGACGTTGTTGGGCTGATAAAATATCTGGAAATGCTCATCTCAGTGTTAGCATCCACCCCTTTTCGAGTAGAATCGCGTTTGTTTCTTTTGGACTTGAAATAGAAAATGGACAGTATCTCGGTAACGAACGGTCAAAATATAATGAAACTTTCACGTTTACCCAGTAAAAGTTAGCACTGCCTTACCCACATAAAAATATTAAGTATTTCTGTTTCGACACCATCTGTAGGTTATTCCTAAGACTTTTTGTCCGATGTTATAATAACAAAACGGAACTGATGTCTATAAATATGAAAATTTATGTTCATTCGAAACTAGAAAAATACTATTTATTATGTTTGAGATGATTACAGTGAAACTTCTTCATATTATGTAATCAGTCTTAAACACCAGTATGTTAAATACTAGATATAATTTTCCCTTTCATGTATTCGAAACGCTAGGTATTAGGAGTTCTACATTTTTTTTCACTATATTTACTATTTATTACATTATAGATCTATCTCTAAATATAATTAGCAAATTGTTCTTGATAAAGACAATAAAACAGTAAATTTGTTACTTATATTAATAAGACACTTTTAATAAATTAAGACTAAGAAAAAATTCTGTAACTGACATCTAGAATCTAAATTGTGGCTCTAGAAAAATAGTTTCATGCCATCCTTATAAATTCTAGTCCCCTTTGAAAGCGAGTTCTATAAACCCCTTTTAGAATTCTAGAACGTTTGCCTATATTATCCAGGGAAAAATTATTTAAAAATCACTGCAAATAAATGTGAATACAAGAGGCGGGTTTCAGCAACTATAATCTTGGATTATGATCCAATTCAAGAAAATCAAATGAGAATTTCTCGCAGTACAAAAGATTCAGAATATTTAGAATATTTTTTCACCATCTGGAAATGTGTATACTAAAAATTCTCGATCATTTCGTCTACTCAGTTTATTGGCGTGCCTTATGCACATAGCTCGAAATCCATATCTCGAGTTAAGGGATTTAAAAAATGACCACTTATTCTGTCAAGATGATGTCGGTATATTTTTTTTTTCTCAGTGAATATGTATATATATATAGAGAGAGAGAAACAGAACGTTCAGTAGTAATATAATTTTAGCAGTACAAACATTTGAAATTTAAAAACGATTTAAATTCAGTATTCAAACAATTATTCTGATCAAAAACGAAGACTACCCAAATCAAACCAAAAAAGAAATAAAGTAAAATTTAAATGAATTATAGCAAACTGGAATGCGAAAACAACATTATTTGTATTCTAACGTTATCAAGGGCCTGGTAGAATGCAAATATGCTAAAAGATGGATGTTTTCCTGTCACAAAGATAGCAAAAGCTAAGAATTTCTTTATTCTCAGTATATATATATATATATATATATATATATGTATATATATATGGTTGATCAATAAACGCATATTTGAAATATTTATAGCTATTGAAAAGAAAAAGGGATAGAAAAAGTAATTTTTAACTATTCTAAATAAAAATTCGGAAAAAATAATATTAATATAACATGAATCAAGTTTTTCATCCGTATTTCAAAAACGATCTTGAAATACTTTATTGTAGATCTTACATTTTAGCACATTTTGTTTATTTTTCTGCAATCTGGAATCTACAATCTCCCATTATCTGTGAAAAACATTAAACTTAATTTTAATAAAAGTATTCAAAAGGAAATGCGTCATTAAAAATATAAGATTACATTATTCAGGATTTTATTTTATCTTTTAAAGAATATTTAATGCAGAACACTGAGTGTATCACTGATAACTCACTTTCATTTTGCAACATACTTAATTCTGCGCTTATCAAATATTAAAAATAACTTATTTTTTAAAAAACGACTAGATAATCAAATTGTTCAAATACAATTTTTCGCGTCTCAATGTCTTTCATAACAAGAATCGAATTGGAATTTCTAAAATAAAAAATAATATAAAAGAGCGTGTAACAAAATTCGCTTTAATATTCATAAAAGAGCATTGCCGGCTACGACAAGGGAAAAAAAAAAAAAAAAAAAAAAAAAGCTTTAAGTATATAGTTGAAACACGTACTTCAATATTTTGAAATTAGCTTTAAATATTCAGAGGTGAATAGATGTTCTCTAAAACACATTAATTATGAAACCGGAATAAAGTAATTCTAATAAATGATTATTTTATTAGTTTCTTTTAACGAATATTTTATTCATATATAACTTAAGAAAAGAAAATTCCATGTACATCATTTGTCAAATTGTTTTTTAGGTTGTTATTTAGAATTTTATTTTAAGTTACAAGTTTGTTATAAAGAGTAAATAAAGTATGAAAAGAGATGGAATAAAAATAAAAATGGAGAATTATATATATATATATATATATATATATATATAGTTAAAATAAATATTTCAGGAATTGGTATTAAATATTCATGGTCGAAAAGAACTTTTCTAAATTTCTGAATACACTGTAATAATAATAATAATAAATAAAAAAAAGATATAAGATATTTGGATAAAGCAATGTTCCAAATTGGAAAGTTCTGTTTATAACCCAAAATTTCAACCCAAATTGGATATGAGACCAATTTTGGATAGAATTACTTTGGGGTTTATTTTTTTCATTGTACATACGTATATATACGAAGTGTTTGCATTTTGTTTAGATCATCTACGCATGTTTTTTTTTTTTTTTTTTTTGGTAATAAGAGGCGAGAGATACAATATTTTCTACAACATCTTTATTTATTATAGACAAAAATATAAAATAAGATTGTGAACGATACATAACAAGTTTGTAAACTCAAAATAGGTAATTTTTCTCAGAGATTTTGGGTTATAAATAGAACTTTCCAATTTGGAACATTGCTGTACCTAAATATCTTACAAATGTTTACCTATTTTAGAATTTTTTTTTTTTTTTTTTTTTTTTACAGTGTAGTCACAAAAACGAAATAAATTACTTCTAACAAAATTTTAATTATTTTTTTAGTAATTATTTTATGCATACATTTTAATAAAAGAAAATTACGCTTACACAGTTTTTCTAGCTCATTTTATGATTATTTTTATTAAACTTAAAGTGAGCTAGCTTCTTAGATTAATAATGTGTGTAATTATAACCATGTTTGTAAAGGAATTAAACAAGTTATTTTACCATTTGATTATGCCTGCATTATGAAGTACTTCATAATTTAAAATTACGGACTTATCCTTTACTTAATCATAAAATCTCATTTTTATAAAAAATAAATTAAAATAAAATAAAATGCATAAAATTCTAAATTGAAACTACATAATTACAAATAATATGAATTAAAAGACCTTACTTGAAGCTTCTTGCACTGAGAAAAATAATATACCGCCTTCATCTAGAATGAATAAGTGGTCATTTTCTAAATCTCTTAACTAGAAATATGGATTTCCGAGTTATGCGCATAAGACAAGGCAATAAACTGAATAGACGAAATGATCGAGAATTTCTAGTCTACACATTTCTAGATAACAATATTCTGAGTTTTCTGAATATCCTGAATCTTTTGTACTGCGAAAATTCTCGCTTGATTTTCTTGAATTGGGTAATAAACCAAGATTATAGTTGATGAAACCCGCCTCTTGTATTCGCATTTATTTGCAGAGATTTTTTAATAACTTTGCCCTCAAGAATATAGGCAAACACTCTAAAATTCTAATAGGATTTTCTAGAACTCGCTTTCAAAGGGGACTAGAATTTATAAGGATGACATGGAACTATTCTTTTTTAGAGCCACAATTTAGATTCTAGATGCCAGTTACAGAAAATTTTCCCAGTGTGAAAAGTTTTTCGGTGCGATCCTTCACCATCTTCAGGCATCTTCCAGGTGTTGTTGACGCTTCTGAGCTATTCAACTTTAGTCATTATTTCTTCGTTTTAATTAGGTGTCGCCACTTACTATCGATGTGTATTGATGCGTCATTCTGGTTGCTGCGCACGTTTTTGACTATTTATACAGCTTCGCGATTGACTGAGTAATGATAATTTTCGTAATTTACAAGTTTTCTGATGTTTCTAAAATTTATTTTGAAAAAGTTTTGTTAACTCGGTAGTGGTTTTATTAAACTTTTTATCTGCCTTATGCTCTTTTATTCTGGTGTTTATCTTTCACTTCGTCGTTCCAATGTAATAACCTTTTTCATTGTTCTTTTGTTTCGTAAATACCGAATATTTCTAAGTGATTAATCTGATCTTTTTCGCTGCAAATCGCACAAAAATATTCGTGTAAGGTCTAACCCCTTAACGCGCGCTGTCCTCGCTGCAAGGACGCAAAAATTAAGATCCAGCTGCAAAAATTCATCCCGGAAATTTTTTAGCAAAAATTTACGTTTATAACATATCAGAAATGGCCAGTTTTTTTAACCTTAAAATTTAAAATTTCTTTTAGTTTAATTTAGTTCATGAATTCCGGTGGTAGTTTGATTTAAATGATCCGAATTGTCTTGCGCCGCAAAGGGTTAATAGGTATGTTTATGTTTATTTTGGAAGCTTCGTTTTTTATTTTAACTTCCGATTAGGAAGTCGTTTTTATTTAAGTCGTTCCGTCCACCGCCACTTTAGAATGTAGAAAAAGAGGGGGAAAAGGCTAAAAACCCCATAGGAATAGCATGGCAAGAAAAGCAAAAAAACTCACAATGTCAAGTGTGTTAAAAAAAAAAAAAAAAAAAAAAATCACACCGGTAGTAATAAGGGGACAAAATTGACTAGAAAAACACATTGAACAGCGGGAACCGGGCGGGCTGGGGCATGGGTCCTATCGTCCAGGATTAATACGACTCGCCTAGTTAAAATAAAAACGACGGAACCACCGCCACCTTAGAATGTGGAAAAAGAGGGGAAAAAAAGGCTAAAACCCCCATAGGAATAGCATGGGAAGAAAAGCAAAAAAACTCACAATGTCAAGTGTGTTAAAAAAAAAAAAAAATTCACACTGGAAATAATAAGGGGACAAAGTTGACTAGAAAAACACATTGAACAGCGGGAACCGGGCGGGCTGGGGCATGGGTCCTATCGTTCCGTTTTTTATTTTATTATACGTTATCGCGGTAGTGAATTTTGGTTGTATTTTTTGGGCACTGTCAATATGGTTTAGCTTTTTTATACTGTTTTGTATAAGCGATAGATTAGATTTTTATGACAGCAAAATAAATTTCGAAAACATCAGAAATGCCGTAAGTTATGAAAATTATCACTACGCCGTCAACTGCGAAGCTGTACAAATAGCCAAAAACGCGAGAAATTGCAAGGCATCAATAGACATCGATAGCAAGTTGCGACACCTAATTAAAAAGAAGAAACAGTGAATAAAGTTGAATAGCTCAGAAACGTCAAAAGCACATAGAAGCAATTGGCCCTATCCCTATCACAACCCCAATATAGCAAAACACAAAACATTTTCGGCCTACTAATGTATTAGCGATATATTTAAATGCACTTTAACATCTGAACATTGCATTAACATATCGAAATAAACAAGCTGCTTTATTATGATTTTTACAGCATTTTTGGTTCAAAAATAGTGTATAAGTTTTAATAATTAGTTTACAGGGTTACACAAGATAACTCTATGTATTATGTGCAATGCAACTGCGCGTGTTTCTTCATACAGTTATGTTAGGGGAAGGAAGCAAATATTCAAAAGTTCTTTAAGGTGGCTATGCCTATTCTTCTACCGAAATATATATAATTATTGAAAGAATTAATCATATATATACATGTGTGTATGTGCTAGATAATAAAACTTAAATGGAGATTAATAAAAAATACCAAAAAATGGGAATCTTTGAACTCCTGTTTTTTAGCACTGGCAGCAAAATGTTTAGTTTCGAGATGCCGCGTTCACTGAGAAAAAAATATACCGCCTTCCTCTAGAATGAATAAGTAGCCATTTTCTAAATCCCTTAACTAGAAATATAGATTTCCGAGCTATGCGCGTTAGGCGCGCCAATAAACTGAATAGACGAAATTATCGAGAATTTCTAGTCTACACATTTCTAAATGGTTAAACACTATTTTGAATACTCTAAATATTCTGAATCATTGTATTGCGAGAAATTTTCGCTTGATTTTCTAGAATTTGGTAATAAACCAGCATTTTAGTTGCTGAAACCCGCCTCTTGTAGTTTCATTTATTTGCAGAGATTTTTAAATAAATTTACCCTCGAAAATGTAGGCAAACGCTCTAGAATTCTAATAGGAGCTTCTAGAACTCGCTTTCCAAGGGGACTAGAATTTATAAGGATGACATGGAACTATTTTTTCTAGAGCCACAACTTAGATTCTAGATGTCAGTTACAGAATTTTTTCTCAGTGTTCCAATTTCGGTTCAGGTATGGATTTTGGTAATGAATCGAAATCAACTTTAAATCCTTAGATCCCTGTTTAAAGAGCCTTAATTTCAAGAAAAGACCGTAGAATAACATCCCAGACCTGGTCTGTTGATCAACTGGCTTAACTTTCGTTTTTCTTTAGAAATTGTTAAATCTTTACAAGTAACAAATGTAAAATTTTATATTCGATTTATTTTAAAAAATCTAAATTATCTGCGAAATTTTCTTAAAGTTATTTTACATAAGAAAAAATAAATAAATGATTACATAAATACTTTTTTTTTTACAAATATTTTAAATACATTTCAGTGACTAAAACCAATCTTCGAATCATTGAATGATATTATTTAGCATTTAATTCAAAACAATTACAGTACAATATTTATTAACCATCTTAATGAGGTATTGCGGAATGTTAGTTGAGTTGAGTTAATTGTCGAAATCATGATTTTAATTAACTCACTGCAGTAACTTTTAGTTTATTTTTTTGCAAACAGAATATTACGTGAGCAAGGTGATTACGCTAATGACCATGTATTAGCGATTACTTGATTTAACAAATGAGGTTGTTTGTTAATGATCAAGTAATTATATTGATTTTAGTGATTTTATTGTGTATTATAGTGTATCTTTTGAGCATTTTATTGAAATTTACTGGCATTTGGATATTTCTTTTGTTATGAAAACTACTGTAATATGTTTTCAATGTAATATTATCATACAAGAAATTTTGTTGGTAAAACAAGACAAGTTATATTCAGTTTCTGACAAAAACATGTTTTGTAATTTTTTTTTTTTAATTCAAACTTTTTAAATTTCTGCTGTCTGTTTAGAAAAATATGCTTTACACTTAAAAAATTGTCTTAGAAAATGGGGAGAGAATTTTTAAAGAAAAAATTTATTCTTTTTAGAGAAAACAACTGTACAGAAAAAAAAAAAAAAAAAAAAAAAATTCTTTGAATTGTAATTCCCAGTTAATGAAATATATATATATACACCCCGTACAAAGAGTTTTTTCTTTGATTTTTCATAAAACAAAATTATCTAAATTGTGCTTATCATTTATTATTATCATAAAATAACACCATTCCCGGACTAATTTTTGTTTTAAGACTAATTTAGAAAATTTTTAAGACTAAAATGTTTCTAATTTAAGGCTATACACCGCGACAAAAACATAGGAAGAAAGTTTTTTTTTTTTTTTTTTAATATGATTATTTTGAATATGAATATTTTGAATATGATTCAAATATTTAATATGTTTTTGATATGATAATATTTTGTTATGATAATAAATGATCAGCACAATTTAGATAATGTTGTTTTATGAAAAATTAAATAAAAAACTCTTTGTTCCTATCTTTTTGTCGCGGAGTGTAGTCTTAAATTAGAAAAAAAATTAGTCTTAAAACTTTTCTAAATTAGTCTTAAGATAAAAATTAGTCGTGGAATAGTGTTATTTTATGATAATAATTAATGATAAGCACAATTTAGATAATGTTATTTTATGAAAAATCAAGGAAAAACCCTTTGTACCTATCTTTTTGTCGCGGGTTTTGTGTATATATATATATATATATATATACCCAGACAGCACATGACATCCCTGGGATGTTATTTTAAAATCTCGAATGTCCTGTTTTCATCATAGGATAAAATGGATAAAATTAGGACATCCACAGGATGTCCGAACAGAAAATAGAGAACAAATTAGTTTGGATCTCTCTGAGATAGCTTAAGTTATCCTAAAATAAAACGTCCGCTTTAAGATGTCTCGAGGACATTTTTTACGACGTCTTGCGATAAATTAAAAAAATATATTCAGAATGAATGGCGTTGGTGTTGGTGTTGGGGATAAGGTCAATTGACTGTTCTTGGGTCCTAGGTCTGAGGGAGAGTACCTTCCGTGGAGGACTTTCTAAGGGGTCTTTTCTGAAATCTATAGTTGAGTTTGAGCGAAATGTGTTCTTTTTTAAATTTTATTTATTTATTTAAAAACTAGAATGAAGCAAAGATAAAAGAAATATATATATATATGTATAACAAATAAAACAAATTATTCTAAAAAATAAAAATTTTTCAATGATAAAATTAAAGGACTCTTTTAATCAACTATCACCAATGTTTTCAGAAGTATGATTTGATATAAATAATGGGCGAATAAACTTCGAAGCAAATAGTCAACTGTTACAGATAACATTTTGCGGTGGACATTAAAGTCCCTAAGTTTAGCAACGTTGGCCGGGGGTGTGGAATTAAATGGGAACGTCTAACATTTACAGGTGAAATATCACTGTTTAGGGAACATCCTATGATGATCCTCAACAGATTTCAGAATGTAATCCCTAGAATGTCCTCAGGATGCCTAAAGTTTTTTAAAATAGTCCTAAATGTCCTTGTATCAGTCAAATTTGGGCCTCCTTGGACGTATTTTAAGCGTCCCTCGGATACAGATTGTGCGGACATTTTATCATCCTGAGGATGAACAGAAGATGTCTGTGGATAAGATATGGATATTACGAAGACAATCCAAAATCCGAAAAAATTCATCCTCGGACATCCTGAGGATGATTTTGTGTTGTCTGGGTGTATATATATATATATATATATGAATTTGTAACCGTACTGGAATTTTCAAGGTACGGTTAGAAATCGGTACTGTTACTGGTAACGAAAACGTATTTATCTTTCCAGAAGTGTAAGAGAGAGATTTTCTGACTGCTTACATGTGTTCTTCCATAACTTTCTCTCTCTCTCTCTCTCTCTATATATATATATATATATATATATTCCATCATTTTTATCGTAATCTCAATGTTTGTATCAGTTCCGTGGATATAATTTTTGCTTAAATGATAATCTTTGGTATTCTCCTACCACATTTCTTTAAACCACCGAAGCCTCTGCGCAACTGCTGACTCAACGAATCCAGTGTTAAAATAGGGGTGAAAGAGAGAAAATAAGCGATAAGAGAGACCGCCGAATAACTGAATGTTTTCCAAATCTCACCCTGCCGGTCAATTTGGAACCCCTCCAAAAATTTGGACTCGTCCTCATTTTCAGCAGACGTGGTTACACTATAATTGTTTCAGTATGTTTCTTCAATTGAATTATATGGAAATTGTATTAAATAAATAGTGGTATTCATGATTAAGGCTATTAGAAAGCCTATAACTTTTCCCATTTGTATCATCGTAATCATTATAAAAAATATTCAACAGGACATTATTTAGTATACTAAATAATTACTATTCAGCATAAAATAACATTATCTAAATTGTGCTTATCATTTATTATTATCATAAAATAACACTATTCCCGGACTAATTTTTGTTTTAAGACTAATTTAAAAAAGTTTTAAGACTAAAATAAGTCCGGGAATAGTGTTATTTTATGATAATAATAAATGATAAGCACAATTTAGATAATGTTATTTTATGAAAAATCAAGGAAAAAACCCTTTGTACCTGTCTTTTTGTCGCGGGGTGTATCAATATATCTATACGCAAACATGAAAGTTAACGTACGATTTTAACGTCTTCAAATTAGTTTCATCAGAAAAATTGGTTAATGTTAGTTGCAGAAATATTTTTTTCTCTTATAAATCCCAGAAGGCATCTAAAACACCCCTTTCTTTTAAACGCTTTGTTTCATTTTAAACTCGTAATATTTTGTATTTAAAAATTATATAGAAGGAAGTTGTTAAATCTGCATATGGATTTTATTTATTTATTTTCTAATGCAGTACAAGGGCTCTTGATATAGCTTATTTTCTGGATTTATTTTTCCCTATTTATTTCTTTATTTGGCAACAGAATGGAGTATAATTTTAGGATTTTAAAACTGTAAATTTATTGTTTCGTTGCAGACAGTGTTCTTTGTTATTGAAATGCCAAGAACTTTGATAGGTCGGAATGAAACGCAACATAAAATTTGTTGTATGTTTTTAGCCTATTAAAGGAAAAAAAAAAAATGTTTAAAGATACTACCGTTTGAAAATTTTTCTTAATGTGGGTTGCAGTAAAAGAAAAATGAATCTCACATAACTCCAAGAAGGCAGACAATAATACCTTCATTTTTATACTTTTTTTTCTTTTTTTTTTGGTTTGGTGCATGAATAGTAAAATAATGTCGTAATTTTTTGGTGGTCAAGAATTTTCAACCGTCCAATATAGGTAAGATCTTAATTTGGTGATATTTTTTTTAATTACACTTGTATTATATCAAGTTTAAAATAAATAAATAAATAAATTTTGGCTAAGAAATTTTATATTGAAAATGGCATTGCTTATGATTCTGATTATATATATAAGACATTCTGTGTATTCATTTTTAATTTAAGTCTGCCTCAAAATTTTATTCACACAAATACACAGAGAGATATCATTCCTAAAATGGTCAAAATGCGTTAAGGACGTATAACAAGCACAAAACTGTCAAAAAACGGAAGTAGAAAATTTTTACGAATCCAATACTTAATTTTTATGACTATACAAGAAAGAAAAAAAAAAAAGATAGAAGAAGAAAAGTAAAATTCTAAGCAGACATCATAAATTGTTGAATTATTAAACATTTTTTGGAGGGTTAAAATATATTTAAACACGACTCTTAACCAGGTTAAAAAAAAAAAAAAAAAAAAAAAAAAAAAAATGGAAAAAAATAGTGTGGACTCCAGAAAAAACATCCCTGCTTTCACGCTGCATTCGTATTTCGTTAATTGTTAAATCTATAAACCAAGATTTCCCGATATTTTACATA
Organism: Salticus scenicus; assembly: GCA_963930645.1. Classification (NCBI taxonomy): domain Eukaryota; kingdom Metazoa; phylum Arthropoda; class Arachnida; order Araneae; family Salticidae; genus Salticus; species Salticus scenicus. Next base: position 78,146,609 of record OZ005662.1, on the reverse strand, counting down.
AAAAATATTTTGTCTTTACAACTGTAAAAATATATCAGACTTGTTTGTCAAAGCTCTGTTAAATAAATCAAAAAATCTCTTTGAAGTATATATTATATTCTCGCTGCAACTGCAAAGATATAGCAGATGTAACTGGATTATACCTTGCGTTAATTAATCAAGCACAATTTAGATTATTCTGAAATCAATTATGATGACATGTTTCAAAATTTATGCTCATCGCATTTGAATATTGATAACACTGATAAATATACGATGAATTTATCGAATCTTACGTATTTAATTTTATTGGCACGATACTTTAAAAGTAATGAAGTAACTTAAATTATGATATCAATGAATTTTCATTGATTTCTTCATTAGAAACCCGATGATAAGCTACTTAGTTTAAAGTTAAAATTATCAATAAGTTAACTTAACCCATAATAAACGATAAAGCTAGATGGAGAAATATAGATAAATTAATTTTCCACATTTATTATAAAGTTGAATTTAATATATATTTTATGAGAAAAATAAAAAGGTTTGTTGCAATTTTGGTCAATTTAATATCATTAAGTTAATTTATTTAATAACAGTTTAAAACTTATTTGAACTTTTTGTAGTTTCTAACTTGTTTAAACAGAAAAAACGTGTTTAATAAAAAAGAAAAAAAAAAAAAATACGCTTCTCTCTATTCAAGAAAAAATCAACACTTGATTATAAAAGTAGTTATGTCATTTCGATCAGCTGTTTCAAACATTTGACGTGGAACCAGAGCTTATAGGCAAAGTTTTAGAGATTTTGCCATTTCTTCTATTATTTTTTGTTGAAACGCTTAATCGAACTTATGGTATTATGAGGATTGATAATGGCCTGACGTTTATTTAAATAAATCTTTACATTTTTGTATGTCAATTAGGGGATTTCTAAAATATTTTGTAAAAAAGCTTTTCAAAAAGTTTTCAAAGTTTTTATCATTATATTATACACTGTCAAAAAAAGTCCTGTTTGCTGCCAGAAATTTTCTGTAATTTAGAAAAATATGTTCTATCAACGTAATTTTTCCGTTGATTGAACGTATTTTTCTAAATTACAGAAAATTTCTGGCAGCAAACTGCAGAAACAGGACTTTTTTTTTTTGACAGTGTAAATTATAATTATACGGACCTTCGATAAGTTCTCGCTATATTTTTGTACTGCCCCCGATGTGCTTGGTTCTGGATCATTTCTAATGCTTTCAAATGTTTCGAAACTGTTGTGTCGTCCACTCGCAATGATTTTGAAAGTTCAGCTAGTGTCTGACATGTGTCTTCATTGACTAATTACTCCAATTCTTCATTTTCAAACTTTTTCGGTGTGCCAGAGTGCCTCATAAGAAAAAAGCATTGGATTCGCGAAAATTTTTGACCTCCGGTTTTCGATGGATAAAGTTTTGAGAAGTCTGAACATGCTTTGACACTTTTTAGAAAATGTCCGTCTGTTCGTTTGTCTGTATATATATATATATATATGTGTGTGTGTCTGCCTGTGTGTTAGTGTGTGTATAATAAATTTCGTGGAAGCTGTACTGGGTCTTCATTGACTAAATTTTCAACTTCATTGATGTGTCTTCATTGACTAATTACTCCAGTTCTTCATTTTCGAACTTTTAAGGTGCGCCAGAGTGTTTTACAAGAAAAAAAAAAATATTGGATTCGCGAAAATTTTTGACCTCCGGTTTTCGATGGATACATAAGTTTTGAGAAGTCTGAACATGATTTGACACTTTTTAGAAAATGTTTGTCTGTGTCTGTGTCTGCCTGTGTGTTAGAGTGTGTGTATAATAAAATTTGGGGAAGCTGTTTTTCACAAACCAAGGAGATAAATTTAGCCAAACTTAGTTGAACCTCGACCAAAACTGGTCCTAATTATATTGTGGAATCAATCGCGCAACAGGTGGCACTGTAATACCATTTTTTCATACTTTTTAATATGACATAATATAGGACAGAATTTACTATAAATGCACATAATGACAGTTATTGTTATTTTTAACAAATTATTGTGAAATTAAAATGTATTATTTATAACAGTAGTAGTAAACTAGGAAAAACACTGTGCGCATGTAGGATCATTGCACTCCCCACGGGGATGTAAGTTTTCAATATGATTATATTTGAAAAGAACTCAAAAATACTTTTAAAACGAAGGATTGAACCATAGATCTGTAATAACTTAAAGGAGAGGCTTATTTTATGACCAGGAAAAGAGAAAAAAATGCTTTTCTACTAACATCATTCCATTTTTTTTTTTTTTTTTTTTTATTTATTTATTTATTTTTTTTTTGTTAGACATTTCGTGTTATTTTTCTCTGAGATGAAAATCTTCTGCATTCATCATGGAAAATAATTTTAATAAATAAATTGTAATGCATGATTTTGTATAAGGAAAATACAGAACAAAAAGTCTTGTGATGACCACAACAAATTATTTCAAACATATTTAGATTTTTGTGCTTTAATATATTATTTAGAAAATGGTAAACATAAAATAATACAATAAGTTCATCATTACCCATTTTTATGCAAAATCAATATGGTGTTTATTTATTTATTTTTAAAATAACGACAAAGAACCAGTCTTGTGCACTAAAACATTAAAATTAATATTAATGTTAAAAGCTATAATGTGTATATGTAATGTCATATATAGGAAGAAATTACAAATATAATTACACTGCTCGGGCATGAAAATTGCCTCTGACACCATTTCAGCATATTCTTATGTAAAATGACCTCCTGAATCCGAATAGGACGCCCATTTCGCCCCATCACCCACCGTATTTTAGGAATGCCCTCCTATTTTTATCATTTTCCAGTGATTTTAAAGCTGTAAATTTGATTTTTAGGAGGGAGGATGATTATTTTAACAGTTAAATAACTTCTGAGGGGCTACAGAGTTGGAAAATTTTAAAACATAGACATTTGCGACAAGGAAAAAATTTTGAGGGGGATTTGCCACTGAAATTATGTATTACCTATCTTATATTTTTTTAATCTGTTATTAATGTTATTTTTTAAACTTTATATATTTTTTGTTTTTAGGTGTTAAATTAATTATTTTTCATTCTTCAAATGAAATTCGTGGTCATAAAATTATGAAACAAGGAAATAAATTGAGGGAGGGGTGGTGCATCTAGAAAACGGTGGGTGACTGGGCACAGTGGGAGTCATATTTGGATTCAGGAGGTTATTTTACATAGGAATCAGCAAAAATAGTATCAGATCTCGATTTTTTTTTTTTTCAGAGCATTGTTATTAAATAAAGTCATTTTCAATATTTTCTGGCGAAAGTTTTCGTAAAAATAATATTGAATAAAAATGCTTAAAATAAAAATATCCAGTAGTGACTCAAGAATACGTGTAGATGCTTTTATGTGTATATCTTAAAAGATAACGACATTTTTGCACGTACGCTTATTTTCTAATAAATACTTTAATTACTATAACACTAATTTACTTTAATTACTTTGCGTCATTTAAAGCTTTAGGTTATTATTAATAACACAGGTCTACATCTAAAATTTTGATAAGATAGTTTTGATTGATTTTTATGTTTTTTAGTGCGCTGAAACAAAAAATGAAGCCATTTTTTCGCTATCATGTATAGAGTTTTGTAAATCCTGGGTATCTACCGACACAATTTCTTTTGTGACTCTTCCACCAATGTAATTTTATGATAACTTTTATAGCATGTTTCCATGATTAATTATGGAAACCTTCTAGAAACTAGCGAAAATGAAGAGATTCTGTCGGTAGATACCCAGTACTGACAAAATTCTATACACGATAGAGAAAAACTGTCTTATTTTCGGTTTCAGCGTACGAAAAAAAAAAAAATGTATCAGCTAAAATTATCAAATCACAGTTTGCGTAACAATACTTTTGTAGACCTGTGTAATTTGTACACTTAGATAATATAGAGATAATTTGATAATATTTTACCTTGTTACTCTTGTTTCTTTGTTTGTATGCTTGTTTCTTTGTTTGTCCGGTATAAATCTTGCAATCGTATTTTAACTAACTTCCCTACTAGCTAGACATTTAAAACTTTCACAATAGCTCACAACTAGGTGACAACACAATACTTCGAAGTCCGATTTTCGAATTTATGAATAGTTTTCTTATAATTAATTAAAATATGAAAATAGTAACCTCCTAATACCTTATAAATAGCCATTAAAATATTATCTATAATTTAATTGTTGCCCCCCCCGAAAAAAAAAGAAAAGAAATACGAGTTCATTTTCTTTTGACATAAAAATAAATACATTTAATTAAATGTGAGCGTGAAAAAATTGTAAAAAGTTAAATTATGCATCTTACAAAAATTGACGTCATTATCAATTTAAAGATTTCATACTGTTGCATACTTGGTGTTTCGTAAGTTGTCCGAGAATGAGAGGCGAAACTTGGCGAAATTCAGGAGCTTTATTTACAGAAAGTTCCAGAAGAACACAGGTCTATAAACTGAGTATCAGCTTCAATTCCACCAATAAACACAGCTTAAAGAAACAGCTGTCAACAGCAAATCCACAGTACAAACTGTGAAACAATAACAAATAAAGCACATCTCATTCAAAGAGGTTCAGAACTCCTTCAATAGCACTGCAAGCATTGACGAAACTGACTGAGAACTGATCTGGGTTTGGCGCGCTGGAGCTACTTTTATACATCTGTGCCGAATCCAGAATGTTCGGGAAATTTCCCGAACTCCTTAAAGTCGCTATCAAACGAAGAACCATACGATAGTTTTTAGCACAAAATACCTCATAAACAGGTTTTTCATGCGGGAAACGATCTAAATATGCCATTTGATACACATTGCCGAACGTATGTTCGTCAATCACGCATTTTCTACTGTTTAAAGCACATACGGTAGTCTTTAGAACGAAATCCTCCAGTCAGAGAATCGCGATTACAGAACACCCTCTATTCTTTTCCCTTTTAAACATCCTTGGGGGGAGAATAATAGCCAAATGTTAAGTCCGTTGTTTGCAGTTCTGGATTTCGTTCTTCCGTTTATGCTTAAAAACAACCCTACTGAAGTCGTTTGGTCGCTTTTGAGCGGCAATAGCTCATATTTTAGAATATATCGTCTTTCGTCTGATAGCACGAACATATGACATATGTTCTAGTCCATCTTTGGTATATCGATAATAAGGATTTTCTCATCAAAAGTCGCCAAAAAAGTCGCCAATGGCAAAAACTCGCCACATTTGGCGCCAAATCCATTACCTGACTATCGGGGCTTTTTAATGCGTTTTAAAGGGAAAATTAAGCTCTTTTAACGCGAAAAAGAGCTAGAAATGCAGAAAATTGACATTCTATCAATTTACTAAACTTCTTTGAAAGAATTTATACAAAAATAAATACAATTATTTACAATTTCGTAACAATACGCATTGATAAAGTGCTAATGAGGTTAGTTCTATAGCTATGACTCAACAGAAAATTTGAAAACATGGTTAATAAAAAGTTTTTTATCTTATAATTTTATAATATCTATAACAATGAGAAATATGTCAGTACATTTAAAATCTCTTGAGAATAATATGATACCTATCCAACTAAAATATGACATCGATTACATTTAATATTAATGAAACTAGACAAGTGAGAAGTATGATATTGCATGTGGCATAGCAGTCACAGCGAATATCAGATAACACTTGTAACATGTTTTCTGCATGGTCTAAAATTCATGTATAATAAATCCTTTAGATATTAGCATCGTGATGTAATTCACACATTTCTTTCAAAAGTTATTTTAATAAGTAAAAAGAAGTATTGAAAAAAATATATCAGCATATCTCTGGATACTTTTATAAAAATAATTTTTTATGTAGTAAAAGAAACAAGAGAAAAACATAAATACTGTACCCGCCGCTTATTAAAATCACATTCGTTCTTAGCCAAAGCGATTTTATAAAGCGGCTGATTTTTATATGCGGCGAACGTTACTATATACAAGAAAAATGTATTACTTTCCGGAATTTAGAAAGAAGTTTTAAAAGGTAACGAATAATGGAATTAGTAAACAATATTAATTAGTTTTTGGTAGATAATTAACTAATTGTTTCTTCGATATAAGAAAAAGTATTCTAAGTTCCCGTGCACTTTCATTAGAAAATCATCGTTATTTTACCAAAAGTTCACGCTTTTCTTATAAATTTAAAATATTTCCGTTAAAACCTCCTGAATGATAGCAATTTCAAAATGAGAACTAGAAATTGCTTTCTAATAATTAGAAGAAAAAAAAATCATTTCAAATCAAATTTGTAACTCATTACTGCACTTTGAAGAATGCGTTCCTTGAAATTGTTACGGAGATAAGTTATGGTGTATGTTTAATTTGTAACTGTGCTGCAAGTGTAAAATCTTCAACAATGAGCGATAATGAAGGGTTTCGTTGTGCTTTGATTTCTTTTTCTGTTAAAAAAAATGTAAATATATATATATATATATATTTATTTATTTATTTATTTTTTGTATGCATAAATATTTTTGCCTGCTGAGGCGATATTTTTGAGTTTATTAACCGGCGATGCTGATATTATTCAGCGGCGGCTTTAAAAGTTAATTGTATTGATTTGATTCCGGTCCTGGCGATTTGATCAGATTAAGTGGCTGATTTTAATAACCAGTGATTTTATTAAGCGACGGTTACTGTACTGTACACGCCGTTTATTAAAATCACATTCGTTATTAACCAAAGTTATTTTATAAAGCGGCTGATTTTTATATCCGGCGAACGTTCCTGCATTCAAGAAAAAGGTATTATTTTCCGGAATTTGGAAAGAAATTTTAAAGGTATTAAATAATGGAATTAATAAACAATATTAATTAACTTTTGTTAGATAATTAATTGCTACTTCAAAATAAGTAAATTAAACACATCCCAAATTCCAATGTAATTTTCTTTGAGAAAATCATCATTACTTCACGCTTTTCTTTTAAATTTAAAACCTTTCCGTTTAAAACACTTGTTTCTTAGCTCTTTCAGAATAATGACAAGAAATTATCTTTTAATAATTAACAATTTAAAAAAAAATATATATTACATGCGAACCAAATCAAATCTGTAACTTATTACCGCACTTTGAAGAATACATGCCTCGAAACTGTTATTAAAATAAGTGATGGGGCGTGTTTAATTTGTAAGTACATTGTCAAAAAAAAAAGTTCTATTTACTGCAGTTTGCTGCCAGAAATTTTCTGTAATTCAGAAAAATACGTTCTATCAATAAATAATTAAAAACCACGTGCGAAATAACTATTTAAAAGAGTAAAATCCGCTGTAAGAGGCACGTTAAAAATATTTAAAAGAATTTTAAAAGGTTAAAAGACAGTTAGACAACATGTTTCGTGCTTATTTACTAGCACATCATCAGGTCTCGTCAGTTAATGAAAGCCATCGAGCTTTATCTTGTTGTTCTAAGAAAGGCTGCCATAGGGTTGCCAAGTCTTTACTCTGATTCTCGTTGATGCATTTATCGCCAAATTTCCAAATCATGATCTTTTCGTATATGTCTAATGTGTATTCGGTGTGGGGGGTTGCTAGAATTTTACTTTCTTCCCACTTTGGCTGGGCTTCTTTATTGTCGAGTAAAAGTTGCTTTAATGCCGTGTTTCCGTACAATGATTTAATGGAATGCTTATGTTCTTTAATCCTTTTACTCAAATTGCGCTTTGTTTTGCCAATAAAGAAGCCCAGCCAAAGTGGGAAGAAAGTAAAATTCTAGCAACCCCCCACACCGAATACACATTAGACATATACGAAAAGATCATGATTTGGAAATTTGGCGATAAATGCATCAACGAGAATCAGAGTAAAGACTTGGCAACCCTATGGCAGCCTTTCTTAGAACAACAAGATAAAGCTCGATGGCTTTCATTAACTGACGAGACCTGATGATGTGCTAGTAAATAAGCACGAAACATGTTGTCTAACTGTCTTTTAACCTTTTAAAATTCTTTAAATATTTTTAACGTGCCTCTTACAGCGGATTTTACTCTTTTAAATACGTTCTATCAATGTAATTTTTCCGTCGATATAGAACGTATTTTTCCGAATTACTGAAAATGTCTGGCAGCAAACAGGGATTTTTTTTTTTTTTTTTTTTTTTTTTTTTTTTTACAGTGTATGCTTTATATTTAAATTTTTCGACAAAGATTGATAACAGAGATATTGTTGAATTTTCTTTTCTTTTTTATTTCAAAAATTAAAAAATTATTGCAAATAAAAATTTTCTTAGCGTGCATAAATGGCATTTTTGCTCCGCAAGAGATTTTTTTTTTTTGAGTTTATTAACCGGAGATGTTGACTTTTTTAAGCGGCGGTTTTAAAATTGGTTTGTAATGATTTGATTCCTGTCCTGGTAATTTGATCAGATTAAGCAGCTGATTAATTAACCAGTGAATTTATTAAGCGGCGGTTACTAAATAAGATAAAAATTAATGAATACGCATAAATACCTCAGCTATCTTATAGAAAATATTGGTGTAAATGTAAATTGCACACTTATATGCATACTCATTCCATTTGTGTGTGACATTGAGGAAATAAAATAATTTTTTTCAATTTTTTTTGTTTTTCAAGTTAAAAATCATATTATAATTTAATTTAGGTTGTTGTTAATTATGCCCCTCGGAAAAACTCCGATCCTGGTAGTAAAACAACCCAAATTAAGGCTATACACTGAGAAAAAAATTCTTTTACTAACATCTAGAATCTAAATTGTGGCTATAGAAAAAATAGTTCCATGTCATCCTTATAAATTCTAGTTCACTTTGAAAGCGAGTTCTCGAGAAACCCCTATTAGAATTCTAGAGCGTTTGCCTATATACTCGAGGGCAAAGTTATTTAAAAAACTCTGCAAATAAATGCGAATTCAAGAGGCGGGTTTCAGCAACTATAATTTTGGTTTATGACCCAGTTCTAGAAAATCAAGTGAAAATTTATCGCAATATAAAAGATTCAGAATATTCAGAATATTGTTTCATCATCTAGAAATGTGTAGACTAGAAATTCTCGATCATTTCGTCTATTCAGTTTATTGGCGTGTCTTATGTGCATAGCTCGGAAATCTATATTTCTAGTTAAGGAATGTAGAAACTGACCACTTATTCATTCTAGATGAAGGCAGTATTATTTTTTTTTCTCAGTGTAAGAGAGGACCTTCCGTCTTTGAAGACCACCAGAAGAGTAAAAAAAACGACTTCAGTTCGATGAACTGGCGATGGATGGCAAAACCAGAAAATAAGAGCTCGTAATTTTTACTTAGATCAAGTCCGAATAATTTCTAATCCAGTACCCTAACATGTATTATTTTTATGGAAGCTTGGATGACCTTGCGACCACAACAGATTTAACGTACACCAGTCTCTTTAGCGTACACGCCGCTCTTCGGCTGGCTCGAGTATCAAACCCAAAATCTTCAAATTACAAGCCTCGTACTCTACCGACTGTTCTTAGCAATATGTCACTATATGTCGAATAAGAAATCCGAAGCTTTACTGCTCTTTTCGAAAATATATATATATATATGGATATATGGAATAAAAATATGCATTAAAATTCTGATTTTGTATAAGTTCGTTTATTATTTTATATTCGAATAGCTAAATCTAAACTAGGTGCTATTTTAGAAACACTTAATTTTCATTACAGCCTTGAACTCTACTAGTGAGCATATATATTTTATATAATTTTATTTATAAAATACTCACACAAAAGTACGCAAAATCTTACGTAAAAGTAATATTTTAGCTGATATCGCTTTCATACTCATTACACTATACATGTGTTTGTGAATCTAATTTATATGTCAAATTTTTGGAAATTTTCAATTTTAAAAATATTTCTCAATTTTAAGGAGTAATTCAAATTACAACATAATGCAGATTTTTTTTTTTTTTTTTTTTTTTTTTTTTAATTTATACTTTTTATGAAATAATTCATTCTTGAAAAATAGATTATCTTGTAAATTTAACGAACTGTGTAAATTGAAGAACTGTGTACAAAAAGTATTTAAACTTTAAAACTTCTTTATACACCATAAAATAACAGCTTGTACAACTGGTTTCGAAAGAACGTAGCTTTACAAGAAGAAAGAAAGAAGGAAAGGAAAGAAAAAAGAATTAAAGCTATTTTTATTTTTTATTTTTTGAAAGATAATTTAACTTTAAATCTTGAACTCTGATTATTTTATAATACTGAAAAACATACAATATTAAAAGGGAAAAAAATATAAATAAGGAAAATGAAAAAAGATTAATTAATGGAACTAAACAAGTTTTTCCATGCTTTAAACAGGGAAGTGGAATCTGATTTTACACTAACAATTTTATCACCATTAAGATAGATAGCTACATTTTCCAGAAAACCGAACTTGAAAGCGTTTTTGGCATTAAAGATAAATTTGGCTTAGTGAAAATCAAAACTATGGTCAGATTACGAACTATGTTTCCCTATGGAAGATTTAGAAACTTCTTTTTTATTGACATACCGAAAATGCTCACATAAGTGGCATTCAAAACTTCTTTTAATTCAACCTATGTACACCCAATGGCAGTTGTTACAAGAGATATTACAGATACCTTAGTTATGAAGCATAGGAACAGGGGGATTTAGTTAAAAAGAATTGAAATTTACTAATAGATTTAAAAATAACTCGAAAGTTAAAACGTTGAAGTGAAAGTTAAACGTTTAAAACCTTGACTAATTAAAAACATAAAGGTGAATAAAAAGGCAAAACAGCAAAGTTATCGGGCTTAATTTCATCCTCCCTAAAAAAGGTAGAATTACCATTAAGTTTACTGAGTTTTTTAAGTGCTTCATTAATAACAGAGAGACTGAAAAGTGTCATTCCACACTGAGATTAATTTTAATAAATAATTTGTTTTGCGTGAATTTGTACAGCAAAATATTGAATATATATATGATGGCTACCACATGCTAGTTTTTCCTTGCCATTGGTACAGTTTTACGCTTCTGCTCCCACATTTCAATCCTACATTTTTATTTACCGTATTTTAGTGAAGATAAGCAGCGAGCTATCTTTAAAAAAAAATTGGGGGGGGGGGGGGGGGACTGAGGCTTATCTACCAGAGCGGGCTATCTAATGATAATGCCAAATTCCGTCGGACATACTTCTTGAAACAGCCGATCTCCCCAGAAAACGGAAGTTTAGTATTCGTAGTTTCTCGAGCACTGATTCACACTTTCGTCGCCGCCCGCCGCGAAAGTTATTCATGGCACGTCGGTTTCCGTACGCACCCCCCCCCCCCTTTTTTTTTTTTTTTCCTTTTCGCATTTACATACTGATATATTCTTTTTTTCTTTATACGGAAATTTTTTTTTAAATACTTTATTATTTTTATTTATAATTAATAATCACTTATTTTGATTAATTTGCTTAATTTGCATATACGTCTGGAGTTCGCCATCTTGTTTCCTTGTTTTTTTATTTTTTGCATCATATATTTGCATATTGGCTTTGTTTTAATTTTTTCTTTATGAAGTACCTTTTAAGATAACTTATTCCTTTTATTTATAAGTAATTACTAATTATTTTTATGACTACCGGATACGCCCGGATTCCGCCATTGTTCCCTTGTTTCTCATATTTGTGCATTACATCTGCATAATTGTATAGTTTGATTTTTTTCCTTTATACAGAATTATTTTTATAAATAATTTATCATTTTCATTTATAATGAAATATTTTATTATTTTTATTAACTTGCGTAGATGCCAGAAGACTGCTGTCTTGTTTCCTTACTTATCTGTTATATCATCGTAACAATGATTGCATAAGCCGCGGCTTACCTTCCGGTGCGGTTTATCTAAGAGTATTGTTTTTTTTCCCGCAACATTTTAATAAACTGCGGCTTATCAACCAGTGCGGCTTATGTACACTAAATTACGGTATTTATTTATCATTTTGTAATACCAATTATTTTTTTCAATATTAAAATAGAACAAAAAAGTCTAAAAAGGGTATTAACCCTTTCAAGTACTTTAAATAATAATCATTTTTAATAGAAATCACACCTTTCATTAGATAAGCGTAATAAATATCGTCTGAGGTCTGTCGTTCATTATTTTATTAATTTAAAAGTAATATGATTCATCTTTATTCTTTAGAAATTATGTTCTTAACATGAACTAAAACATCTCATACATTGAAGTTTACAGGCTTTATTTAAATGCATATATTGAACAGGACATCGTATTAACATATCGTAAACATATTTCATCAAAATACAATATAGCTATTGTATTAGCATACGTTCAATGAATTTACTGATTAACTTGACATTTAATGGTATTAAGTTTATTAATTATGATACAATGTATTTTATGGTACTCCTGAAATTTCTGTCAGTTTATAAATCGTTATTGGCACATTATTTTAAAGTTCAATATAGTGTTAATCCTATATTTGTGTAATTATATTACTTATAATAAGTAAATGTAAATGATATTTTATATTTGATAAATTATATGCCTAATATGAATTCATGTAAATAAAAATAACTGTAAATTAATTTTTGTTTTTATGAATTTATATTATGATTATATAAATTCATAGTATATAAATTCACATTATTTTATGAAGTCATATTTTATTTTCACTCTCCGGTTCACAGCCGGTGATTTTCAGCTAGGGACCCTATATATAGAGAGAGACTGGACATTGACCAAAAGTCGGCCATCTTAGTGCCAATTCGGAGCGATCCCCGTAGAACTTAATGCTTTTTTCTTCGCGACTGACGCTTTACTATACAACATAAATGAAAGGAAATTGTGCTAAATTTGTGCAGAAAGTAATGCAGAATATAAATATGTAATTTTTTTCGTCTTAGAGAAAAAGAATTTGAAGAAAAACGAATTTTGTTTTAACCTTCGACATGGTTACTTTTTCAATTTTTATCGGAAAACAGAGGAATTTTTTGTTGTATATTTCTATATTATGCAAAATACGTTGATTGTGAAAGCAATCTTATCTTATTTTTTCTGAGAAAATACATTCTATATATAAAAAGTTAGAAGATTTTAAACAAAAATATAGTATTCTTAGTTTTTGTCAAGTAGTTTATGAATAAATGTAAAACTACGGCAGAAGAACAGAAATTATTTTTTATTATTTTATAAAAATATTTACGTAATATTTTTACAAGCTAAAAATACATATTTTATTTATTTCAATTACGCATTATTAATAATAATGACTCAGTTAAATATTAAAAATAAAAATTTTATTAATAATAATTTGTAAAAATATTAACTAATATCTTTAGAAATTAAAAAAAAAAAAAAAATGTTTTTATTTATTTTATTTACTTTGCTTATTTTATTGATTTTTTTTTTTCTTAGTTTTTTTAAATATTATGTAAATAAAAATAATTACTTATTTAAATATTATCTATAAAATTTAATATGGGAATTATTATTTAAAAGAAATTTATATTTCATATGTTAGCAAATAATATACGTACCTTCTTTTCTTTATTTTTATTAATTTATTTTATGAAATCTGATACATTTTGCGTACTAGCAAAAAATCAAAAAATATTTTTTTTATATAGTTATTTTAAATATGTATTTTAAAATATATCAGAAAAATACATTGAGATCTAACATATTAAATATATTGCACAACAGAACTTAAAAACTAATAGCTAGCAAATAAATAATGTAATTATCTCATATGTTAAGAAATAAATACGTAAAACAGCATGCAATAGGAGAATTCAAGTATTTAAAGCATGATATTAAATAAATAATTATGCATTTTTATCTTTTAAAAGTATTCCAAAATTAAAGCAATTTATTTCACAACAAAGTAAAAATGTAATAAATAAGTTCTTTTTCGATTATGACGTAAAATAATCAAAATTTCTTCTCAGCGTAATGATAAGCAATGGAGCAACTGGCACTAAAATGGAGAATTTCGTCAAAAAGCCGGCGCGCCAATGTCCAGTCTCTCTCTATCGAGGGTCACTATTTTCAGCGCCCTGGTGGCGCCATCTTATGAATACAAAGGGAACTACACTTGCTTTTACGCCGAAACACTTCCCTTGTAAATGGATGTATGGTAGTTCCAAGTTTTGCTGCAACTGAAATTCAATCGCAAAAATAGTAAATTAAAAAGTGCGTTTGAACCATGTATCTATGGACCATGTATGGTATTGCTTATAACTTTACTCCATGCAATGGTTCAATTTTGAACTGAAGTTTTAACAGTGTAATATTTTATTTTTCCTTTATTTTATTGGTATGTTTTATTAGAGTTAAACATGAGTTTAAAAACTAATTTACGAGTGAAATGATTTCAAAAGCTATATTTTGTATTAAATGTTACCATAACAGACCCATTTTGTCTTTTTAAAGTCAAATTTAATGTTTAAAATCTGTATAATTCATGCAATTAAAGAACTGATAATAGATAATTAATATCAGCGTATATTTAATATATTAAATCTTGTCAAAAATGCTAGGTGAAACAAAATGCTTGATTTTTTTTTTTTTTTTTTTTTACTTTGTCTAAACTGTCCTTTATGAATGTGCCATATTTAGTCTTGAAAATGCGTATATAAGTAAAGTAGAGTAAAGGTAGAGAGATTTCTTGAAATCAAGAAATACGCATTTTAACTTATTAATAATTTGATTTTTGTTTCATTGTTAATCCTATACCACAGAATAAATTAAAAAAAAAAAAATATTTTATTTTTATTTTTTTAGTTTTGTTCATGTTTTAACAAGCTGTCGTGATTTGCAACGTTCCTATGTATATTTCTTCTTCATTCATTTTGTCACCACAACTTCGAAGACATTTAATTAATAATATTGTGGGAATAAAATCTTTAAGAAAAATTGCATTTTAAAAATAGTTTTGTTAAAATAATAAAACGCACGTAAAAATATAGCAAATCTGCAACACCTTATTCTGTGTTGGGCATAATTGATTAAAAAGTTATTGAATTACAATTATAATTATTTTACTGTCAATAAATTAACAAGTAATTGATTGGAAATAAATTGAATTACTTATTCAATTTATTTGTAATAATTCAATTTATTTGTAATCATTTACTTGTTAATCGATTGACAGTAAAATAATTATAATTTAATTGTAATTCAATTACTTTTTAATCAATTATGCCCAACACTGACCTTATTAAATTCGAAATTTTGCACCTGTACTACAATAGGTACAGGTGCGTTATTATTAATACGATGCGTTATTATTCATACTTGCGATGCGTTATTATTAATACTGAATTTTACGATGCTTTAAACATAGAGTGCCGAGAAATGGATAGTCTTATTTCAAAATTAAAAATCTCGAAAAAAAAAAAAGTATGAAAGAAAAATCAAAAGAAAAATCTGAAACAAACTAGATGTTTATTATGAAAGTTGCCAAAAAAAATATATATATATATATATATATATATATATATATATATATATATACAGTAGTTTCGAAATTGGTCACAAAAGTTGTCAGCAGATGGTGCTGTATGCTTTAAAGAGTTCTAGAAAGTAAATAAACATATAATGGAATACTATTTTCATGTTTTCTTTTTCTACACTAATGTCCTACTATATTTGAACGCTTCAACAGATTGCTTTGGGAATTGGAGCACCATTTATAAGGATCCATTTTTAATATTAAAACACTGCGCGTTGCCAACTTCTGTCATTTATTTCGTAACTTCTATATTAGCATTTTACAGATTTCTCAATCAACATTAAGTTGTTCTATTCTTCTATGAATTTTTATTTATGATATTTTTAATATTGAAATGGGGTGTCCATTTTGAATCATTCTGTTTACATCGGAAACATAAATGGCAAGTTGCAGATTTTTTTTTATCTCATGAAAGTTTCATGAAAAAGAAAATATCTAAATTTGGCTTTTATGCACTATAAAAAATTTGCCCACTGGATTACGGTCAGTGACTGACAAAAAGCGTTCACTGACCATAAAAGTTAAGTTATGCCCGTAAAGCTGACATGACTTTTTTTCTCGAAGAAGGAAAATGACTTTTAATATACGGTCAACGCTCGGAATTTTACAGCAGTTTGTTATAAGCACGTATATTGTAGATTTTTCTCAAAGAAGAGTACTGGCTGCAGAATTTAATGGTCAACACATAGAATTTCACTACTATTTCTTTTAAATATGTGATACGTCGAAATCTAATTTGGATAACATAATTAACAAAAATGGAAGCTGATATGTTTTAAGAAATATTTTTTGTTATAATGTAAAAAAAAAAAAAAAAAAAAAAAACTATTAAAAATTTCTTATTTAAATTAAATCAATAGATACTAGTAATGTAAGTAATATGTGAGAAAGATATTGTTTTGGTATGATCTACGTAAAATGGATCCTTTTGTAAATAATATTTATTTGATAAAATAGTGTGCCATTTTCAAAGCAGAAATACTATGTTTGTTTTAAGTAACCTTATTTCTCATCATCATCTCAAACGAAGAATTCCTGAAAGCTTCAAATATTTTACAACAATTAAGTTGAAGTTGCTTTGTTTTTACTTAATTTGCATTTCTCCCGCATCAAAAGTATGATTTAATGGTCTTAATGCAATTTGCATTTTAATTCCAAGAAAAATGACACTGTTTTTAGTTTATTAATAAACTAGCAGGCTACGCCCGCTTCGCTGGTCCCTATATTAAAATGGTTTTTTAAAGGAATTGAATCACTGTTTATTTTTTATATCACATTATAAATAAAAACTTAAAAAAAAAAGAAAAAAAAAAAAAAAAAGTACATTGAAATTGCCCTGAACCTTGCTTCGGGTATCGTCTACGCATGTCTTTTTCCGCCCGCACTGCATCGGGTTCAGGTTACCACTGCCTGTCGAAAGCTTTATTCCGGGTACTTGAATTTAGGTATTTATCGGCGAAACGTAGATTTGTTATTATTTATGACTGTAATATCAACATGTATTAAACATTTTAGTTTCCTTGTTCAATAGCAAAATTTCATTATTCGCGTGAAAATTTATTTCTTTTTTTTTATCGAAAAAATTGAACTGGAAAACTTTTTTGGCAACAATTAAATTTAAAACTAGTATTTAAAAGACTAATTTTCAAGCTATTATAAAAAATTAATTTTCATATTTTAATTAATTAAAAAAAAAAAATCTAACAAATATAAAATAATCTCGAATGTTGTTCTCGAATGCTTTTTAAAATATTTTGATTAGTTAAAATACTTCATCTCTTGCAAAAGTGAAACATCTATATTTTTCTTTAAAATTTACTTATTGATGACACGTTGATTTTTTATAGCCATAGCTCTTCAATATTTATTTTATGATTTTTAGGGCTCCAGGTTTTTTTTTTTTTTTTTTTTTTTTTTTTTTCACATAAGGTTTTAGTGATTAAAATAAAGCTTTTAAAAAATCTAATT
Organism: Salticus scenicus; assembly: GCA_963930645.1. Lineage (NCBI taxonomy): Eukaryota > Metazoa > Arthropoda > Arachnida > Araneae > Salticidae > Salticus > Salticus scenicus. Next base: position 78,129,139 of record OZ005662.1, on the reverse strand, counting down.
AGAATCTCTTAGGATACTCTATTGACGATAAAATATTTTCTTTTACAATTGGCATTTTTATCTATTAATTATCTGCAAAAAAAAATGACACATCCGCCACGGTGTATCGAATCCACGATCATCACATTAACAACTTGACGCTTCAACCGACAGAGCCATTGACCAACATAAAGAATACCTCACATTTACTTTCAAATGAAAACGCCTTGTTTTTTAGCGTGACATGGAAACACTATGGCAAAATCCAATTTCAATAAAAATAAACCTTTTAATTAAAAGAAAACTAATCAAAAATTCGAAAATCGGGCTTCGAGGTGCACCAGGAGAGGCCGTTACGAACCCCCATGCAAATGTGTGTAGCTCTGTGATCAGCTTTTTTCCTAAAATGCTCCGGACATACATACACGATGACACATGCACACACACAAAACATCTTGTTTTATTATATGTATAGATAGATAGATAGATACATTTCCTTTATATCACTATACTAATTCCCAAATATGTAATTCCCGTCTTTCCGCCTTGACAAATAATGTCCCAAATAAAGGTAAAAACAATTATATGTTTTGATCAAAAACTTTTCACTTGTCTTAGGCCGTTCGTTACTGAAATAGAGCATGTTTTAGCTTTGTTACAATAATGAATACTAATGCACTTTTTAAATTTGTATGTGATTTAAGTTTTATCTACGAGATTTAAAAATTAGTTGGCGTAGGTGGATTCTGCTCAGATTTGCATCATATATTTGTTTTCATATATTTCTCCAAGATCTATATTTATGTTAAGAGAAGCTAATTTGACTGATAGCTCGACACGATGGCAGACTGAAATGCCTTACCTAGTAAGCTATCAATAGTTCGATAAAATTACCTTATTTTAATTTGTTAATAAGTTTTTCTGGTATCGATTTCATATTTTAATATTCATGTAATTATATACACTTTCAAATGCAATGATGCACTCTCAAAAATAATATACTCAAGTTTGAGGATTCAGACATCCTCGGGCTTAATTTCGTTATTTTTGACAACAATTTCGTCAAGCGATCACGTGATTTTTGACGAAACGTGAACTCTCAAATATTTGACGAAAATGTTTAATCACAACAGCACGTTCTAGCTTTCCTTACCGCCATATTGGGGTTTTTTCCTGTGTTGTTTCGACGTTATGTTACAATTACTTTTATTTGTTTCCTCTGTTTTATTTAGATTTTCATCAAATATAAATAGGATTTAATCGTCGAAAGCAACGGACTTGCAGGTAATTTTATAATTCTATAATTTGAATTTTTTTCTGTATAACGAAACTAGGATGAAAAAAATGTTTCTTTACTTTTGACGAAATTCGTATGTTCAAACAAGTGACGAAAATAATTTTCTCTATTTGACGAAATATTCGCTCCGAGTATTTCCCTGGAAACGGTTTCGTCAAAATTGGAGAAAATTTCGTTAAATTTGAGTATCCATTTCTGAGAGTGTTCCTATAATACAAGTAATATGAAATATTGCTGTATTCTGCTCATTAAGAAAAATTAAATTTCGATTAGCTTACGAAATTTTCAGTTTAGTATGTTCGTAAATAATGATATTGAAACCTATAATATAAATGCTATTTTGATGTGATCTGACGTAGTTAAGATGAAAATATCCCTTAAAATGTGAATTTATCTAAAATTCTACCTATTTTCTCATGTTAAGAAATTCGTAAATTTCAAATAACATACTAAGTTTACTATGCTGAGTGTTCATTGTTAATTATGTTTATGCTAGCATCGTAACTGATATTTCAAAGCTAGCCTGATATCTTTACTAAAAAGATATTATTTCTAAATCACGTTTAAGCAAAATTTTGCTCTATTCTTCTGTGTTAGAAAAATCATAAATTTAGAATAACTTGCGAAGTTTCAAATTATAATGTTGAAAATAAATAGAATTTTTACCACTGTCGTAAGTGATATCTTAAAACTGATTCGAACTGACTCCAATTTAACAGGGAGCAGCCCCCGCTCATCGCTCTTAGAGTGATATTGAGCGATTCAATGTCGAGACAAAGGGGACTACTCCAAGGTTTATTAAAACAAAACAATATATATATATATATATATATATATATATATATATATATATATATATACACATATATAATAATAATAATACAAAGTTTCGCCAGGCTTGTAGCCCAAGACCGGCAAAGGGCGAAAGAGGTTAAAATAAGATTATGTGCCGGGATTTCTCCCCACGTGACAATGAGCACTATGCTGGTTGAACGTTAAATGTAATTAAATAATTGGTTGATCTGGGTTGATTAAAGTCCATAGAGTCAAGACATAGAGTCACCCCTCGCGACAAGAGACAACAGGTATCGAAGATCACATACTCTAATTGCACTTAAGTGAAATTCACACTTGAAAACTTGGAAGAAGCTCGCACTTGAACATTTAGGAGTGAATGGCACTTGTGTACGCAGACTTTTAGGAGATCCTAAAGTCCAGACAGAGCCAGTAAGCAGTAACTTATTAATTAATTTCAATCTGTTGCATTAGTAATTTTCATTAAGAAGATAAAGATTTTGTTAAGTATATTTATTAGGTTTGATCTGGTTAAAATACCATCTAGCCAGTTTAATGGTCTGGGGGAGGGGTTTCTAATGTGGTAAGAGGAGATTAGAACACAGTTAAAATAGTACTGCAAAGCATTTCCCTCCTCGCCGCATGGATTTTCTTTTGACAGTCACTCCCAGGATTTTTAGTTGGTCAACGTGTCTAACACTGACGCCATTGATCCTCATCACTGGAGACCTTTGAAGAGCTTTGGGGATAGCAAAAATTGACTCCGATTATTTTTTCTTGAGATATCGCGTGCAGAGGCTAACAAACTGATAAACTAACAAACTAACAACACATTAACAACATTAACACGTTGAGCGCCATGTCAGCCATTCTAGATTCTAGACATTTTGTCATATATATCAAAAAGTACTGAAGGAATCGTCTTGAAACTTTAGGAGTATACAGAACATGTTATACTTCAAACATTTCAGTGAAAGTTTTACCTCGAAAGTAAAAGCAGTACCAATAAAAAATTAACACGTTGAGCGCCATGTCAGCCATCGATGGTTGACAGTGTCAATATGATATAAAGCCGCGTCAACCATCGGTGGTTGACAGTGTAAAATAGGATATAAAACTAAAAATATTACATTGTTTTAAGTAATTATTGAAAATTTATTTAAAATTTGCCTAATTTTTATTTATTACAGGAGGAATCATTTTGGAATTTTAATGGATTTTAAGAATTCGCTAGGCGCTCAACGTGCTAAAGAACTATTACACTCACACCCTAACATACTAAGAATCTAACACTCTAACAGACATCTCGCAGACCCACACCATACCGATATTGTGATTTTCGGATTCCTCATAGCTCAAAACGCTTAATAAATGAAGAAATAAATACGTAAAGAGTTTGAAAATTTTACGAATACTTACTCTCTTGTGTATAAAACTTATGACAATATAAAATTTTATTAAAAACTGTCCAATATTTTTTTTTTTCGTTTAAACAACATAAGTGTAACTCCGTTTTAGAAATATATTATTTGTGAATACTAAAAGAAAAGAAATATAGAAATTATTAATTATTTGTATATACAAAAATAGATGAAATTTAGAAATTATTAATTATTTGTATATACAAAAAGAGATGAAAACATAGATGAAAATACATTTAATAGACGTATTTAATTATTTAACTCCAGTTTCTAGTGGATGTTTTTGTCTTCTAAAACTCTAAAACTAAACAACATTTAACTTGTTATTTTCATTGACTCCTAACGAATTATATTAATAAAACTATATATAATAAAACCAAATACATTACTATCCAGTAACTTAAATTGTACGAGATGTCAGAGTAAAATAACTTAAAAGAAATTTTAAATTTTGTTTCCCCTCAGCATTCTCTATTCTTTAAATCTACATTAAAACCATTAGAAAGACAGTAGTTTAACGCGTCCAAGTCACACAGGAATCGTAAATCATATTTATCTCCAGATGTTTTGACAAGCACTCTAACATCCATGAAGTTCAACGAAGTGTAATTATGTTATGCAGAATATGATAGACCGTAAGACATATAATCGTGTAAAATGTTACATGTAACATATAATTAAAACATTATTTGAAATAAAGTTTATCATGCGCAACTGCAAACATTTTTGTGACAGTTATTCTTCAATAGTTATCCAGTAGTCTGTTACAGACATTGTAAATAATATGGTTATTCATATTATTCATGTTTTTAATCTTTAATCAATATGAATAAAGAGAAGTGTCCGTGTATCTGTGTGTCTGTTTGTGCTCTGGTACTCACACTACTGATCACAGAGCTATAAAATTTGGCATAGGGGTACTTTGGACCCAGCAAGTGTACATCTCATCGAGATTTATTAGAATTTCAACTAATTTGAAATTTTTTAATTATTATTTTTATTATTATTATCATTATTATTATTTAATTTAAAACATTTTCTTCGTTTCATTTTTCCAAAATTTATTCTTACATTTCAATCGTCTGCGTATTTTAGCAACGGCTATTGTGCTATTTATTATTTATTTATTTAATTCCTTTTAAAATGATATCTACTTTATCCTTTATTTATTATATTGATCGGAATCATATTGTAATAAAGTGTAAAGAGTGAGGGCTATAAAATGCACGCTTCAAAAACTAAAATATTTAATAAATGTTGAGATACAGTTATCTTTAAAATCGTAGTTCTTAAATAAAAGCAGAACCACCTGTCGTCTATAAATACCCAGACTGAAGTGCCCGGAAAAGACCTTCTGTAGGCAGTGAGAACCTGGACTCGATGCTGTGCTAGAGGAAAAGGAGATGCCGTAGGCAGCGGGAATCAGAAGCGAGGTTTTGAGCAATTTCAATGTTTTTCTTTTTTCTTTTCTGTTTTTTTTCTTTTACAGTTTTTGTATTTAATGGGATATATATATAAGTAATTTTTGGATTAATTTTTGTAGTGGTGAGTTTATTTTGATCTACGTTTTTAAATGGTTATTGGATTATCATTTGTAGGAATGAGTTTTATTTTGATCTTCGTTTTTTCTGGTTTTATTTACAATGGGTGTTTCGGGCCTGAGAACAAAGAAATTCTTAGCTTTTGCGTTCTTTGTGACAGAAAAACATCCATTTTTTAGCATATTTGCATTCTACCAGCCCCTTGAAAACGTTACAATGCAAATAATGCTTTTTTCTCATTCCAATTTGCTATAATTCATTTAGATTTTACTTTATTTCTTTCTTGGTTTGATTTGGGTGGTCTTCGTTTTTGATCAGAATAATTGTTTGAATACTGAAATTAAATCATCTTGAAATTTCAAATGTTTGCACTGATAATATTATATTACTATATATTTATAAAGTAATTCAATTCTTTTGAAAATTAATTTAAATATTAGTGACCAGAGAAGCGGGCGTAACCTGCTTGTAATAAACAAATTATTCTGACATATATGGGAAAAAAAATTAAAAATCTTTTCATATCAATAGTGTGCGATAATTTAGATATGGTATTTTGATGCATAATATAATGTGACATAAAATTATTTATTAACATTTAAAAATATTTAAAAATATTTAATAATAGCCTTGTTTTCTTAGAACTCAATTTATTATTAAATAACTGTCATATTCTTTTAATGAAAATTTTCAATAAATTAAATTACTTATCAACCCATGTTTTACATCATTATTAGGAGTATTAAATTAATATATCCAGGTCTGCTAAAGGCGATTTGTTCCTTTAATTACTTTCGTACCACAATTTAAATAACATAAAATTTATGAGAAATTTATGCAGCCAAAGTGTAGATTTCCCTGCTCAAAAAAATTATATATTTTATTTTTTATAAATAGTGGTACGAAGAGAATATAAAAGAAGTCGCCTGTGGTAGCCTTGATATATATATACAATCAATATATACATATATATATATATATATATATATATATATAGTAAAGCTAGGAGCTTTTGCGCACGATTCAAAAGAACGATATAAAAAATCCAAATATTAATTTTTTGCTAAACTGTTGATGCATAATTTTGAATTGATCCTTCTTTGCATTTCCATTACTATACTGCTATTTCGTGATGATTTAAAAGAACAGATGTAATAAAACCAAGAGAGCTATTTTGCGCAATCTCTTGTTATAGCGCAGGAGTGATTGCGCACATGGGTAGAAGAGATTACATTACGTTGTTAATAATAATAATTGCACTTAAATGACCTTGTTGAAAGTTATTTGTAAACACATATTCTTGTATTGGGAGTGAATATTTGAATTCAATAATTAAAAAATCGGAAAAAAATTTAAAAATTTCCAAAAATTTGTATGAATAAAAAATGTTAAAGAAACAACGAAAAAAAAAAAAAAAAAAAAAGAAAAGAAAAGAAAAATCTGGAGTGACTCCTCCACTCGATTTTCCGAACATTGTGTGTAATTAACGGTTTTGAAGATAAAGTAAAGTAAGAGGAGCTGTTAATAAACAAAAGAGAGAAAATTATAATAGAGTGTTTGAGTATTTTTCTCTAAATAGTACACGATGTTTAATTTAACGCTATTGAACTTTGAGCCCATGGATCATAATGATAAAGAATTTTATGTTGTGTCCCTGTAAAAACCTATAAGTGCTCGATTTACCAAAATGCTTATAGTTACTGCAATAGTAACTTACAATATTCACATAAATTTTCAACTCTATTGAATAAGGCGTTTAGACGCTATCGCACTTTTAAAAATTTGGTCCCATAGGCCATAATGATAAAGAATTTTTCTTGGTGTCCCTGTAAAAAAGCTATAAGTACTAGATTCACCAAAATCAATAGGGTTCGTACTACGGTGACTTACAACATATGTACGAACTTTCAACTCATTCGAGCAACGCGTTTAGACGCTAGCGTGTTCACTCACAGACATACACACACACACATACATACACACATACATACATCATCATAAAAATAGTTAAAACAGACTCGGGGGACCTCAAAACATATAGAAGCATCAAAATCTCTAATTCGGATTTTTGACATGATTACAATACTTTCCTCACTGTAGTGTCTAGAAAGAAACAAGACCAGATAAAAATTGCAAAATAATATAAAGTTTCTCGATAACAAGTTAAATTTAAATTTAGTACACTCTTGGGCTATGCCCCCTGCTCTCTCCGCTGGCCAACCCCCCCCTAACTTTACTTATTAACACATGCAGAGCTCTGCCAACCTATTCTCTGCTTTCTTTCACTGAAAAGGAATATTAATAGTGCATATTAGAAATTATGGAAAACCTCATATTCAATGTCAAATAGAAATATGTGATATTTACATATATATATATATATTAGAACGAAATTCATAATATCTAGACCATTTTCCATTACAGCTTTAGTATATGACCCTTTTTTTCCTTTTTACAACCTTAGATCCGGACTGCGGTACTGCAGTCGGTAGAGCACCGAGCTCGTAATTGGAAGTTTGTAAGTTCAGTTCTCGAGCCGGCCAAAGACCGTCGTGTACACTAACGGTGGCTGGTGCACGTAAAATATGTCATAGCCACAATATCCTCCATGTTCCCATCAAATTATACCTCCTGGGGGCCACCGAAGCGGGGAGCTATCCCCTTCGTGTAGGACCAAAACTAAAGTGGCATGTCTCCGGAACACTCGTAGGGTTGCGTCCCAGACCGTCGCTAATTATCGACGTCAAACACAACCTACCTAATTATCCATCTACCTGCAACCATGGATCATATTTTAACTTTCCCGTGTAAGAAAATTAATTTTCTAGAGGTAGAGAAAAAAAAGTTGATATTTATTTTCTTTCTTTTTTACATCCATGGTTTCGAGCCGTGGTACCCTAGTCGGTAAATCGCCGAGTACGTATTTGGAAGATTGCCGTTTCGATACTTCAGCCGGACAAAGACGGTCATGTACGCTACTGGTGGCTAGTGCACATAAAATCTGTCGTGGCCGCATAGTTCTCCATGTTCCCTTCCACACTATACCCCTGGGGATCACCAAAGCGGGGGATCCCTCCGGGTAGGTTCATAATTGTGATGGCATGTCTCCGGAAAATCTCTAGGGGTAGGTCCCAGACCGCCGCCAATTACCCATAGCGCAGTACTGGTACGACGTTAAATCCAACCTACCTACCTACCTACGTACAACCATGGATCATATTTTAATTTTCCTATGTAAAATGACTTCATGACAGAAGAACAACGTCACTGGGAGAAACTTTTTTCAAAATGGCAAATAGAGTACCTTCATAAACTTGTTGTTTTCCTTTAATAACTTCTTTAATTAAAATGATAGAAATTTCTAAGAAGCTGAAATGTCTGCCTTGGAGTATTTGGAACACATTGATACCTCTCATGACGCGAAGAACCCTGTCCTCCTCTAGAAGATGCTGTCGCAGACAAAAAAAATTGACGCCAATGACAGTAATTTTTTTTTTAATATATGGAGATTTTTGTTTCTTATTTGATGCCCGAATCTCTCGTTGTCTACAATCGTTGCATTTATTGTACATGGTGAAGTTATCGCGCAGCCACCTGTCGCAAGTGAACTTGTTCGAGAAGGAAGCATTTCCGATAAAAAAAAAAATAAATAAATAAGATTTAAAAAAAAGGGTAGCATACAGTGTATACAATTATATATAGCTGCCCCTCCCCCCCCCCCCCCGTCTTTTAAGCCCCGAATCCGCCCACAGTTTACTATTCAATGAAGTTTTTTTTTTTTCTCAAAATCTTCCACACAAAAATGTTCAAAACACAAAACCGAAAATTCCCTTGGTTTGAAATTCTTTTCGTTTATTAACTTATTTCATTTTATTGAAATTTAGACGTTTACAGTACTTAAAAAGAAGTTTGAGTAGGTTGACATTTTTTGCTTGCATTTAGTTTTATCGCCTCTATTTAATCAGCCGACAGCTGCACAAAATTTGAGCATTATACTTGTAAATATTGCAAAACTAAATAGGTATACAGTAACATTTAAATACTTTGCGTTAAATTTCTCATAAGCTAACATTAGCATTCGAGAGGTAAATCCCACCAGAGGTGTGGATTTAGTTAGCCATTACTGAATAATGTTCAATTTCAGATTCTGGGGACAGTCTCCAAAAAGATGCGCCGTGTTGAATGGCTTAAATTAGTTCAGTCACTTGTCGAAGTTATTTCTTGGTACTGTTCCACACATTCAACAAACTCATCCTCATTGTCTTGTCATTATCAATAAGCTGTAAAATCTCTATTATTACAAAAATTTATAAAAATCAATGCGCAATCTCTCCTAAATAGCAAGAGCGCAAACTCTCTCATTTTGGTAGGAGAAATCGCCCAGTCTTTTATTAAATAATTATTTGCTTTTAGAGAAAATTATTGTACTTGTACTGTTAATCTAGGTTAGTAGATTAAGAGAAACTATTTAAAGAAAAAATATTTTGTACTACTACCATTGTAATGAAATCCCTACGTAAGTTTATGAAAATTCAAGCATTTATTTTTGAAAACGAGATTTAAAAAAAAAACCGTTTTATTCTAGGCTCTTCAAACAATCAACTTGCACATTCAAGTCGTACTTCACTATTAATGTTGCACAACCATCTGAAATCGCAACTCGCCCACTCTACTTTTTCCCACCAATCCCCTATGTGCTCAATCTCTCCTAGCTTTACCTTAAATGAATAAAAATTAATCCGATAAAAATGACGTAACAAACAACTGTCAGTTTTTAAAGATCGACCAATGATAACATCAAGTGAAACGTATAAAAACGCATAACTTTCTATTGTGAAAAGGCTGAATCAATATTTGTTCCAAAAATAAACGAGAATTTCTCCTTCTGTAACTCGAGATATAAAACTGAAATACAGTTTAACAAATGAAAATATTTATGCTTTAATTTTTTTTTTTTTATAATACAGTGTTTCATGCCACAAAATAAAGAATACGGAACAACTATTTTTTATTCCATTCTGTGTATTCATTCATTTATTTATAAAACAGATTATGGCCATATTACGTTGCGTAAAATATTCATATTCGCAGTAATATGTTTCTGAATATCTGTTGTCATGACGTTTCTTTATGAAACTTTATTTCTAATACTGACAGAACTATATTTAATGACAGAATTGTTTTAACTGATTGTCAAAAACATTAACAAAATTGCAATTTAATAAAATTATATACCTAATTAATTTAATTACTCATAATTAAAATATGAAAAAAATGTAGTTTTCTTATGAAAAAATTATTTTTAGGTTAATTCGTAGAATGACTTAATATATCCATAATTTCTATAAATTCTTCACATTTAAATATAATTGTATGTCTTGAAATGTCATTATAATATATTTACAAATGTTAAATATAGGACGAAAAATTTTCTTTCGGCTTACATTTAATGTGTCTATATTATCTATTTTGATTTTACTAAACAGCTGTATCTTTCACATCTGCGTTTTGGTCACTCCTTAAATCTTTCTGGGTGAACTTTGTTGTTGTTTTATATAGTATCATTAGTGAAGAATTATATTTTTCTAACTAAAGAAAAAAAAAAGAAACAAAAGAAAAGAAACAAAGAAAAGAAACTTTACACTTAAACATTTGAATTTCCAGTAAATTAATTGTTCACTTTAATTTGAAAGTAACTAAAATCACCACATTGTAAAAAAATATGTCCTTTTTGCTGCCAGAAATTCTCTGTAATTTGAGAAAATACGTTTTGACAACGTAATTTTTTCGTACATTAAGCGCATTTTCTGAAATTACAGAGAATTTCTGGCAGCAAATAGGACATATTTTTTACAGTCCAATAAATATTTTAAAAATTATATTTGATTATAGTATAATGGCGAGTTGAAATAGCTCATAAATTTGAAAAATCATCTATATTAATTAATTAAAACTAGTATGTTTTGGCAACCACAAGACTTTCTTTATTGTTTACTGTACAAATTCACTCAGCAGAAATATTTTATTCAAACGATTATTTATTAAATTTATCTGCCAAGTTGAATGCAGACGATTTTTACGTTAGAGAAAACTAACACTAAATGTCGAAAAAAAGAAGTTTTATTCTCTATAGATAACATCTTAAAAAAGGCATTTTTATAATTGTTATCTCATAGATCGAGTTTCGTATAATTACGTGCCGTAGAAATTAAGATATAACCTTCTCGTTCTCGGGAAAAATTTAGTATAGAAACGCTGCCTTCAGGCCGATATGCATACAAATTGAATCAGAATAACATTTTATAATGTTTTTTTTTGCATCCCAAGTTTTGTTTGATTATGCACAGTAGAACATGAGATATAGCCTTCCCCTAAATTGCTGAAATCTCTGTATAGCAGCGCCCCTTATTACGCGAATGACATCAAAAGTTGATAATCGCTATTTCATGTTAAGGTGCGTCTACATATAAATTTATATGCAACTCTGCAGTAGTTTCTGAGACACAGCCTTCCATTAAATTGTGGAAATCGTTGTATAGCAGCACCATCTATTGAGCGATTTACACAAAAGTTAATAGGAATTAATTGAGGTCAAGGTGCATTTATATTTAAATATATATTATTTCTAGGAAGTAGTTTATGCGACACAGTCACCAGAAAAGTTTTGTCTCTCTCACACACAGACAGTCATTTTCTAAAAATAGCCAAATAGTGTTCTAGACCTCTCAAAATGTGTAAATAGGTTGAAAACCGATAGTCGAAAACTTTTACAAACACAACATCTTCTACTGAATTTAGAAAAAAAGTTAAAAAATAAATAATCTCTACACAACATGACTTTATTGTACACTTATTGAAATATGCATACTGTCATGAAAACATTGAAATTTCGTGTGTGGTGAGAGAATTGTAAATTAACGGCAGGTTCCAGTCCATGAATATTTTCGAAAACAACCCAAGAAAACTACATCTCTATCCACAACTGTGGTGCTAATAGGATTTTGTAGACCGCATATCGCTTGTTCAGGAGTATCAGTTGTTTAGGAATAGATTATTACAGAAGAGTTTTTCATTGTCAAATGTACACCTTAGAAATCAAAAGCATTCACACGAGTGTAGATGGTCTACTTTTGTAACCTATGGCAAAAATTAGAGGGCGATGTGATGTCAATAATCACATATTCTAAAAAATATATTATTATATTAAAAATAATATAAAATATGTAACGAACACGTTTTCATAACCTCTAAATTGCAACTTAAATTCTCATACAGTATGTTCTTTAAATTTTTACATCCTCTCTCCTCTCACATATGTATCTTTTGCTAATTGCAACTCTATCGAAACCTTTGATCATATATTATTCGTTGTTTAACTTTAATACAGATCTGCAATAGCTTGTTATGACTTTTCCTAGTTCGGTTTCTTTTCATCTTACAAAATAAAGACAGTTTGTCGCCTTGTGTGCCTTCCTTGTCTTATAACATGGTACGTTAATTTTTGCTTAAAAGTTCCGGGTTCTCATGGCAAATTTTTGGCGATTAGTGAAGACCGTTTGAATAATAACTAAATAGTAACCTTCTCAAAATTGTATGTGTTTATACGGAACACAATGACAGCCATTTTTTCTCTACTAATTTGAATTTGGTTTCGACTAGAGTTCTGGCGAAATTAATGAAGATATCGGAGCGTCACTTCATCATCATGACTGAACCAGAGAAGTCATCGTTTTGGGCTCCCACTCCAATGCTATTAAAACTAATTATTCAATAATAATTTTATAAATTTTGGTCACCTATATCAATGAGTAATATATTATAAAAAATTTTTAATAAAATTTTTCATGACTATCTACAAAAATGCCTCGATTAATAAACACTGAGTTATTGTCTAGTCACTTCGCAAGAATTCTGAAATTGTTTTTATAAAGTAAACTTCTATTACCAACGGCCATCTACAAATCTTCTTCTTCCTCTTCTTAAACTTCACAGGCGAGAAGTGATATACTATGTAAAAAATTAACTGTGTTAAAGTTGACAAAGAGCTAACTGATTAAATCACAACCGTGAACTAAAATATTTTACGAAATTTCGTCGCTATTTGAGCTATGCGACATATAAAATCCATTTTGTCAAATCGGTTTCACAATACGTCCTTGTATTTTGTATAAGGAAGAAAGAAAAAAGCCGCTTTTCAAATTAACTTCAATTTCATGATATTTTAGGAGATATATCAACAAGACCTGAATACATACTGATATAAGCTATAACGATTTTATAAAATGAATAATTCGCATATTTTAAATAAGATTAGATACTATGAGATATTTAAAGTAATGTACAAACTGCCATGAGATTTATTTTCTGACTTGACAAAATATTCCTAACAAATTAATACACCCTGTTATAAAGTAGAGAGATATACTTCATTATATTGAACACTTTATCTTTCATATACTAATTATCGGTGTATGTTCGCGTAGCGCTCCATTTTTACGCGCGTATTTTCAAATGTATTTGTCATTATCAATTGAAATTACGAGACATTGGTTTAAGTAATATTTAAAATACGTAGCTTCACTTTTTCATCCTGATATTTATATATTTTGAAGTAAAAAAAAAATCTAAAAATTAAATTTCTAAAAATTAAAAATGACATCATAATATTTAAATTTAAATTTTAAACTACATATCTATTTACTTATTTATATGATTAATTTTTCGTGATGTAATTGAATTCTGTATATTTAATTTATTGTTATTTTATCCCTGACAGATTAAAATTCCGCATAGCAACGAAAAGTTTTTTTCTAAAAATAGAAATTACTTTATTTATTGAGAACCAATGAATGAATCCTCCAAACCCATGCAAACTATGAATAATCTTTTATTTTATTTATCTCAATACATTCTTATGACTGTGATGTAAGTTTTTTTTTTTTTTTTCGTAAAATTGTTCTCTCTCATTGTTGTACTCAGTTTAAATGAACTCATGGAAACTATGAATAACATTTTACTTTATTTATTCCAGTACATTGTTTAAACTATGACGTCATTTTCAGCGTTGCTATCGGAAAACTTTTTCTTTTAATTATTATTAAAAAGATTATTGAAATCATTTTAAAATGCCTAATTGTGTAAAATAAATTTAATTATTGCATATTACTTAATATAAAAAATGGAAAGCGATAAGTTTAGATATACAATAACCGCCGCTTATTAAAATCACATTCGTTTGAGCCAAAGTGATTTTATTAAGCGGCTAATTTTTATATCCGGCGAACGTTCTTGCCCTTAAGGAAAAGGTATTACTTCCTGAATTTCGAAAGAAACTTCAGAAGGTAACGAATAATGGAATTAGTAAACGATATTAATTAATTTTTGGTAGCTAATTAACTAATTATTTCTTCGATATAAATAAATGCATTCTAAGTTCCCGTGCACTTTCATTGGAAGAAAATCATCATTACTTTACCAAAAGGTCACGCTTTTCTTATAAATTTAAAATATTTCTGTTTAAACCTCATGAATGATAGTAGTTTCAAAATAAGAACTACAAATTGCCTTCAAATAATTAGAAAAAATAAAACATTTCAAATCAAATTTCTATTTTATTACTGCGCTTTAAAGAATGCGTTCTATGAAATTGTTACGGAGATAAGTTATGGTGTATGTTTAATTTGTAACTGTGCTGCAAGTGCAAAATCTTCAACAATGAGCGATAACAAAGGGTTTGTTAAGCTTTAATTTTTTTTTTTTTTTTTTTTTTTGTATGCATAAAGTATATTTTTGGCTGCTGAGGAGATATTTTTCAGTTTATTAACCGGCGATGCTGATTTTGTTAAGCGATGGCTTTAAAAGTTATTTGTATTGATTTGATTCCGGTCCTGGCAATTTGATCAGATTAAGCAGCTGATTTTATTAACCAGTGATTTTATTAAGTGGCGGTTACTGTATATACATGTGTGATATATGAATATCCATATAAAATTTTCATTTCAACTAATATACTATATATATACTTTGGAATTTATAGTCGAATATCTAAAGATATGCTTGTTTACGCTTATTTTACGATGCATATGCAACAGTGAATAAGCCATCGATTGCATATAATGATAATGGAACTCGAAGCACGAAAATTTCGTTATAACCGATGATGTGGAAATCAAACAAAATGTCAGATAACGCTTTTAACAAATTCACTATGCGTTATATTAATATTCAGATCTAATAAATTACTTTCGGATAAGTATCTTGAGCATATTTAAGGATTATACCAGTTAATTAATTATAAGGAGATTATTTTTACACAGAAAATAGAAAGATATATAAAAGCGTATAAAGTATTGTTTGGGGTTTTATTTCGAAATTGAGATTTCGAAATAATTACACGTTTTGAGAGGAAGAGAATCCCTGAATAAAAAAATAAAATTTTTAGTGTTTGATCTGTGTGCCTATATGTTTGTGTGTATGTTTGTAAATCTATCATCATAACTGAAGAAAAAATATTACCAGGAAATCCAAACTGTATAAAAAAAAATTACCTTATGGTGATGATACTTAAAACATTTCATTTAAATCGACGAAATGTTTAGTGTACAGGGATATAAAAAAATAACAATAATAAGTAAAATAAAGTAAAATAAATCGAAATATGTTAAACATTTAAGTGTGAAATTTCTGGTATATACAGTTTAAAATATTTTTACTGCATTGAAAAAAGTTAAATGTACATACATTATTCATATGCATGAAATAAGCCTGTTTCATATAAACAACGACATAAAAAATATTTAATCTTCGTTTATAAAGTTACGCAAACGAGATTTGATATGTTAGATCAGTGTTTAGAAATGGCTTTAAGTAAATTTCAAGTTAGTCATGATTTTTTTTTTGTTGTTGTTGTTTTTTTAATGCTGTGCTGTGCTTAGTTTTAATACAATGTTCGGTACGTATACGTATATGAATTATATAAAGTGGACCATAAGTCACGCAACCAAAAGTTCAAATGCGTAGAAAAAAAATGTGATGTGTCACAACCATTAGCCAACCATTAGCCAACTTCCATTAGCCACTATTACGTGTATTATATGCACTTTTTGAATATAATGTAGTCAGAAGACAGAAAATTGATTTAACAAATAGACACCTAATGATTCACCTGTGAGAAAAAAATCATACATGTGTAAAGACAATATGAACATAGTTTACATAGCGAGTTAAAAAAGAAAAAAAAAATCGGTAGAGCTGTTTTTTGAAATACTCATTTCCGAGATCTAAAACTGATCTATATAATCAGGATAACTGTCAATTTACCTCTAACAATCACGTAATACATGAAAAAGGATATCTTATATACCAATTTTCAAGAAAATCCTTAGAGCCGTTTTGAGATACCGTCTTTCATCCAAACTTGGCAAATTCAATTATTGACCGAAAAACAACAGTTACTTACGAAAGGATATCTCAGAGAGTGTTAATACGGCGAGTTTAAAAAAAATCCATACAGCTGTTTTTAATGGAACACACTTGCCAGACGTCAAACTGGCCTAATTATACAGGACGTCTATCAATTTTCATGAACTAACCAACTATTACATACGAAAGGACATCTATTAGGGTATTTATACAGCAAATTTGAAAAAATCGTTAGAGACGTTTTTGTGATACGGACTTACGATTTCCAATCCAACATGTGCACCAATCTGATCTGTACTCCAGATCTAACTCAATTCTGAAGTTTCTTTGTTCTATCTTTATTAGTTTCGGAGATATGATAGTGAAAAGATTTCCCACACACATACACTCACACACATACACACACAATTACACACACACTGATCAATTGCCAAAAACCACTTTTTTGGATTCAGCAGAACAGAAAACATGCAAATCAAAACTGGATATCGAATTTTTGAACCGAATACAATACTCCCATTCTTTATCCCAGACAGCACATCGCTTCCCCAGGATATCTTCAAGATGTCTTCTGGATGAAAAGGCATCCCAGAAACGTCCTTAAGATGTACTGTGGATAAGTTAAGCCTAACTGTGCTGTTAGGGATGGTAGTAGGGTAATGGAAGTAAAAAAGAGTTTGTGAAACCAGAATCGTGTAATTGAAAAAACTAAATTTGGAATTAAAGCATGCGATTTTTTCTTTGTAACGGATGATGTGTTGAAAGTTCGATGCTCAAAAATGTTCGAAGTTCAACCGAATTTTCATTATCCGTGGTTATTTTCACACGAACCCTCACTGGAAGGGTCAAAATGAGTTTCAAACTGAATTTCTTGGAGTACTGGTGTCAAACAAATCAACAATAAAAACCTCATGGATAATTTCAATCAAGTGAGAAATTTGACTGATAAACAATAACCGAAATATGGTTAGTCCTACAGAGTTTGTTGCCGATGAAGGAGGGGGGGGGGGTAATTCAACATTTATTGCAACATTTTAATTTTTTTTTTTTTTTTTTTTTTTTTTTTTTTACGCGTTCGGAGTAAATAAAATTTTTCCGCATGCTTTTGAATTTTCGGCGAATTGAATTGGCCGAATTATGCCCAACTTTATAGCTAATATAAAGAACTACTCGAAATTATTTCAACTAATTTTATAGAATGTTTTGAATGGCGGTTTGCAAACTTAAAATAAATAATTTGAAATAAATTTAAAAATTTCATTTTATGTTTAATCTATGAGTGTTTCATATGTATGTAGTTTCAATATGCAAGTCGGTGTTTGAGGGGAAGCAGTAGTTCTTCCACGCAAAAATGTTTTTCAAATAAAACTGTTTTTATCAGTTGTTTAATATTTACTTGAAATTTTGACTGAGAAAAAGTTCTGTAACTGACATCTAAAATCTAAATTGTGGCTCTAGAAGAAACAGTTCCATGTAATCCTCATCAATTCTAGTCCCCATTAAAAGCGAGTTCTAGGGACCCCTATTAGAATTCTAGAGCATTTGCCTATACTCTCCAGGGCAAAGTTATTTAAAAATCTCTGCAAATAAATCCGAATACAAGAGAAGGGTTTCAGCAATTATAATCTTAGTTTATTACCTAATTTTAGAATATCAAGCGAGAATTTCTCGCAATACAAAAGATTCAGATTATTCAGAATATTTAAAATATTGTTGCACCATCTAGAAATGTGTAGACTAGAAATTCTCGATCACTTTGTCTATTCAGATTATTGAAATGCCTTATGCGCATAGCTCAGAAATCTATAATTTTAGTTAAGGGATTTAGAAAATGATCACTTATTCATTCAAGATGAAGCCGGTATATATATTTTTTTCTCAGTGTTCAGTTACAGTACATAATATGTAACTCAGTAATATTTAAGTGTACGTCTATGGTAATATAGGGTAAGGAAAAGTAGTGAGAATACCTCATTAGATTTATAATTTAAGGAAATAATTTCTTATTCATGAATTAGATTAAGAAAAAAAAAATTATTAAAATCAAATTAAAAGAAGGCACAAATTCAGATATATTGATTCGATGATAGTAAATAATTGTGCATATCATCAGAATCGTATCGCATATATCTAATCAGAATCGTATAACTCATATGCATCGTAGAATGCGCCATCATATATTTAATACTAACGAAACTCGATAAGCGAGAAATTTATCATAACACGGGATGTGGAAATCAAACATAATGTTAGATAACACTAGTAACATACTTTCTATATGTAATATTATCAGTCATATCTAACTATTTATTTTTGGATAAATATCTTGAGAATATGATTTTAGCAGTTCATTTCATATAAAGTTTCTTTTTACATAAATGAAAAAATAGGATACACTAGCATACATAATTTTTTAAGAAAATATTTTCTACAAGGACAATTAAATATATATATATATATAAATTCACGCATTCAAATATTTAAAATCAATAGTAATAAATAATTCTTTATCACAAATGTTTAAAAGTAAAACATTGTAAAATTTGTCTCTAGCATTAAAAAATTTTATTTCACAATCCATTCATTTTTACGTCATCCCTAAGCACATATCATTTTACATGTGAAAAAAAATATATATTAGACTATTATCACTGTTAAATTTGTTTAATTTCTATTCTTCAGAAATTTGACGATATCACTGGCCGGCGATGAATTTTTCTTCTTCAAGATGATGTATTTTCTGATGTATTTTTGAATGCTAATTAAGAAAAAACTATTCAAAAATTTCCATCACGTATAATTTTGATTAAAAGAAAAAGGGACTTTTTGAGCTTAAAGCTCCATATTTTGAACTTCTATTTAAGATATTTCCTGGAAAAATTTAGGTGTTATGAGTGAAGAACAAGAAGGCCTCTTTCATCAAAATATCAAAGAAATATAGACGAGGTATGAGGGACCGGTGGAGTGTTAAAATATTAGCATATTATTGTTGGATGTGTTTCACACATAAAGATTTTCGAATTTGTTATAGGCTCAGTGTGAATTTTTCGGATCGTCATAATTACTTTGTAAATAATCTAGTGTGTTACTCACACGACTTTCTCTTACCCTGAAATTTAATACTATAGAAACAGGTTGGAGATTAAGAGGTAAGATAATGATGTTATGTAAACCTATGTTAAACAATTCAAATTAGGCTTCGGAAGAGTTTTATATGATAATTAGTTCTGTGTGAGGGGGGCTACCGCCCCCCTCAACCCCCCGTTTCATTTATGCACCTACATTTATACAGAATTTAATTCGGTTATTAAAAAATAATTATGTTTTAAAAAAATAATTTATTAAAATTATTATTTAAAAAAAATTATCTTTTGTAATAATGCAGACGATTTCCATATTAGAGAAGTAGTATAACATCAAGTATCCAAAAAAAAAATCCATTTTATTCTCAATATTAAAAAAAAAGGGTTTTTTTTCGTTAAAAGTAAAAAAAAAAAAAAAAAAAAAAAAAAAAAAAAAAAATCGATAACTTTGTTTTAAATTATCGCAGATCTATGGTTCAACCACTCGTTTTAAAGGTATTGGCGAGCTCTTTTGAAAGATTCCCATCAGGAAAATTTACTCCCCTCGAGGAGGGCGGCGAGGCTCCTACATATACAACTATTTTTCCCAGTTGACTATCTCTATATATTCGTTTCATTTGGTTTAGTGCAGTCTATAGACGTTAAACTCTACTTACCTGCAATTTGCCCCATAGACGTAATGTATTAGAATTCGCTTGATTGTCCCTGTACACGAACCATTTGCTTGATCTTAACGAAAAGCTTACTGTAGCATCCCTATACCCTATATGATGCACATTTAGAATACCAAGTTTGTACTTTCTGCCATACTTTGTTTTTGAGATACGCTGATAACAGACAGAAACACACAGAGACCATTCGCTAAAAACATGATTTTCGTATTCAGGGGACCTCAGAACATGTAAATATAACAAAAACTCGCGTTCGAAAATTTGACCAAAAACAATACTTTCTCTACCTTATGGGTACGAGAAAGTAAAAATGTGCGATTTCGCAAGCCTATGTATTTTACAGCTTAAAATTACAACATGAATTTTAAATTAAAAATTTGAAGCTAAATTATTTTAAGCAACTTGATGGTTAGATTAAGGTATAAATATATTCATGATGCATTACATATTTGCATATACCAAAATTGCCTTTTCACATTGTAAAAAGTCCTGGAATAGATTATTTGTGGGCAGTCTTCAGTACACAAGTATAGAGATGTAATGTCCAAGAAAAAAGATAAACATTTATGTGTTTTTTCTAAGTAATTATATTATGATTACCATTTTATGTTTGTAATATCTATAACATTTAGACAGTAATTTTTCATGCGATTTGATTTAAAAATAAAACATAAATTAAAACTGACATATTAAAAAGGGAAAGAGCCTCGAGCTAAGTAAATAACAACCAAGCAGCATGAATAGTATGGCTTCCTTAAGAATTTTCAAAGTTATCTAAAACATCTTGCGTACATTTCCCAAAGTGCCTTTTTATGTCATCCAAAAAGACAAGCATGTCCATCTTGTGAGTTTATTTTTAAAGTTTAAAATGTATACTGAAATGATGAAATATTTTGAGACAAGTTTATTTTAAAAACTAGTATATTGTGGCCAATACGTGACTTTCTTCTATGTTTCCATTGCAAATTCATTCAGTAAAAATAATTTATTAAAATAATTTATTAAAATTATCTTCCATGATGAATGCAGACGATTTTCATTCTGGAGAAGTAGTATAATACTAAATATACAGAGAAAGTGAATTTTTTTCTCTATGTATGACAGCTTAAAAATATGCTTTGTTTCATTTTTTTTTCTTTCTTGGTTAAAAACGAAAAAAATCGATAACTTTATTTTAAATTATCACAAATCGATGGTTCAAGCGTTCGTTTTAAAGGTATTGGCGAGTTCTTTCGAATGATACCCATAAAGAAAATTTGTCCCTCTGGGGGGGGGGACTACTATCAAGGTAGGAGTACAATGCTCGTACATACACAAAAGTGTTTCCCTAGTTGAATATCACTATAATAAATAATTCCTTTTAATTTCAAAATGATTATTAAAAAATAATTCTCTTTATGTACATTTATACGAAATTTTGTCCTATTTCATCATGTTAAAAAATTAGCAAAGTCGCGACTGCAACGTCACCTAGTGGAAGATTTTCACCAAAAGTTGGCAGATGCTAATATATAGCAAGGTGCGCTGCATATCAAATTTTATTAAAATCTCTGCAGTAGTTCCTAAGATACATTTACCACAAAACTTTGTCTCACACGCAAACACACACAAACAGACATTTTTCAAAAATTGTTAAATCGTTTTCTAGACCTCTCAATCGAAAATCCGAAGTAAAAATTTTTACGAATCTAATACTTCCTTCTATTTCATATAGAAGAAAGTAAATAATAATAATAACAATAATAGTCCTTTGTATTTATACGAAAAGCAGAAATTTCTCATGTGATGTTAAATTCATACATTTTGTGAGAAAAATACATTTGCTGCACATATGAATTAAAAAGGCATCAGCCATAAATATTCAAATAATATAATTTTGGCTCGTAAGACTCCACTTAAATAATAAATCACATTCTTACAGACGATTTTTACCTCATTTTTTGCTCATTTAATTTTAGGAAATTCTGTATAAGTAGAAAAATTATTATTTTAAAGAATTTAAAAATAAAAGTATTTCAACAATAGTTTAAATATCATAATTTTATAACTTTAAAGGACAGTTTTTCTATAGAATTACTGTTATATGAATATAAATTGATAAATACTATACATTTTCTTTTTCAAATTGAAATTTTATGTTTAATCAAGTTTGTCAGACAGACAGGAAAGAGGATTTTAAAATACTCTTTTGTAGTACACATTTACATTTTCAATAATGTCTAAGCATAAAATTCGAATAGAATAAAATTGCATAGAATAAGATATAAAATAAAATATATTTTATTCTATTCAAATATTCAGATATTTATATGATATAATTCGTCAGGTGTGCATTTTAAATAACATTATGTAGCAAATTCATAATTCTCATGTAGACGATGTTTTTTTTTTTTTTTTTTTTTGTATGATGAGTTTTTTTTATGTTATATCGTAATGTATAAATGACATTTAAATTTTTCAGTATTTTGAGAACTTTAAGTTTTTAAATATTTATTCCCTTTTAAAAGTAATTGTATCTGAAAAATAATGCAGATTTTCTTTTTCTAACGCTTTTTAAAACTTATATATTGATATATTTATAGTCTTTCTGCCGTATTTATCTCAAGTTTTAACAAGGAAGAAAAATTGTGCGTTTCACATAGAATATAAAACAATTTGAAACTATACTAACCTGTTTCATCATAAAGATTATGTCAGAAATTCTTTTCATTGTCATAGCAAATTGTAAAACTGTACGTATAGTGCATTAGTCCAAGAAATTTGTAACCAAAAATAAGTCATCCGGCAAAATTTGTCGTAGTTTATATTTTTTTGGTTACTTAAGTTTATTCGTGTTAAACACGAATTTATAGTTTAAAATCTCAAAACCGTTGAGATTTTTTTTTTCCATTACAATAAAAAAAAAAATCACTTAGAAATCTTAAATTATTTTAATATTTGGTCATACAATAAAAATATTATCAGCACCAGAAGACACTATTAATTTCCAGACTTTTACTAATGAATTTAACTTAATTTACTTAATTTTAATGCACTATTGAAGCATTGCTTAACAAAAGATAAGTATTGCCAAATAAGACCATGATGAGTTACAGTC
The DNA here is from genome assembly GCA_963930645.1 of Salticus scenicus. Lineage (NCBI taxonomy): Eukaryota > Metazoa > Arthropoda > Arachnida > Araneae > Salticidae > Salticus > Salticus scenicus. The sequence goes on along the minus strand of OZ005662.1, from coordinate 78,105,834 downwards.
GGCAGCATAAGTATCCGAGCACTAGCAATAATCCCTGTCTATAAAAAGTACACTTAATAATGCTTTGTTAAATAAATCCTTATAGAGTCATGTTTTTAGTCAATCTAAGAACATGATTCGACAAGGATTCACGAAACAAAAGTGTTTTAAGTGTACTTTTTTGATATCGGAATTATTGGCTAGTGCTCGGATACTATTGCTGACAACTGTAGTTTCTTATGAATTTTGCCCTTACCTTTACTTTACCTTTTTGATAAAAAGCGAATAATAAATGGCACAAAATCTATTTTTTGCAAAGCATTCAAAGTTAGATCATTAAACATTGAGTAAGAACATGATTCGACAAGTATTTATTTAACAAAAAAGTATTAACTCTACTTTTTTTAAATAGGAATTTTTGCTAGTGTTCGGATACTTTTGTTACCGACTGTTCCTCTATGTGGTTGATAGGGATATTCTGCTTTATAGAGTAATATTATTTAATATAATAAAATAGAGTTCCCGTTAAGTATTTGTTGATGTTGGTCATTTTGTAGACTACATACTGTGGGAATATGGATTTAAAATGTCTATTGTGCTGTTCGATGTGTACCCAGATTACTTTTCTTATTTAGGAACAAAAGATAGTGAACGACTTTGGAGGCAAATTAAAATCATGCCAATTGGTTTGATGTTGGACATTTTGTTGACTACATACTGCAGGAATATGGATTTAAAATGTCTATTGTGCTGTTCGATGTGTACCCAGATTACATTTCTTATTTAGGAACAAAAGATAGTGAACGACTTAGGAGGCAAAATAAAATCATGCCAACTGGTTTAATGGAATGATGGTTTCTGCTATTAGACTAAAATAAATGTATATTTTCAACAGAGAATACAGTATTTTTTTTTTTTTTTCATAGTTAAATCATTTCATATAGAGAGACGAATTTAGTAACAGCGGGTTGCTTAAAATTTGTTTAACAATAAAAAATATCTTTTTAAATAGTCATATCAATAAATTTTCATTTTACATTTAGCGAACATCATAGGATATTCTAAATTACAGTAATTCGATAGAAAAAGTTGAAGATTTAGTTTTAATAAAAAATAAAAATACGCTTTGAAAAATATTTGTACTTACAAAATGAATTATTTTAAATTATAGCTTTTAATATGTCAATAAATAAATAAATAAATAAATATCGTTATAAACAAAATTTATTTCAGTCAACATTAAATAATAAAACTGTATGTTTTCTTTGGAGTTACGCAAAGTTAGAAATTTGCCACTTTTTGCAAATTTGTTGTATCAAATACTGTTGGACTCATAACTTTTTTTTATGTTGGCCAATAAATATCATATAGAGGAAGAAGACAGAAAATAGGCTTTTTGGCCACCCGACAATTTCACCATCTAACCAAGCCCGAGCCGCGAGAACCAAATATCATTTGTTAGACCAACTACTCATATTAGACATGACGTTGAACAGAAATATAAACCAAATATTTACGAAAAGTTCAAAAACACCAATGTAAAAAATATTAAGTGAGCAAATTGCAGTTTCGGTAGCGTTAAGCATACCGACATCATTGCAGAATGATGAAACAATTTATTTGTACTATATGTAGATAAAGCGAATTATAGAGTCGGAATATTAGCCAATAGGAATTTAAGAAATTGGAGGTGTTAGACGATAGGAACTTGAGATGTAGAAAGCTATGCAAATGGCAGTTGAAAATCAAGAATATGTGGAGTTTATGTAATCTTTCCAACAATAACAGAGAGGGAGTACAGCAAAATCACAATTAATGGCATTTCTAAAATTTTATAGATATGAAAAATTCTAGAAAATCGAGTTCATGTGAGTGTTTAGGCCGACAGGTAATTTTAGCTGAATTAAAGTTAAAAGCATGGTTATTCTTCCAACACACTGAGAAAAAAAATATACCGCCTTTCTCTAGAATGAATAAGTGACCATTTTCTAAATCCCTTAACTAGAAATATAGTTTTCTGAGCTATGCGCATAAGGCACGCCAATAAACTGAATAGACGAAATGATCGAGAATTTCGAGTGTACAAATTTCTAGATGGTGAAACAATATTCTGAATCCTCTAAATATTCTGATTCGTTTATATTGCGAGAAATTCTCGCTTGGTTTTCTAGAGTTTGGTAATAAACCAAGATTATAGTTGCAGAAACCCGCCTCTTGTAGTCTCATTTATTTGCAGAGATTTTTAAATAATTTTGCCCTCGAGAATATAGGCAAACGCTCTAGAATTCTAATAGGGGCTTCTAGAACTCGCTTTTCTAGGGGACTAGAATTTATAAGGATGACATGGAACTATTTTTTCTAGAGCCACAACTTAGATTCTAGATGTCAGTTACAGAATTTTTTCTCAGTGCAGTGCTTAACAATGGAATGGCTGATTTGTTTATTTCTTTTTTCTGAGTATAGCCCATATTTTGAATATAACCTTATTGTATTCATTTAGATGAAACTTGAGTGCACATTTTTTTTTTTTTTTTACCAATAAATGACTATTTGTTAGCTATGATAAAACTGGGAAACAATACGACTTACAAGAACTTTTTCACCTGCAAACAAATTTGTCCTTTACATGTTAAAATACCCTATTGATATACACAACTCTTGGGATATTTATTATATTATTCCTTGTCAATGCGGATAATCATACATTGCTCGAACAAAACGTAAACTCAAGTTCCGTCTTAAAGAACACAGGGGTTATATTCAGAAACAAGAAATAAACAAATTGGCCATTTTAAAGCATTGTTGGGAGAATAAACGTACTTTTAACTTTAATTCAGCTAAAATAATCTGCAGGTATATGTGGAGAAGTTTCCACACATACATTCATTTTTAAACTACTTCTTTTAAAATTTGAATAATTAATTTCTTTCATTTTTCGTGAAGAAAATTTCCTTTAAAAAATTAATTTTATTTCAAATTATATTTGCGAATGCTAATGTAATTTGCATTTTAATTCATAGGAGAAAAAGACTAATTGTAATATAGATTAATTATGTAATCCTTTTTTAAAATACAGCTTTCATAAATCAAAATGTCATTCATTTTGGAATTATATGCAACCCATAAATTAAAATTTCATTTTGTTTAAAATTTAAATATAGCTTTATTAATAATTTATTCTTTAAAAATAAAATATTAAATTAAAATTACTACCTTAGCTAATAAAAGTTGTTTTCAGGCTTTTTTTTTTTTTTTTTTTTTTTTTAAATAATTCGTATCGGTTTGCAGAATAAATTGTTCTTTTAAATTAGATTATAGTTATCGAGCAAAAAGTTTTGATGCTGAAAAAAAGTTCTAAAATCAGGCATTAGAGAGTATTGAAAAAAAGGGAAAAAAAGAAAAATGAATATGAAACAGTATCTGGAGTTTTTCATTCACTTTTAGTAAATAAATTATTCATAGATTTTATTTACTAAATTATCTGTGTATATTCCTGTGTGTGATTTACTCGGAGAAAGGCAGCCATTAGAGTGACTTTTCCCGAAAAAAAAGGCCGCACTTTTTCCCTCTCGCTGATCAATCTATGTCTTATTACTATATCTATGGTTCAGATATTCTGATGCAACCTTTCTTTAAAATTGCGCAGTGTAGATGTGATTTTTTTTTTTCCTGTGTCGTGATATCATAAATCATGCTATCCATTTGGCTGTATTAGAGCATGCCAACAATTCGGTTAATATAATTCAAGCAGTCTCTAAAAATTTAAAAGTTAACATGATTTTAATAGCAAGAAGAAATAAATATGTTTGGCGATCGTTTGGCAAGTATTTCGCCGGGTTACGAGTTTTGGCTGCCAAACACGTGCGCCCTACACTGTCACCCCACACAATCACAGTACGGTAGACTCTCGTATAACGCGGAGGATACGTTCCGTGTTAAGGCACCTTTATAGTGGTCGTTCCGTTCCGCTCTCCGCAAACACTAAGTTATAATGCAAGGAGTGAGAATTTCTAGTTCAATTCAATTTAACTCAATTTCTCATTCAATATGAAGTTATCACTCCCTACATTCTAGCTCAGTGCTTCGGGAGAGCGGAACGGAACAGCCACTATAAAGCCTGCTTCATAGGAAATCGCGTTATAGGAGACATACATCATCATCAGCATCACGTGCTTCAGAAGTTCCTACGGCTGTCGAGACAGCCGCTTACCTTCACCAGAGGAAGACAAAATACAGAAGGAGGGCTTGCATCATCTAGAGGATCGGAATAAGATCTGAGTGGGTTCCCAAAGAACCATTGAGCCGACGATTTCATTCCACAATGAGACCAAAAGCGTCGGGTTTTGGCATAGTAACGGAGCAATTCTTATCTGCAGTGAAAAAGTAAGTAACCTTGAACAGGTTGAAAGTAGAAAAGATGTCACGTGCTTCCTTTATCTTACGTGTTATACGAGACTCTTTATCGCGTTGTATGAGTAATAGTCGCAGATTTTTCGTCGCGTTATACGAAATTGCATTTTGTGGGAGAGCGTTGTACGAGATTCTACAGTAGATCGATTGACTGAATAAGACGTGTCAAAAGTATCTCTCTCTCTCACACAAAATTCTACTTGCAGCACATCCTTGAAAATCTATACAGTCATCTAAAGGCTGGATTTTATCTTATTACTACATATTGCTATCACGAACGATATTTTGGAAATTCAATAAAATTGACTTCGGCACCTCAACAGTTTCTTCTATTATTTTACCTGCATTGAGATTGTACTTTATTGAACCTGAAATATTTCCACGTTCTATCAACGGTAATCCTACGATGACAATCCCGCAAAATCAATAACATAGCATAAACATTGACATGAACTCGATTTTCTAGAAGTTTTCTGTGTCTGTAAAAATCCTAAAAATGTCATTCATTGCTATTTTGCTGCATTTCCACACTCTCATTTTCGGAAATATTACATAAATTCCACGTTTTCTTTTCACCCACTGAGCTGAAGAACAACTGGAGCAAATGGTTCCAATACCTTCACACAGTGTTAGCGCGTGCCAGTTTTTCTGCAATCGTTTGCCGTACAGAGTCAAATCTTGCACGGCTGGGAACATTTGTCGGGTCATCTATTACTATTATACTCTTTAAAGAATTAAATTTTAAAATTGTAATGTCATGTTTAGCATATGGTTGTTCGAACAGACAACCTTTACACAATTTTACTTTGAAATATAAATATATCAAATGCTTTCTGCCGTGCAACGTTCGGAAGACAAACAAACCTTCCCAAAACGGCACGCGAAAACCGGTCTAGCATTTCCTCCAGTTGTTCTTCAGCTCAGTGTTTTCACCATTTACAAAACTTACTATATCTTAATTTCCTATTGGCTAATATCTCGAGTTTCTAAAATTCCTATTGGCTGTTTTTCTGACTCTAGAATCCGCTTCCATATCTACATGCAGGAGCAATAATCCGTCTTGTCTTTTTGCACTAATGACGGAACGCTAACAGTACCGAAACTGCAATTTGCGTACTTAAGGGCCCGCTTCACTCACCGCCGCCGGAAGCCGAAGCTAATGTTATTCTATGGGAAATTTTTCTTTACAAATAACTTATTAACTAGTACATATTTTTAAAATCTGTTTTCACATTCTGAAAATTCCCAGCTGTTAAATTGACGGACCTTTTTATAAAAATTATTTTTTTAATTTTTTATATTTTATTTTGAAGCTGCAAAATACGAATTTTCAATATGTGAAATTTTTTCATTTTGCAATTTCAAAATAAAATATTAGAAATTAAAAAAACACATTTTTAAAAAAGGACCATCAGTTTAACAGTTGGGAATTTTCTGAATGTGAAAACAGAATATAAAAATATGTATTAGTTATTAAGTTACTTGTAAAGAAAATTTCCCCATAGAATAACATTGGTTCGGGCTTCCGGCGGCGGTAAGTGAAGAGGGCCGTTAATATTATTTACAGTGGAGCTTTCGATGCTGTATAAAAATGTACCATTATATTTAGGCCCACCTATGTATCGATATGCATATGTCTGTAGATATTAAATAGTTTAAATTACGTCATTAGATATTAATAAATTTTATTTAATATTTCACCTGATATTGATTATTATTAGAACCCGTTATTGAAAACAATTTATTATTACCATTTATCTGCACATTTGTTGTTGTAATAAAATAAGTAACAATATCCGAAGTGGATTATTTATTTTATATATTGTCGCAACACTTGGTATGCAAATTCCCTAAAAATATTGCTTTCTGTTATAAAGAATTATATACATAAGCTAAGTTGAAAACTTCTCTAAAAGTGTAACAAAAGACTACTTTAAAGGAAAAAAAAAAGAAAGAAAAGAAAAAAGAAATAAAAATAAAAATAAAAATAATAAGAGATCGCATATTAAAATCTCATACTACGAATACAATTTTTCCTTCACTTTTTAACTGAAATATGCACCATACAATATTCCATATCTATGCACCTGAAATTTAATTATCAAACCGTGTTTTTTAATAAAGTTAGCAGATGTTATAAAATAAAACTTACTTTAAAATATAATGTTCTGGAAGTGGTTACATTAAAAATGTTTGTAGAACCATAATGCCTATCCAGAAAATAAAATAATAATAAAAATAATAAATAAGTACATATATAAATAGTTAATTATTTACCCCAAACTACCATTTCGTATTATCACCATACCTTCATTATTTTGATAGCTATCTGTTTTCAATGAAAATCCTACACTGTAATTAAGTAGACACCACAAATATATTCTTAGTTATTATATCAATAAGTTATGTAAAAGTAAAATGACTTACATATTTGGAAAGATATATTTAATCAAACATAAATTAAAATGTCACCGCAGAAAATAGAATTCTCACGTAAATTATATAAATGAATTTATTGAATAGAAGACGAATTTCGAATGAATTAAAATTGTTTCCTCGAAGCATATTGTGTCTGAGTTAATATACATACGATGAATTTATAGATTAACTGCAGTTCTCACAACTTCAAGTTCACTGATTGAGATGCAATGATATTGATGAAAACTTATCGGAATTTTGATTAGTTACTTATAACTAGTTTGTTGTAGGGCGACTAGGGCGCCCGTTGAAAAATAATCATTTTATTTTATTTATTTCTCACTCTCACTTTAAATAATTCATTTGTTAGCAAGCCCGTGCGAAATTTTCTCCCTTTGTTTATCTCTTCGTTACCTCTAAAATTATTATTTTAAAGACGTCATTTTTTTCATACGCATGAGCAAATTTATTTATATTTATATTTTATTTTGTTTTATTACGGGAAAGCATATTTCATTTTATGCTGCAAAAAAAATGGCAACAATTAAAATTTTAAAATGTATTTTAAAGCTTTTATTTTCATATTTTAATTAAATTTAAAAAATGTAATTATATATTCGTTACAAATAAGGTACCAAATGAAAGACGTAAGTTTTCTGAATCCGTCGGTTTAAACAGCTTATCGATCGGACAATTAGATTTTTAAAAATTGACTAAAGTATGAAACTTAGGAGACAGAGTCCAAGGAAATCTGTTAAGCCTAAAGTGTGACAGAATCAGCCACGGATGAGGGTAACTATATATGCTGGTTCTTGTTTAAAACTTATTCCATCTCTATTTTAATTATATTATTTTAGATTCAAAAAGAGCAATAAAAAGAGTGTTAATGTATCTTTATTGTGTAAAAATCACAAATACAAAAATCCAAAAAGGAAAGGAAATATTGAATATTTTTTATTATATCATATTTAGCAAGTGCTGGAGACTACAATTCTTCCAATTATTTAGAAATGATATTGTTTTCTGAAGAAGATTAAACAGGCATACATAATTTTACCTGAAAAACTATTATATATTATTAAATGATTGAATAATTATGTTATTAAAATATTTATGATTTTGTATTTAAAATGTAGACCTGCTAACTATGCTAATTTATCCGTAATGGTATTAAGCCCTGCCTTTTTTTCACACCAGAATAGCTGTAGGGTAATATTCAGCAATAGTTAGGAAGTTAGGATCGAATGGTTGAGCGGCATCTGTGACAGCGTCACGCGTCCTCCTTTACCTAAAAATGGAAGCTACGGAGTGAGAGTCCCGAACTACAACTTCCCTGCAATCGAGAGAGGGGAGGGGAGGAACATAAAAGGAACAATAAACAATAACAAAGAAATTTTAGAGCTTATGGAAATATGAAACACAATATTAAAAATGAGTAGAAAGGTTAAGTACAGCATTACACAACTAGGAGAAAGTTTAGGGATAGTAAGAATATTTTTTATTTTTCTAGGCGCAAATTTTATAATTTTTTGGTATGTTAAAACACAAATATTTTAATATATACATATATATATATATATATATATATAGCAAACAATTGACAGGAAAATTTATAATTATATATGTTTTACAGAATAGAAAAACCAATAGGAGAATTACAAACCAATGCGCAAGATTGCAGCGAAAGGAAATGCAAAACTTAGATGTAGTAATATATAAATGCAGAAATATATAAACGAATGAATGAAATTAAATGTAGAAATATATAAACAAATGAATGAAATTATACCCCAAAAAACACTGAGATCTTCATCAGGGAGGCCCCTCAGTGTAGGGGTGAACGAGAAGTTTCTGAAAGTACAGTAGCTATAAGCTAATAACTATCCTTAGCCCCCAACTTCTCACCAAACAGAAAACCACCAATAACTGAAGAGAAATCAAACATACATATAATGTATAAAACTACTAGAAATATTTTATAAAATTATCAAATTGTAACAGTTACAAAATTACATCAATTCATTTAAAAAATACAATACAAAAGAGAATAACTGAAGGTAAACAAGAAAGTATAAAATGAAATAAAAATACAACCCTTCATATGGAACACAAACTATCTTCGGCCGACGGGGCTACTCGTCGGTACTTCAATATCGCCCTTGAATGAGGAAGTAGAACAGACCGAGATAGGAAAACTCTGAAAAGTCACAGTTAAAAATTGTGACGGGTAGCAGTTAATTTGCAAGGTATTTTTTAAGTCTTCAAGAGCATATTTTAAATCTTCTTCATTATTGCAAATAGTATGAATTCTTTTAAGCTGTGCGAACATAATATTTTTTAAAACTTTTCTACTGATATTTGAAGACTATTAACTTTAAAATTAAAATCCTTTCTTTTATCATATAATCCAATGAGCCATTTATCTTCATTTCTCTTTATATTTAAATCCAGGTAAGAAATTTTATCAGTATATGTGCGGTTCAAAACCAATTTTATTAGGATATATATTTTTAGAGATATTTCCGAAACAATTACAGTTAAAAACAATTAAATCATCAATATATCTGAAGAAAGTAATATTTATAAAAAAAATTTCGAAAAAATATAAAGATAAATTTGCGAAAGCGCTCGAAAAACTCGTTCCCATTGGGATCCCCCTCCGCTGTAAAAAGTAATATTTTCCGTTAAACAAAACGTTTTCAAAAATACAAAACCTGATAAGATTAGTCCAGTAATTTTTATCACAATTTAAGTTATTTTTGAAAACGTTTTGTTTAACGGAAAAGATTACTTTTTACAGCGGAGGGGGATCCCAATGGGAACGAGTTTTTCGAGTGCTTTCGCAAATTTATTTATATATTTTTTCGAAATTTTTTTTATAAATATTACTTCCCATACAGCACAGAATGTTTCAGTTATGTTGCAAAAAGCTTACAATCTTTCAAAAACGTAACACGTTTTAGTATGCTCTCTGATACCTTTCTGAAACATTCGCCCTTTTTGATTTTCTATCTGTTAAATGATTGTAACGTTTCTGTTACGTATCTGATTTTTTGTTACGATCGCGGACATTTCTACGTTTTTGAAACTAATCGGAAAGTAATCTGAACGGTTTTAAACGTTTCGGAAGGTTTCATAATGTTTCAATGTTATATGATTGTTACGTTTCTGGAATATTTTGTGCTGTTAGGGTTTCTTCAGATATATTGATGATTTAATTGTTTTTAACTGTAATTGTTTCGGAAATATCTCTAAAAATATATATCCTAAAGAATTGGTTTTGAACCGCACAGATACTGATAAAATTTCTTACCTGGATTTAAATATAAAGAGAAATGAAGATAAATGGCTCATTGGATTATATGATAAAAGAAAGGATTTTAATTTTAAAGTTAATAGTCTTACTAACTAGTTTTCAAATATCAGTAGAAAAGTTTTAAAAAATATTTTGCTCGCACAGCTTAAAAGAATTCATACTATTTGCAATAATGAAGAAGATTTAAAATATGCTCTTGAAGACTTAAAAAATACCTTGCAAATTAACTGCTACCCGTCACAATTTTTAACTGTGACTTTTCAGAGTTTTCCTATCTCGGTCTGTTCTACTTCCTCATTCAAGGGCGATATTGAAGTACCGACGAGTAGCCCCGTCGGCCGAAGATAGTTTGTGTTCCATATGAAGGGTTGTATTTTTATTTCATTTTATACTTTCTTGTTTACCTTCAGTTATTTTTTTTTTGTATTGTATTTTTTAAATGAATTGATGTAATTTTGTAACTTTTACAATTTGATAATTTTATAAAATATTTTTAGTAGTTTTATACATTATATGTATGTTTGATTTCTCTTCAGTTATTGGTGGTTTTCTGTTTGGTGAGAAGTTGGGGGCTAAGGTTAGTTATTAGCTTATAGCTACTGTACTTTCAGAAACTTCTCGTTCACCCCTACACTGAGGGGCCTCCCTGATGAAGATCTCAGTGTTTTTTGGAGTATAATTTCATTCATTTGTTTATATATTTCTACATTTAATTTCATTCATTCGTTTATATATTTCTGCATTTATATATATATATATATATAGTATATGTATATATATATATATATATATATATATATATATATATATATATATATATATATATATATATATATATATATATATATTCATATATATATATATTATAACGCAAGGACAAAATACACACAACACGAGACAACACAAAGACAAGGACAGGATATAATCTCCGAAGAGAAGTCAAGGCCCGAAGGCGATTGTTCTCATGATTAAATAAGAAGACTATTGCTCTACAACTATTCTGGTGTGAAAAAAGGCAGGTCTTAATACCATTACGGATAATCTAGCATAGTTAACAGGTCTAAGGATGCAACATATAACTGCAGGGGTTTTTTATTTTATGCGAATAGTGTTTTTTTTTCTTTTTATTATTATTAGTTTTAGGGCGATACGACTATTTCTTTCAAAATAAAAGAAATTTTCTGGTGTGTGTCATGCATACGATTTTCTCTTACCCTGAATTTCAATACTATAAAAACATATCGCAGTATAAGTCATAAGAGCAATAAAGTAAGACTAAATCCACTTGAAAAATAATCTGAAATATGTTTAGGAACAAATATATTTTATCATATAATTCTGTATGTTCGTGTGAGGCTACCAATCCCCTCAAACGCCGTTCAATTATAGTACCAATATTTATTTTATTAAAAAAGTAAGTAAACAAAGGCTATTATTGATTTGTCTTCAAACTTGTCTATCTTGATAAAGTTTTTTAAGTGATAACCTGCGACGAACACTTCAAAATACCAAATTTGAATTTCCTGCAGTTATTTGTTTTTAAGTATTGCTGGTAAAAGGTATATAACTTATCAATACATACTAAAAAAAAAGACTTTCGTATTCAGAGCACCTTAAAATATGATACTGCACGGAAAGAAAAAGAGTTAAAAATATAAGTTAAAAAATAATTTTCTACAGTATGTGTATAAAAAATTAGTTTTCCTTTCTGAGCAGTGTTCGTCGACATAGTAAAGTACAGAAAAGTACTTCAATTAATTACAGTTACTGGCCAGCTCTAATCAAGACCTAAATCCAATACGCAAGAGAAGTGTGACGTCACTGACCGTCCGTGGATGCAAGAAAAAGATTTCCTATGTTAATCGCCCATTGGATTTTTTGTAAAAAATTATTAAAAATCGAGGAAAATTATTTCTCGATTTTAATCCCCATATTTAGGTATAGATATGTATTAGTTATCGTATGCATGTATTAGATTGAGTTATTTTGCTGTCAAATTGACAAAATTTTAAATTTAAATTTCAAAACTCTGTCATCCTTGGCTTTTTTTATATTTGGCGATCAAAAACGTAATACGAAACATACAAGATGTTTATTTTCGTAATATGTATTGTACGAAATATTGCTTCATATTATTCATTACTCTCTTTATATAAGTTGTTAAAATAACCATGATTTTTAAAGGGAATTAAACATGTTCGCCAGATAATTTAGCTATAGTTTTTTTTTTTTCCCGCCAAGGAAGAAATATATGAAATCTGTTACGCTGCAATATTTGAGTATCTTGTATCAGACACTTTATTTAGACATTTGAAAACAAATTTGACTTCAATTACGATAAAATATTTATCATTTTCCTTTTAATTAGTATATTAGTTGGATATTTATTGTTTAAACATCATCTTTTGAAATGAAATGTTTATGTTTTCAATCAAATATGGAAGTTTGCCTTTTTTTTTTTTTTTTTGAGTTTTGAAATTTAAAATTAAAATTTTATAAATTTTACAGCAAAAACAACTTAATCTAACGCATGCACATGATAACTAATACATATATTAAAATCGGGAAATAATTTTCCTCGATTTTTAATAATTTTTCACAAAAAATCCAATGGGCAATAAACATAGGGAATCTTTTTCTTGCATCCACGGACGGCCAGTTACGTCATCACTTCGCTTGCGTATTGAAAACTTTTAGAAAGTACTTTAACGAGATGTGTATGCTCATATGGTTTTCAGTTTTCAACTATTCAGAAATTAAAGCAACAAGTAGAATAGAGTTGACATTGATTACAGCAACACTTTCTCCAAACTCTCTAGTTCTGAGCAGGAGAGGATTTTCTGACAGGTAATTCAAAGGAATGGATCCAAAATTTAAATACGAAATACTGGAAAAATCTATTTTTGAGACAGCACATTTTTTTTTTTTTTTACAAAATTCTATAAAACCTATATTTTATATAATATACAGGGTAATCAGTTAAAAAGAGTACCCGGGGTTTTTTCTTATAACCCTTATATTTGACGAATGTGGCAACTATTCTAACATTGAAGTATAATTGTTCGAACCTTGTTTAAGTGTGTGAGACAATTTGTAACACAGTTGGACTGTTACAACTTTATTTGATAGGTAAAACAAAAATGGAGACGCATAATTTTTTAACCCTGTAATATTTTTATTTTTGAAAAACATAATTTAATTATTTATTTTTTATTTTTTACATTATCATTCCTCACAGAAAATTTTGAAAATGTTCGCCACCATTTTGAATGCAAACATGAACCCGTCGAACCAGGTTTCTGACATACTTCACAGCATTGTTGGTGTTGTTGACGATATTTCTTCAGTTGTGATCTGTTTTAATTCATCGATGTTTCCAGGACTTCTCTGGAAAAGCATATGAAATGATAATGATAATGTAAATGTAATGTAGGAATGATAATGTAAAAGACATTAATTAAATTTTGTTTTTCATAAATAAAATTATTACAGCATTAAAAAAAAAAAATGTGCGTCTCCATTTCTGTTTTACCTCACAAATAAAGTTGTAACACTCCAACAGTGTAGGAAATTGTCTCCCACACTTAAACAAGGTTCAAACAATTATACTTCCGTGTTAGAATAGTTGCCACATCCGTCATATTTAGGGGTAATAAGAAAAACTAACGGGTACTCTTCTAAATTGATCACCCTGTAGATATATATTCAATAGTTATAATTTACAACCCATGACTTATCGGAATTATTCGTACATTGAATTGCGTTGTTCAATATATTGTAACAAAAATTATATATATATATATATAAAAGAAATGTTATCTGCATACCAAAATATTTTGAAATTCTTTTGTGATGGAATTAATGTCTCCACAATATTTTATGTATTTCAAGAACAACTGAAATATTTTCACTCCCAAAATACTGATAAAAGATACATTCCTTTAAGGGAACACATTAACTTATTAAAACATTTTTAGAAAAGAAAATATTTAATGTTTTGAGAAAACCCATTTTAAAGTATCTTCAAAATACTTTCCTACTTCCAGTGCATATGACACATCTTTTGTCGTAAAAAGATTAATCCCAAGAAATTTTATGAACAATGTCTTTTAAAAATATTAGAAAATATAGCTTTTTAAACATAATATTTGGAAATATTGATTTTTTTCTATGACTTCAAACCTCTTTATTATTAATCCGAAACATGCACTACATACAATTTAAACTAATAAATTTTTAGTAAAACTTTTATAACATTTTTGGTTAATGTCCAAGATTATTTCTGTTTTCAGATGCAAATTGTAACAAGAGATGATACCCTCTAATTTTATATATTTTTTATTATTAATTGATATCGAACTGTATCGAAAAATCTAAAGATTGGGGTTAACTATAAATTTGCACATCTCTGTATTTTGCTAATATGAATCCTCTTTATTTTATTTCATTTATTTATTTTGTAAAATTTTATATAGGTGATGTTTATAATTCAATTAATTGTACAGGGGCCATAATTAAACTGACAGTGTTTACAGTGTTCTGTACAGTGATCTACTTGCGCGAATGGCGACAGATTTTGTAGGATGATTTAACAAATCGGTGGACGAAGGATTGCACTAAAAAAAATATTAGTTCCAAAAATCACCGCTTGGGAAACGTGTGGCGCTCTGTAAAAGAAATGATGTTCTAAAAAACGCAGAATCAATACTGAAATAAAATGACCTTTTATTTAGCATATTCAAATCAGGTTCAGTGTGTCCACCAGTTTTGTGGACCACTTTTGCATTCTGTTCACAACAGCAGAAAGTAACATGTGTCCAGGAATCTCTTGTACAATTCGAAAAGCGTTTTAGGCTGACCCATTGCAGATTCTTTCCATTAAGTTTCTTAACCGGTCTACAGATCAAACTTTCCAACGCTCGAAGTAACCGATCAATTTCAGGCGACGACTGAATAAGTCCTCAGTAAATGAAATTGCAGATAAAGAAAGTTTATCACTGTTTGCGTGATTTTCTTTCGCTTTTTTAAAAAATTGTTACCACATTAAACTTGAATTAAATTGTGAAATGTACTAAATAAAAGGTAATTATATTTCAATATTGATTCTGCGTTTTTTAGAACTCTCATTTCTTTTACACAGTGCCGCATATTTTCCTAACGGTGACTTTACGAACAAATATTTTTTTTAGTGCAATCCTTCGTCCCCCGTCTTGTTAAATCATCCTACAAAATTTGGCGCCATTCGCGCAATTAAATCACTCTACAGAGCACTTCAAACAGTGTTAGTTTTATTATGGCTACCCTGTATATGGATTTTTTAATAATTTTAATAAATAAATAAATAAATAAAATCGAATAAAATCACTGACTGAAATACACTCGGATTTATTTCTTCTATTTTATTATATATATATATATATATATATATGTATATATAAAAAATCGATTTTTAAAAGATATAAATTGAAATTTACAGCGAGAAATTATCATTAGTGTACTTATACTTTCATGTATTCTATAAAAAAATATTATAATAAAAGCATAAAATCTGTATAGTTTTTACTGTGTTGTGAGTCAAAAACTCAGCGATCCCAAACATTGGTGTTTCGTCTTGAAAAAAGTAACATTGGTAGGATTTTTAACCTTGATCTGCCGCATTATTAAACAGACAAATGATATATTTGACACAGGATTTCCTGTAACGCAAGAGCATTTTTTTCAATGATATAAGCAATAAAATCTATGCGTATCTCTTCATCATAGTATTGAATGGGATTTAGTGAGGTTGTACTTCAGTGTACACTGTGAAAAATATGTCCTATTTGCTTCCAGAAATTCTCTGTAATTTGAGAAAATACGTTCTGACAACGTAATTTTTTCGTAAATTACGCGTATTTTCTCAAATTACAGAGAATTTCTGACAGCAAATAGGACATAGTTTTTACAGTGTATAAAATGTTTTATTGAATAAAAACGGCAGCGTCTAGTGCCACGGAGTGAGATTAAGGTGAGGTGTTTACTTTCTATTCGTATAAATACCTTTGGCAGTTTTTTCATAAATTCGATTTTATACACTTTTTAAACTGAGGGTACTTTAAAGTACTGTCGACTGATAAAAGGTTAATATGTAAATAATGCGATTAATGCGTTAATATGCAAATGGCTTTCATTTAAAAATAAAAAAATAAAAACCTTTCATAGTTTAAACGTAGACATATTTTAATGTCAAATAATTAGGGAGACTGAGGCTAGTCGACATAGATTTTGGTTTTGTAATTTTCTATTTGAATTTTTCTATTTGGGTACAAAATCATGTAAGATCCATAAATTAAATTCTCATTTAAACGACCTCCAAAACAGTTTTTCTGAAAATCTATAGCTATGAAAACCAACATCGTACATGTGGTTAGTTGGCATAGCTGTAGGGGGTGACTTTGCACACCTTTATAAGAATAGGGATACTTAGGCAGAACAAAAAAAATAAAATAAAATAAAATAAAATAAAATAAAATAAAATTAGAGAAAAACCATTTTATTTTAACCAACCCATATTAATAATATTTAACCAAAATGTATCTTCTTAAATACATAAAAAATAATAGTTTTATCAAGTAAAATAAATTCTATTCAGTGTTGTATTAGTAGATACCTACAAAATCATTCAAATACACTGTAAAAAAATATGTCCTATTTGGTGCCAGAAATTCTCTATAATTTGAGAAAATACGCGTAATTTACAAAAAAATTACGTTGTATGAACATATTTTCTGGCAGCAAATAGGACATACTTTTTACAGTGTAGAATTCATAGAATTCAAATACCATTCAAATAGAATTAACTTAAAGTTTGAAATCAACCACGAATGTAGGAGTTATACGTACACTTATTTGAACAGATGAGTTTAATTTTCGTACAATTTTGCTTTTTTCGTACAAAATTGTATCATTAACGTCTGGTTATGCCCACTTCCACCCTTTGGCCATGAGAGACATGCGAATCTAATGGCGATCGTTTAGTCAATTTTCCTAAGGTACTTGCTTGATTAATATTTCCCCAGAACAAGGTCAGTTATTGTGTATTCAGGATGATCAGGAGGCCCTTGAATTTGTAGAGGATTTGTTATTGATCTTGTTTTTTGTGAACTTTTGGCATCCGTTTGATTCGCCGGAATTGTCGAATGAAAACCCTCACCATTGTCTTGCCAGGAGGCTGAGGATAAAACTCTTCAACATGGCGAAGTTCTCAGCTTTTAAATTGTCATTAAGGAATGTCAAACTATGTCATAATTATGTTACAGCTCTGCCAACTAGTCCCACAGGTATATCCTACATAAGAAGGCTACCACAGAGTGACAAATATTAGAAAAAAGAGTTTTAAATGTATACATGCAACCACATTAAACAACTTTTTCGAAAACTGTCTTAAGTAATTGTGTGAGTGTTCACACATATGTTCTTTAAAAGTTAATTTATTTTAAATTTTATTATAACAAAAAAGATAGATTTATATAATTAATAAAAAATATATATATATCTTTTTACATTTATGTAATTCAATTAATTAATTAAACATAATTTCCCGTTTTCTTTTCAAACCAAAAAGGTTTCATTAAATAGCGTTTCTTTGCCTTTTAATAGATGCAAGCATATTGTTCTCTGAGTAAAATAAAGCAATTTTTATATCGAGGTTTATGAAAAGTAATTTTATTTATACTTCTTCCCCGACAGAATTAAATCAGTTTCACCATAATTATTTATTTGAGAATGTGTTTCAAAATTCGTTACCAGCTTATTTCTAGCATAGAAATTTCTGTTAATAATTATGCTTCTGTTTACATAAAAAAGCTATTATTACTTTTCGAGCAGATCATTATTGTTCTAAAAATAGATTTTTAATGGATTAATGTCGACTGTCCGGCGCGCAGCTGCGAACCGACTTCGTCCGTTGCTTTGATTGACAGGTGGCGCATTTTTTTTATGCCAAATTGGTTTGAGTTTTAGTAACGAGAAATTATATTCAAAAATTTTGTATTAAAATGTACTAAAGACAAAGAAATAGCTTGGTGTTCTTTTTGGCTTGATATTTACGATGCCAATTTAATCGGTTGGCACTTTTTGACTCTGAGAAAATTTGAAAAAAATAAATTTACTTTTAGAGAACGTAAGTGTGAAAACTCACACAGTAACGCCTGAATTGGATCGACAGATTAACTAGATCAAGAAATTCACTTTAAGAAAATTTACTCATTAGTCAGAAAGAAAAATAATGAAACAGGGATTCATGACGCTTTAAAGCAGATTAAATTCACGGTAGATGGTGCATCTATACCTACATTCCCCACTAGTAAAATGGAAACTTTCTACCTCAATTGTGGCAAAAAAAAAAATATGAGTGCCAACTTTTACCTTATACTAAATTACCACGGTCTCTCCTACCCATCATATCTTCCTGCATCAGTTGGGGATGTTAAATATTGAACGTTGGGTTTTTTCCATATTTTTTTTATCTAAAGATATTAATTGTAAATGTGCATCCCAGAGAGCTAGTAATTCGCACAAAGCTCTTAAATTATATAAACCAAGTCCAGAGATAGTGCTTTGTTTTATAATGATGTATTTTGTTAAAAGTAATACATTCATAATACATTCATATGGAATAGTATTAAAATATTCAGTTATTGAAATTCATTTTTCTTTTTACATTTATTTTTTACTCTCTTCTGTATATATTAGAATATACTATTGGTTTCGGAAAAATTTTCAATCTCTGGCTTTCGAAGAATTTATACGAATTGAGATTGCATCAGTTTTAGAAAATTCTGTCTGTGTATATAAAAATTTTGTAGACGCTGTATAGTACAAAATATTGCATGAAATTTAACAAGACATGATATTTAGATAGACCTTCATATGAATTGACGCTAAATATATTTAGAGATTAATCGTTCAACAGGTGACTATGTTATCTCTTTTTTTTTTTTATGATTTTTAATATGGCAGTATAGGACGAAAATTCGTATTAATGTACATAATGAGAATTACTTTAAACTTTTCAATGATAAATTTTTAAAATATATAGATTTATAATATTAATAGTCAAACTAGAAAATTTTTGGTATATTAAGAAGCATTATCCTCCCCTTTCATACCCCCCCCCCTCCCACTCGGGCGGGGCTAACTTCCTTACTTTTTCAAAGGGTGTCACGAACCCCAAGCACGAGTAATCTTTTTCTTTTTTTCTTTGTTTCCCCTCTAACTCACAGTAAAAAATGTGTCCTATTTCTTGCCAGAAATTCTCTGTAATTTAAGAAAATACGTTCTGACAGCGTATTTTTTTTCGTAAATTACGCATATTTTCTCAAATTACAGAGAATTTCTGGCAGCAAATAGGACATATTTTTATAGTGTAGCCTACTGCGCATTAAATCACACCATGACAATTTTTTAATGGAAACATGCTTTTGCTGTGACATTTGATTTTATATTATTTCTTACATTTTACATGTCTGTTTTTGTGGTTTTTAAGTTATGACTGTCTAGATGGGAGCCTCTTTTTAAAACATTTCATTTTATTTGGAAAATTCTTGAGTGCTTGAAAATGCTTCTCTTTTCTTTTTCTTTGTTTGGCGCAGTATGTCCTTTCTTGGATCTTTTGACAGAAAAAAAAAAAAATCCAACCAACCAACCAACTCTTACGGATGTGTAAATTTGCAACATAATTATCTTTAGGAAGAACTCGCCAATGACAACAGAGTGGTATTTACTCCATTTTCAACAGGAGACATCGGTTAATGAACTTGGTTAACATATATCATTTTCAAGGAATTCCATTAATATTTACGCTACTTAGAGCTCGGACTGACAGATAGGTAGACAAACTGAAGTCCTAAACACTTTTGAATTTTGTTGAAATGGGGTGAGAAAAGTGATTTAATATACATTACTATATAAATATTACTAAAATACAGCAAATTTTAAAACTTAGTTTCTTTTTTCGTATACAGACGGTAACAAAAGTGTCCGAACACTAGCAAAAATTCCTATGTAAGAAAAGTACACTTCATACGGTTTTGTTAAATAAATCCTTATCGAATCATGTTCTTACACTGACTAAGAACAGGATTCGACAAGGATTTATTTAACAAAACCGTATGAAGTGTACTTTTTTTCCATAGGAATATTTGCTAGTGTTCGGACACTTTTGTTACCGACTGTATGTAAAAAGCTGGAAAAAATATTAAGGCCACGTAAGATATTATTTAAAATAATAATAATAATAACTAGCTGGAACCCGTCGAATGCGACGGTCACTTTATTGACCGTAATGTTTCAAAAACCGTCGCATCATTATTTAAATGTATTTCAAGTTAAAACATCTAATATAATTTACGACATTTCACTTAAAAAAAAGAAATTCGGAAAAATGCTTATAAATAGAAATACTATATACGACACCACTTTCTACAAAGTATTGTCATTGGTGACGTCAAACTGACTCCAAATAAATGGTTGCTATCTTTTATTTTCTATTTCGTTTAATACTATGACTACATGTTAGCTGAGCCGCCCGGCGTTGTCCGGACCTATGATAATAAATTTAAATAAACCTTAAATTTGCATGATTTTAAATCCTAAACTCGATTTTGTTTGAATTTCTATTTTTAAATAGAGCATCGCGAAAAAATAATCAGATGTAACAAAAAAATTACCTTGAACCAAACGAAACTCTGCCTTGTGACCACGGTGCCTGCGGCAGCGCATACGCTGGCCGCTAATAACATAAAAAATTTCCCAAAAATTAATCTGGAACCAAACGAACCCGACCGGCGTTGCCCGGGCCCATGATAATAACCTTAAATGAACCTTAAATTTGTATGATTTTATATATTTAACTCGATTATGTTTGAATTTCTATTTTTTAATAAAAGCATAGCATCGCAAAAAATAAAAATAAAAAATCAGCTGTAACAAAAAAATTACCTCGAACCGAATGAAACTCTGCCTTGTGACTCCGGTGCCTGCGGCAGCGCATACAAGGATCGCTAACAACACGAAAAAATTCCCAAAAATTAACCTGGAACCAAATGAACCCGACCGGAGTTGCCCGGGCCCATGATAATAACCTTAAATGAACTTTAAATTTGTATGATTTAATATCTTTAACTCTATTTTGTTTGAATTTCTATTTTTAAATGAAAGCATCGCGAAACAAATAATAATCATATATAACAAAAAAAATTGCCTCAAACAGAACGGAACTCGGGCTCGTGACCCCGGTGCCTGTGGCAGCGTATACCATGAAAAAATTCTTAAAAATTAATCTTGAACAGCACGAACCTCTGGATCGTGTTTCCGCCACCTGTGGCTGCGGCACCGTATAGCAGGCATGCTACGCACGCGCTGCAAAATTCACTTTCCTCCACCAGGGAGCGCAGTATGTTGCATACGAACATCACCAATCATCTTGCATTTCCAAGACCTTTCAAATAAGGTGTTACATGGTGGTGTCAACTGCAAAATCCTTTAGTTGCACTTTCTCCCGCCAGGGGGCACAGTGTGGTCTGTACGAACATCACCAACGGTCAGGAAATACCAAGACCTTTAAAATAAGATATAACATGAAAGGGTCTACTACAAAATCACCTAGTTCCATTTTTCACCACCAGGGGGCGCACTATATTGTATACAAACATCCATAATCAACATGAAATTTCAAGACCCCTATCACTGATCGCCTTGGATTTCCAAGACCTTTTAAATAAGGTGTCACATGGTGGTGCCAACTGCAAAATCCTTTAGTTGCACTTTCCACCACCAGGGGGCGCAGTGTGTTCTGGAGGAACATCACGAACGATCAGGAAATACCAAGACCTTTAAAATAAGATGTAACATGATAGGGTCTACAGCAAAATCACCTAGTTCCATTTTTCACCACCAGGGTTCGCACTATATTGTATACGAACATCCCCAATCGACATGAAATTTCAAGACCTTTGAAATGAGGTGCTACATGTATGGGTCTAGAACGGATTTACCTCTCAAACTAATTTTCCCCCTTCCCCCCCCTCCAAATCTACTTTCCCCCTTCCCCCCCCCCCCTTTAAAATCGAAAACTCCAAATTCGCAGAAAGTGATTTTTTAGTATTCGACTCTAGTCCCCATATGTACACTTTCCACACCGTGAAGTAATTTGGAGCTTTAACCCGTTCCTCCCCGGGGGATATAGATTTTTTTTTGTTCAAGTAATTGGTTTACACCAAACGCAAGAAAATCTTGAAAAATTCTTGAAAAAATTGAATGTAAGGTTGATTGTGCACGCGTAACTTTCCTCAAACTCAACGAATTTAAGCAGTTAATAGCTCAAAAGAAAGAGCTTGATCCACGGAGTGTTCTTAGACTTGTGTCAACAGCCTACGTTAATTAGAACTCTAGTTATAGAGGTTTGAGTGAAGGAAAATCTTGAAAAAATCTTGAAAAAATTGAATGTAAAGTTGATTCTGCACGCATAACTTTCCTCAAACTCAACGAATTTAAGCAGTTAATAGCTCAAAAGAAAGAGCTTGATCCACTGAGTGTTCTTAGACTTGTGTCAACAGCCTACATTAATTAGAACTCTAGTTATGAAGGTTTGAGTGAAGGAAAATCTTGAAAAAATTGAATGTAGAGTTGATTGTGCACGCATAACTTTTCTCAGACTCAACGAATTTAAGCAGTTAATAGCTCAAAAGAAAGAACTTGATCCACTGAGTGTTCTGAGAGTGAAACAATCAAGATCCATTCATTAGAAGAGGAGCTATGAGAATTCGAATTGTTTGAGTGAATGTGTTCCATAAGAAATGTACAGGGAAGAATCGCGTTTGAGTATAACTTGAGTAAGGTGGAAGTTGAGTAAATTTCAATGATTGATGACATATCTGTGCCTAAATACCTTTCATTTAAAAAAAAAATGAAGGAAATCGGCCGGATAGAACGGCCAGACGGACTGACTTTAGTTTTCATAAATTTTTTTAATATATAAGATAAGATAAAAACTTTGCCTTATTTTCAGTTAATTAAATAATTTTTGAGTTTATAAAATTTTAAAAACTTTAATGTCTGGGAAAAAACTTCAAAATGTTTAAAAATACATACATATTGAAATTTTAGGCATTTTTAAACACAATGTAATGAATAACAATTTTTAATAAATATATAAAAATATTTCAAAAATTATTTTACAATTCATTTATTTTTCTTTAATTCATGTAGAAAACTGGAAGAATTTATACACATAAGATAGTATTAAATGAACTGCTAATAATTCAAAAATTTGCATTTCTTTTCAATTAACAGAATCATTCTCGAGGTCATAGGTATAGAAAGTTTTTTGAAAGAGTCTTTTAGCATGCTTTTTCAGCTCTTTTCAATGTCCATTTTCTGCTCACTTACGACGTTGTAAGTTTTCTCATTTCCATAAATGTCACCAACCAGAATGTCACATAAATTTTCTTTTGGTTTCAGGTCAGGGCTTCTTGATGGCCATTCAAGCACTTGGGCATGATTAGCTTAAAACCAGGATTTCGTGGAGCCTGATGTGTGTATTGGTGCATTATCTTGCTAGCAAGTAAATCTTGTCCAAGTGCTTGGATGGCCATCAAGAAGCCTTGACCTGAATAGATGAGAAAATTTATGGGGAATTCTGGTTGGTGACATTTATGGAAATGAGAAAACTTACAATACCGTAGGTGAGCTGAAAATGGCCATTCAAAAGAGCTGGTAGAGCATACCAAAAGACACTTTGGAAAAACCTTCTGAATCTATGACCTCGAGAATGATTCAGTTAATTGAAAAAATGAACAAATTTTTGGATTATTAGCAGTTCTTATGTGTATCATTTCTTCCAGTTTTCTACATATGTATTAAAAAAAAATGAATTGTAAAATAAAAAGTAATTTTAATTAAAATTTTTTTTTTATTGATTTATTTAAAACTGTCATTCATTTCATTGTGTTTGAAAATAAATAAAATTTTAATATATGTACGTAATTTTTCTCGCCAGATTTTAAAGTGTTTTAAATTTTATAATCTCAAAAATGATTAAATGAACTGAAAATAAGACGAATTTTTTTAGATTATTAGCTGTTTTTTAAATAATGTCTTATGTTGCCTTAATATTTTTTTCCAGTTTTTTTACATATATGAAAAAAGGAAATAAATTTTAAATAAGAAATAATTTAATTTTTTGCAAAACGTTTATAGATATAATTCAAATTGCCTTTCCGTGTGTTATATTTAAATTTGCATAAAACTCATATTGGCGGTTGTGAAATAAATTAAGTTTTTCGCTTGGCCTTAACATTTTTACCATGGCTGTAGTTTGCAATTAATATTAACCAGATTTTAAATTAATTGAATATTACAGACCTTCTTCATCTGTTTTACTCTTTAAAAAATCAAATTATAAATAAAGTAATATACTTCTTCAATTATACTTTAAACTATAATTATAATTAACGATATTATTTTATTAAATATAAAAGGTAATTTTGAATGAAAATTCACATTAATATAAATATATATATATATATATAATATGCAAACAATTGTATATTTGAAAGCGCCTAAACTATTATTGTTATCGTGAATGACACACTTTTAAAGTTTACATATTCAAGAATTTCTATATTTTGTTCAGAGGTGCTCATAAATGTCTTTTAAAATAAGACTATTGTTGCTGTTAAAAACATTTCTTATTATTATTAAATATTCAAATTTTCTGAAGATTTTCTTTTATTTGGCTTAATTCAAATTAAATTTCCATAATCCCTCAAGATATCAGTATATAATATTATATAATACCATTATATATAGACCTTATATAATATCTATTTTCTATCTTCGTAGTATTTCGTAATCTCACTTTTAACCTTTTAGAAATTTATCGGAATTTTCATTAACAAATTATCATTGGTTAAAGTTCAAAGTTTACGTAAAAACAACTTTAACTTTTTATTAACAGACTATTATATATGTTAAAAAGAAATTCCTTTAAAGAAAAAAAATGTAAAAACGAAATTTTAGTTTTATGTCAACTTTTGAATTCCAATGTGTAATCTCTTCTGAATAATATTTATCAAAAATTTCGGTAATCTAATTTATAGAAAGAAGATCGATAAAAAGAAAGAAAACCTATTTATATTATAAAGATAAAAAGCACTTAACTTATTAATAGTTTTAGTATAATGTAATTAAATTATGGTAAAATGAGCTTTTAAAAGGCTTTTAAAAATTTTTATTAGCTTTGAAGCGATTATTGATTGTTTCACATAGATGACAGTTTGAAGCAAAAATAGAATCTTTGTAAGTTACTACGTATAATTTTCCATTCCTATATAAATATTTATATATAAACATTTTTAAAAATACTTAAGAACCATTTAGATATTGTCTACATTTATGTATTTATTTCTGAACTCATGCAATTTTTGGAAAGTATCAATTAGGGCATAATTATCCCTTCTTCAAAAAAAAAAGTTTTTTCCCCTTACCAGTGATTAAGCGGTCAGTTCTTAAACATGGTAGACGGTAGATTACAAATAGGAAATTATAGACGTATTCAAATGTGTAGCCGTTTACAGTTTTTCCTGATTTTCTCCGGAACTCTAATTAATTTGGGCTAGAAAGAACCATTTAGTAAGATACGCAGACATAGCATCATATCTTGTTTAGATATTCTCCTTCAACCCGACCATTATTATTAATTTTTTTTCTTTGCCATTGTAATAATTTTAAGAATTATAAATAATATAACTTTACAATATTTACAAATGTTTACTAAAATCAACATATCACTACTTAAAAAAATTGCGATGTACCAGTTAAATTGTAAATATAATAGCGGTTTAAAGGGTTGAAGGTATAAAAATCCCGTACAAAGTATTAACTGTTAAATAAAGGCAACCAAACGCTACTTTCTATATTGTGAAAAAAAAGCATAGGTTTACGCAATAAACAACAACAAGAAAAATAATCTGGTGTGTCACTCACACGACTTTCTCTTACCCTGAAATTTATTACTATAAATAGAGGTTGGAGATTAAGAGGTAAGATAACGAGTACTGTTATGTAAACCTATGTTAAACAATTCAAATTAGGCTTTGGAAGAGTTTTATATGATAATTAGTTCTGTGTGAGGGGGCTACCGCTCCCCTCAACCCCGTGTTTCATTAATGCACCTGCATTTATATAGAATTTAAATCGGTTATTAAAAAATATTTCTGTTTTTAAAAAATAATTTATTAAAATTATTATTTAAAAAATTATCCTTTTTAATAATACAGACTATTTCCAAAAATCAACTTTTTTTTTATATATAAAAAAAAAAAGTTGAATTTATTCTCAATATTACAGTAATTTTTTTTTTTTTTTTGCGAGGGGGGGGAGGGGTTAAAAATGAAAAAAAAATCGATAACTTCATTTTAAATTATTGCAGATCGATGGTTCAGCCATTTGTTTTAACTGTATTGGAGAGCTCGTTTGAAAGATACCCATTATGAAAATTTACTAGTTCCTCCCTGGGGGGGGGGGGGAGGTAGGCGAGGCTCTTACATACACAAAAAAAAAATCCCACTTGACTATCTCTATTATAAAAAATATATATTCGTTTCATTTGGTTTGGTGCAGTATATAGATGTTAAACTCTACTTACCTTCAATTTCCCCCATAGACGTAATGTATTTGAATACTTTTAAATATCCCTGTACACGAACCATTTGCTTCATCTCAGCGAAAAGCTTACCGTAGCATCCCTATAGGATACACATTTAGAATACCGAGTTTGGAATTTCTGCTACTATTTGTTCTTGAGATATGCTGATAGCAGACACACAGAATATCGACACAGACAGACAGATACACAGACAGACAGACAGACATCCACACAGACAGACAGATACATAGACAGACACACAGACCTTTCGCAAAAACATGATGTTCTTGTTCAGGGGACCTCACAACATGTAAATATAACAAAAACATACGTTCGAAAATTTGATCCTAAAAGAATACTTTCTCGACCCTGTGGGTAATAGAAAGTAATTAATAATTTATTTTGTAACACTTTTGAATGAAAAAATGCATATCGTTACGAAAAACTTCGTTTTTAGTGTATAGGGATTTATATAGAAGGTGGATCCTAAATAGAGAGGCAGATTATTGTCAAAGAATGCTGTTCGTTTAACGATCTGTCTCAAAACAATAGAATAAGTATTTTAATTATACCATTATATGTCCCGGAAACGGCATTATATAAACCATATGACGTGTACAGCAGGCGTTCATAAGCAAAAACAAAAAGTTTGTTGCATAATCACTCAATGACAAGTACTCAGTTCAACTCAACCTATTTGAAAAAAATATCTTCTCTTTTATCTTTTACAACAGTTTGGCTCGAGAAATGTATAAACCATTCTAAGAAAAACGCAGAATATCCGTTTATAATCAAGATAGGATTTCCAAGTTTCAGCAAACTAACGCTGACAATTTTAGCCATATTTGTCCCCAGATACAAACACTACCCAAGAATATGCAAATTTCTTCGCTAAGGCTGATCTTTGTAGAAATTAATAGACCGCTATTAATAGAAATAATAGAAATTGGCATTTAGGCGAGACGTAGCTAACCCTCGATAATAGCATCAGGGCCCCATTTGCCTACCCTACTCAAGTTTTGCTTACATTTTCTTCTGTATTTTTGCTTATTTTCTTACAGGTGATAGTTTTTTTTTTTTTTTTTTTTCTCACTTGAGATTGTAAGTTTCTTCGTTTTCATTTCATGTTATTTTCTTACTATTTTGTACCTCTTTTTCCCTCTTTTTTTTTCATTCTAAGCTACAGTGGTCTATTCATTCTAAACTTAACCGCACTTTAGAGGAAAGAAAAAATATTTTCCTTTTTTTTTTTTTTTTTTTTTTCGGTAGTCTACTCTTTCTTGTTTTTATGAGGATTTCTCCTAAATTAGCAAGAACACATGCTGGGACCTTAAAACAAAAATATAAAATATAAAATATAAATAAATAATGGCAAAAAAGAACAACAGAAAAAAAAATCACGGAATACATTTCATCGAGGTCTGGGTCCCTACACTGTTAAAAAATGCAACTCTGCTGCCGGAAATTCTTTGTAATTACAGAAAAATACGCTTTGTTAACGTAATTTTTCCGTAATTTACGACTTTTTTCTCAAATTACGGAGAATTTCTGGCAGCAAAGTTGCATTTTTTTAACAGTGTAGTGCAAAAAGTTGCCACTGACCTCTACATAATAATAACCTTTCAATTTAAAATTTAAGTTACATAAAATTTCAGCAAAATTTCATTTTATAACCTTCAAATGCAAAATAGATTTATGAATTTTACATTTATGCATACATTATTTATATAAAGAAAAATAGAGAATTTTAGAAAATCCGAATAAAATTATTTCAGTATTTATAAATTATATTTTACCATACATTTAGAAAATATTTTTCT
This sequence comes from Salticus scenicus, assembly GCA_963930645.1. Classification (NCBI taxonomy): domain Eukaryota; kingdom Metazoa; phylum Arthropoda; class Arachnida; order Araneae; family Salticidae; genus Salticus; species Salticus scenicus. Next base: position 78,077,204 of record OZ005662.1, on the reverse strand, counting down.
TTTATGCAGTATGTATTTTCTGTATTGAATTAAGATCTGCTTCAAATAAAATAACCTGTAAAATTTATTATAGAATTGCATAGTTTTTATAATATGTTATTTTAAATATAATAACGAAAAACTGCCAAATATCTTCGAAAACTATTTTTGATTTTTGTTTCAGTCTATGCTTACTTTTCTTTCTTTAGAATTTTCTTTAAAAATATTCAAGATGCCGTCATTCAGCGCATCTGCACAGCATCTTTATAATAAATCTTATTTTTAACATTTAGTCTGACAAGTCCATGAAATTCGAAGAAATAAAATCATCGTTATAATATGATAGAACGGTAAGACATAATAATCAAATAAAATTTGAGTTACTATATTTAATAATGCATCATTTAAAATAACGTTAATTATACGCGATATTTTTCTTTTTCGGTGTTAAAGTTCAAGACTTAATGAAACTATACCCTACACTGTTAAAAAAATTCAACTTTGCTGCCAGAAATTCTCTGTAATTACAGAAAAATACGTTTTGTCAACGCAATTTTTGCGTAATTTACGACATTTTTCTCAAATTACAGAGAATTTCTGGCAGCAAAGTTGCATTTTTTTAACAGTGAGTCTACAGTGGATAACAAAAGTGTCCGAACGCTAGCAAAAATTCCTATGTAAAAAAAGTATACTTCATACGATTTTGTTAAATAAATCCTTATCGAGTCATGTTCTTACACTGACTAAGAACAGGATTCGACAAATATTTATTTAACAAAATCGTATGAAGTGTACTTTTCTTACATAGGAATTTTTGCTAGTGTTCGGACACTTTTGTTACCGATTGTATATTAATTTTTTTTATAAAATATCTATAATTTTAAATAACAGAAATTTTTTGTAAAGAAGCTAAAGTCTTTTTCGTTTTTTAAAAGTTTATTTATTTATTTATTTACTTATTTTTATTGCCTTATACAAAGGTATAAAAAGTATTGGAATCCCGATTTGTGAAATGGATATTGTATCTCATTTAGCTCAAAAACGAATGGTCGTAAAATGCTGCAAATTTATTCTTATGACTGTCATGACGTCTAATTATACATTTTCAACTTTGGTTTTGACACGAGCTTTCCCTGTTGTGCACCTCCATTTTTGGTCCGACGGTGACTTTCCGTTTTAGAAATATTTAAGAAAAATATTCTAATAATGACAAAAACAATACAAGGTTTTTGGCCATGTGATATACCAAATTAGAGATTTCAGAAAAAGTTAATAATAGAGTCCATAATGATGTTGTTGTGAAATTTTTTGATGTTTTTGCGTGTAGAATGTAATTCATAAAGACATAAGCAGGTTTTAGTCGACTTCAGTCCGTAATTATACTGTTATGAAAGTTGTCGACATTTTTGCGTATAGGAAATAATTTGTACGAATATAAGCAGATTCTAGTCAACGAATGCACTTTATTTAATGAATATTCGGAAAACAGTTAAATAAAACTTTTGTTTTCGTTCTTCAAAAATCAATATTAAACGAATATTCACAAACAACTCAATCTGACACCATACTTGCCGACCATCTCATTATGAACTGTACAATTTTTAGTACCCGCCTTTTTTTTCACACCAATAATTTTTTAGAGAAATTTTAGTCTTATTTAATCTGAACAATATTTCGAGAGAATAACTCAAAAAATATAGTGGTGTGAGAAAAGGGGCGTTTTTTCAGGGGGCGTTAACAATTGTACGGATATTAATGAGATGGTTGGCAAGTACGTGACAGTCATTCGTACTACAGAAGCCAAGGAAACAACGTTAAATATACTACAGAGAAGGAATTTCGCTAATTCAGGAACAACGATCAGCCGCACAGTTCGAAGTCTGAATAGAACTTGAATTCATCGAGGCTCTTGTGAGTAGTTTATAGAATTTTCCGGGTAATTCTGCGCTAGAAGCAATGAATTCTTCTGGAAAATTCCAAAACTCGCCTCCTATTGAAGTTAGTAATTCCAAACTTTAGAAATCTAAAACTACCATTTTTCGAAAATTTGGAAGCTAAATTATTTAATTTGGCGTTGAATCAACGCTCACATTCGTAGAAATGAAACAACTGCCACCTTTTACCACTTTTCTGTAATACTCTATAGAAAGAATCATGTAGAGAAATAAACAATTCCTAGTCTATAACCATCGAAAACCACTCTTCTTTTTATATAGTCTTGTTAGTCATTTATAGAACTTTCGAAAAAGTTATCTTTGCTCTAGAAATCAATGACCTCTGCGGAAAATTCCAGAACTCTATTTTTTTTTAAGTTAGAGCTTCCAAACATTAAGAACTCTAAATTACAAATTTACGCCAGATATTAGCAAATCGCCAAATTTCATACCAAACCACGAAATTCTACACCAAAACCAAAATTCGCGTTGGCGCAAAGTTTGACGACATGGCAAGATTAGCAACCAAATTTGCGGTAAATATTATTTCAGGATAGCAAGAATTAGTAAGGCGCCTTTCTCTAATATAACGGTGTTAGTGGGTTTGGTATAGCATATCGTTTCTCGCCATTCATGTTCACCAGAGAGAACAAAAGTACACTATCTGCACAGGGCCGCGGTAGCCCAGTCGCTAGAGCGCCGGCCTCGTAATTGGAAGATTGCGATTTCGGTACTCGAGCTGGTCAAAGCCCGTCGTGTAAACTAATGGTAGCTGGTGCACGTAAAATCTGTCGTGGCCGCAATGTCCTCCATGTTCCCATCAAAAATTATACCTCTAGGGGTCATCGAAGCGGGAGTGCCATCCCTTCCGTGGAGGATCAAAAATGTGATGGCATGTATCCGGACCACCTCTAGGGCTGTGTCCCAGACCGTCGCCAATTGCCCATCTGCGCAGCACTAGTGCTACGTAAAACTCAACCAACCAACCAAGTTAGTTGTGACACTAAATCGCCAATGAGGGATTCTGTGATAACTTGTAGAATACACAGCAAGCGATATTTGCTCTCTGCAGTGTATATAATCCTACTATAGTGACTTTTGTGTTTGGAGTAATAGTTTTCTTGATTCATTTTCAGGAATGTTCATGGACTGGAACCTGTTTATATACGAACCGGTTATCTCACAAAAAATTGTCATTGTTTCCGTAACAATATGTATATTTCAATAGGTGTATAAAGAAATCATGTGGTGTTCACGTCAGATTTTTTTATATATAGATGTTCGGATATTTACGAGGATTTCCCCAAATCAAGCAAGAATACAGGTTAGGGCTTCTGAAGAAAAATAATAAATAAAGACTAAAACACACGGAATACATTTTATCGAGGTTTTGGTTCTTAGCGCAAACAACTGCCCTCAACCTCTGTATAATAATCACGTTTCTATATAAAATTCAAACGAAAATAAATTTCAACAAAATACTTTTATTAATTTTTATTTTACAACCTCCAAATACAAAAACTATTTACGAATTTTATATTTATGCGTGCACTTTTATAAAAATAAAAATAGAGACTTTAGAATATCCGTTTGAGAAAAATAATTTCAGTATTTATAAACTATATTTTACCATGCATTTAGAACATATTTTCCTTTTATGGAGTATGCATTTTATGTATTGAATTAAGATCTGCTTCTTATAAAATAACCTGCAAAAGTTTTTTTAGAACAGTATTTCGTATTACTTAAATAACGCTTTCGTAATACGTTATTTTAAATACAATAAGGAAAAACTGCAAAATATCTTCGAAAACTATTTTAGATTTTTGTTTTAGTCTAAGCTCATTTTTCTCCAAATTTTCTTTAGAAATATTAGAAATGCAGTTATTCAGCGCATCTGTATCGCATATTTATTATAAACCTTATTTATTGACATTTAGTTCATGGAATTCGAAGTAAAATCATCGTTATGTATAATATGATGGAACGGTAGACATAATAACCAAATAAAATTTGAGTTACAACATTTCATATTGCAACGTTAATTATATGCAATATTTTCCTTTTTCGGTGTTAAATTTCAAGTCTTAATTAAACAATACCCTATATATATCTATATATATATCTATATTAAGTAAGATAATTTAAATTATTTATGGTTAATTTATTATTATTATTATTATTATTATTATTATTTAACTAACTTTTAACTATCTAAAGCATTTCTCGGTAACGTGATGGAGAATTATTTATAAGTGTAATGTAAATATTTTCTTCTTTAGCAGCAAATATCAAACCGGAAAAATTTTTAGTATATATATATATATATATATATATTTAAGCAAATATAATTATAATATGATTCATTAAATATTACATGTAAAACAGGAGTGTGATGGAATTTGTTTCTTCAAGACGATGTGTTTTTATGGTGAATTTTTAGATGTTAATTAAGGAAAATCTGTTTAAAAAATTCCATCATGCACAGTTTTGACAAAATTGGGATTTTGCGAGGTTTAAGCTCCCCCTTTTGAATAAGTTATTTTCCGTAAAATCTGGGTGTTGTTAGTGAAGAACAAAAATAGCTATTTCATCAAGACATCAAAGAAATATAGACGAGATATTAGGGACCATGGAGAGTTAACATGTTAGCAGATTATTGTTAGATACTGCATAGTGAATCCCCTCTGAAGACCACCAAACCGTGCACAAGAGAAAAGGCTGTAATGGAATCTTCAACGTAAAGAAACACATTTAAAAGATAATGGTAGTCTACTTTATGGTATTTTATATATAAACAATTTCGAATACATTACAGTTTCTGTGTGACATTTTCCGAACTTCATCCTTACTTTGTAAAAAAATTCTTACGTTATAAGAGGAAAAGACAAACATTTCTGAATTCAGCTTATCAAAATACAGTAACCACCGCTTAATAAATTCATTGCTTAATAAAATCAGCCACTTAATCTGATCAAATTGTCAGGACCGGAATCAGATCAATACAAACTAATTTTAAAACCGCCGCTTAATAAAATCAACATCGCCGGTTAATAAACTCAAAAAGATCTCTTCAGCAGCAAAAATACCATTTATGAACACTAAGTAAATTTTTATTTGCACTCTGACCTTTTATTTTTGAAATAAAAAAAGAAATTAAAATTTAGTAATCTGTTATCTCTCTTTGTCGAAAAGTTTACATTTAAAGCATACTTACAAATTTAACACGCCCCCATCACTTGTTTTAGTAATAATTTCCAGGAATGTATTCTTCAAAGCGAGGTGATAAGTTACAAATTTGATTTGGTTCGCATGTGATATGTATATTTTTTAATTTTTAATAATTAAAAAAGAATTTCTAGTTCTTAAATAACTAAGAAGCAAAAGTTTTAAATGGAAAAATTTTAAATTTAAAAGAAAAGCGTGAACTTTTTGCAAAGTAACTATAATTTTCCTCAAAGGAAAGCATATCGAAATTTAGAATCTGTTTAATTTACTTATTTTTAAGTAATAATTAATTAATTAATTGTCAAACGTTAATTAATATTGTTTATTAATTCCAATATTTGTTACCTTTTGAAATTTCTTTCCAAATTCAGGGAAGTAATACCTCCTTCTTGAGTGCAGGAACGTTCGCCGCCTATAAAAATCAGCCGCTTTATAAAATCACTTTGTCTCAGAACGAATGTGATTTTAATATGCGGCGGGTACTATACATCAGAGAGACCCAACGCAGCGCACAAAAAAAGTAAAACAAAATGAAAAGTATGATTTCACAGGCCTGTATAATTAATGTATGGTCAGAATAATTTTTAAATTGTTCAATATTTGTTTCTTTATAATAGCTAGAATTCAGTTAAAGAACTACTAGACTCCTTCTGATTAAACTATCCAAACAACTGCTTTACTCTAGATATTTATCATTTTAGAGAATAAAAACTTTTGGTTCTTTTTTGAGAACTATAATTATAAATAAATGACAAATTAAAATTAAATTGACATTAAACTTACCTAAAAAGCTTAAATCTAATAAAATATTTCAGTTTTAAGAGTATACAGAAGTTTCTCACAAATTTTAGACTACAATGTTAAAAATAAAATCCTACATTTCACTAGAATAAAAGTTCCAGTTAACTGTAACTAATATTTTGGTGAAATGTTTCACCATTTTAGTAGTGCCATTTCAGAAGTGAGCACCTCTGGAAGGATTAAACTTAGCACCAGAATATTGGTTGCAGATAAAAATGCCAATCTGGGACCTTTGTTTTGATGAAATGTTGAACTATTACCTTAAACAGTTTAAAAAATAGATTTTAAAATCTACTAACTACTTAGAACGTTAAACGTTAAATGTAAACAGTAAAATTATTATAGGAATCATTGATTTCTTAAAAAATACATACAAAATAATAATAATAATAATAATAATAATAATATTCTAGGTTTAATTATTCCAAGGCCAAAAATTTTATAATGAACTCTGATATACTCCTGCCATTTATTTAATAACTGTTTTTCTGATTCAATACTCAGAATTACTTTAAGTTTTTCCTAAAAAACAAGTACTTAATTGTCGTTTTATACAAATAACTTTCGGCTAGAGCTTAATTAGTATCTTTGACAGTTTTGCGCTTCTAATTCTATATTTAATAAATAGGTTTCAATTTGTTTCAATTTTTTGTTTATTTTACTAATGTACTCAAACTTCTTAACAAATTTAATATTTATTTTCTACATAAGTATATGAACTTTCATAATATACAGACTACACAGAAAAATATAACAAGAGTTGACGTACGGCGTATCATCATGCAGAGCAAATCAAGTTAATTGTTGTCTACTAACGACGGCTGCTGCAGTACACTGTCAAAAAAAAAAAAAAAAATTCCTGCTTGCTGCAGTTTGTTGCCAGGAATTTTCTGTAATTCAGAAAAATACGTTGTATCAACGTAATTTTTCCGTTGATAGAACGCATTTTTCTGAATTACAGAAAATTTCTAGCAGCAAACTGCAGCAAACAGGACTTTTTTTTTTTTTTTTTTTTTCACTGTGTAGCAGAATTACCGCAGAAACCATATTGACTACACCAAAACATTAAGTAGTGCTATATTACTTATTGGTTTAGGCGGTTACGGTTTTGGCTTCATGTTCTTCTGGAAATGTCATCTCAAGATAATCTGTTGTAGCAGTAACATTATTTTGCTCAAAATGCATTTTAATAGAAGTATTTTTTTTTTATATATTTCTAAATGATTTTTAAACCTAACCTTATTGCGTAATTAACAGCTTTTACTTTGATAGTTTACTGGATGTGATATAATTTAGTAAAATATAGAATATTCCGTAACAAACGCAACTTTTGCGTGCATAATAATATATAGGTTTATTGTTGAAATAATTTACATATTTTTGCATTGCATACTACTGTGATTATGTTTATGATTACGTATGTACTAAATTACAGATAACATACATTTATTCCACTTCTATGTATGCCACTTCTGGGCCACCGGCATTTTTACTGTACGCTTCCATCACTGCTGACAGCTGTAAACGGCTCACTGCTGCAGTTATGTGCGGCAAACTGCAGCTGATGGCAAGCTCAGGATGCCATCTGTAGGCCAGAAGGAGCTCATTAGTATAAGTTTTGCTACGTTATTACTCAACCCAATATCTTTAAAATTTATTCACTGATTTTTGCATTACTATTTGTCATTTAATCAAGCTACAATCTATAATTTGAAAAGAAAAATTTAGAAATATCCGTATATTTGTTATACGTAAACAGAATAATCGATAGCATAAAATTGTTTTTAATACTCACTAACAATTTCTGCTAGCATTATTTTCTATCAAAACGATCACAGAAATTTAAAAATAATAATTACAAGCGGAATGATAATTACATCTAAACCGATTTTTTTTTTAAATAACAACCGATTAAAATTATTGTTCTATTTTATACTACATTTATTTTTATTGTATTCTAAATCCAGTTACATAGTAATATAATGAAATTTGAAAGACGTAGTAAAAAGTTAATTTTAATACCCATAGAAATATGCATAATTTTAATTTTTAATAGCATATTTTTCACTGATTTTTGCAAGCAATTAATGTTTTCGATTAATAGGGATTATGAGTCTTTAATTTTTATGATCATTATCTAAATATTATGATTACTAATGTCTATATTCAGACTATAATAAGATATCTAATAGAGATTCTTTTAACTGAATAGAAAGGTGATCCCCCCCCCCCCCCCCCCCCACTAAATTTCGCATTAATTTTTTTAAATTTGCGATCTAAAAACCTACAAACTTCCAATTGTTTTATTTAATATATAATGCAATTTTGATTTATAAAATCGCACGCTGTTTTAGAAATTGATCGCAAACTTATTTCCTCTTTAACAACAGTAATTGCTTTATTTATTACCCGTAAAATACTCTATAACTCAGTAATATTTCAATGTTATTATAAAACACACTTAATCTTAAAAAATCATTCTTCCAAACTCAGATATATTTTAAAGAGCGTTATTTAATAAATAAATAAATAAATAAATGTTATCTATATTTCTGAATCTACTTTCCTTTTCTGCATTCTATTCAAACTTCAATCAACAAATTTAAGAAATAAATTTAATAAAAAAAAAAAAGAAAAAAGAAAAGAAAAGAAAGAAATATTGACGTACACTATTAAAAACATTTATTGAACCATAAAAACCGCATGATTACTGTGTTATATATCAGCCGTTCCTGCCACAACCTGTTGCCATTATCTCAAATTCAGTTCTGAAATCTGAATACAGCGCTGGTATTATTAAGCACGAAGACGAACTTTGTATCAAGAAAAGAATCGATTATAACAATTTACGTGCTTGATATCACGCAAATCTCTTTATCACAAGTTTAAAAAAGCAGCTTGTAAGGCTTTGTGTAAAGTTTCCTTACTTTTAATTAATATGAAAAATTTGCAATTGGTCGTATTTGTAGTGTGTCATTGTTATAAAATCTTAATAAGGGCTGGTGATAACGTTTAATATTAATATTAACATTAGTAAGTATTTTGTATTTGTTATTAAAAATTTGCTTTTCAAAGATACTTCTTTACAAATTATGCCAAATCATACACTTTAACCCTTTCATTCTCAATTTTTTCCTTCCATAAAACAATAAATCTTATATTTTGTCATACATTTATTTCAAAAGTAATATGTATAAATATTTTTTTTAAATAGGAGTAATAGCAGATTACGAATTAATATAGCTAATAAAGCAACTGAGAGGTGTTTGTTTATGTTTAATATAACCACTGATGCCAATAAAAATCATAATTTTTCAATAAATAAAAATATCAAAATTTTGGAAGAAATACATTTTGTAATTAATTAAAGTACAAATTATGAACATTAAAGAATAAAATAATAAATATTTTAAACAGTTAATTTATTTAACCCTTTATATCCCAAATTACCTTATTTTTGGCAAAATAGTTTTAAACTCTTTTATTATATTTCTTTGCTGCATGAGAAACATCTCATATTAAATTTAGCATATTAAAATTTGGAAAAAATACATTTTGTAATTAATTAAAGTACAAATTATAAACATTAAGGAATAAAATAAAAAATATTTCAAACAGTTAATTTACTTAACCCTTTATATCCCAAATTACATTATTTTTGATAAAATAGTTTGAAACTTTTTTATTATATTTCTTTGCTGCATGAGAAACATCTCATATTAAATTTAGCTTAAACTATAGCTTAATTATAAGGAAAGTTTAAACTATAGGGACTTTGAAGTTCCAATTAATCCTGTAGTAAATTTAGGCTATATTGAGGAATTTTTTTTATGAGACTTTAAATTCCCGGTAGGATACAAAGGGTTAAGGCAATTCTTACAGCTATATACCATTGTATATTGAATAAAATGCTAAAATAATTAACCTCGTTAAAAAAAAAAAAAAAAAAAAGTAAAAAGAAAGAGAGAAAAGAAAAAATAATATTTTATACGTATGTGTTATAAGCAGGCGTGCAATATTTCCTTATTTTAACGGAATTCTCCCACCAGTATTTTTTAACAATTATCTCTATCCTATTTAATTGCAAAATAGTAATGTAAAAATACACTAACTTTTTCTAAACAAAAATAGTGGTGCCGAAGCCGTTAAACACTTCCACTTCTGGTTATAAGTATGATTTTACAGAAACAAACCTTAAATTAATAAAAGGATGAATAATTACATTTTACTAATATTTCAATAAGTATGTTTTTAAAGAAAATAATTTTTAAATAAATTAAAGATACAGTTATTTCTATGATAGTTTTCTTCTTCTTGTTCTTTTTTTTAAAAAAATCCTTTAGATTAAGGTGACCAAATTGCTATAAAGGAAAAACGGGAACAAATTAGCGCGGTGTCTCCAGTTTCAAAATACGAAATGGGAACAAAAAATAGTACTTCAAAAAACTGCACATTCATCAATTTTAAATTATAAATTGCAACAAAAGCTTTTTTTAGAAAACTTGTTCATGCGGGTGGGAAAAAGTTAAACTACCAATTATGGGGACTATCGCGACAAAATGGGGTCATTTAGTCAACTTACTGTAGATAATCCTGTTATTAACTTATAATTATATGAATATTGTTGTTCGAATTAAATACTATTTATTTCATAACTGCACAAAATGATCCAGTAAATATTTCTAGGTATCATTTTAAAAAGCAGAATTCGAGAACTCTAGGATATATAACCATTGTTTTTAAAGATTGAAATAAAAGTTCTTAGAATGCAAACACAAGAAATATTTGTGTATATTTAAAATTCTTATACAAAAGATATTTCAGGTAAAAAGCAAAACATTAAGAACAAAAACTGGGAAATATAGTTTGAAATTAAAATGGAAGATGCCCATCTCTCTTTCAAGCGGAGGAGAGATGACCTTCCAGTACCAGAAAGAAACAGTGAAGTTAAAATAGAAAAAAAAAAAAAAAAAAAAAACACTTCAGATAGTTAATCATGAATAATTACAAGATAAAAGAAACTTTTTATATATAATATTTTTAAATTTTCTGTTGAATCATGTAAAATTGACAATTCTATGTATTAAAAAAAATTCGTTTTTGAAATTTTTTTTGACGAATTATCACTTAAACTGGAATGAAAAAAATCAAATGCGTAATAAAGAGAGCAATTGTAAGAAATTTTCAAACATTTATTAATTTCATAAAAGTATTAAATGAATGCGTTGTCATCGTGTTCTGAGCTATTTTAAAAGTTTCAAATGTCTAGCTAGTCGGGAAGTTAGTTAAGAATCGATTGCAAGATTTGTACTGGACAAACAAACATGAAAGCGAGTTAATAGAAAAGTGGTAAAAACGTATATAGCGAGTTGTAAAAATGCAATTCTATCACTGACAATGATTGAGTAAAATTCAAATAAACAAAATGTGAAGCATATCTTCAATACTTCACTTTTCGTAAAATTTTACCACATTTTTGGTAAAAGCTTTGAGAGTTCCTACACGTTTCATGGAAGCACTTCAAAAACCTTATGTATTTTATCCAATCGAAATACCGAGCTGTTTATCAGCCACAGTAGCTCAGTAGTTGTGAATCCGCCTGGTATTTTTCACATAGTTGGTACCAAAAACCAACCTACCACTCCAATTTATTTGAAATGAATTTTCAAGATTGAGGAATGAAAATTTCTAAATTTATCCAATCATTTGTCTTGTTTGTGGTATTGTATTCTTCGGAACCAACACAGTGATTCTCATTGAATTCTATTCCTTCGGAATCTGTAGAATCTGATAATTTTAAATGTATTTCATCTTCTTGGATGATAGTGTCGTTTTTTTTTTTTTTTTTTTTTTTTTTTTTTTTTTTTTTTCCTTTTTTGCGTTTCTTTTAGGCTTTTTCACATTTTTAAGCTTTATATATATATATATATATATAAATTATCCGTTTCTGGGAGGGAAGTTTCCGATTTTTTCAATATTTTCTGGTGTTGTCAAAACCATAGCCACTTAGTTGCTATTAAACGTGCCATAAATACCACTTGAACGTTTTTGACGTGGGTACATCAGGAATTGGTGAAATATTATAAAGTACTTTTGTTGGCGATGGTATATCATAAGTTTTTGATGTTTTATAGGTAGCCATCATTCCTCGATTTTACGCGCCCATCTCTCCTGAAACTGAAACATAGATATCAACATACTTTAAAACATCACTCCGTCATTGTACATCATTGCAACATACGTATTGTAAAACATTCAAATAACTAACCCAACAAAAATATTCAACCACTAAATTAAATAAATAATACAATTTCACTTGATTTTTATAATCGAAAAACATAGCTGCATGTCCCAATGAATGAAACCATTGAACTGTTTCCTACGATCAAAGTTTATGTATCCATCTATGATCAAGTTTAGGAAATATTTAGAATGGTCATCTCTATGACCATCTGCCCTAGATTTACCTATAGCTAAAAATATGTCATGCTGTGATTTGTGGTTGTAAATATAAACCTTATGAATACATTTACAAAAATCTGAAAATAATTGTTCTTCATATTAATAATTTATTTAAAAAATCTGTGTATTTAAATTGCAGAGATGCTGATATGCAGCCATGGAAAATATTGTCTAAAATGAATCAGTTGTTTTACAGTTAAATCAAATCTCTCAGTTAAAGCCAATAAACAAGTAAATATAAAAAATCAATATTTCCAATTTCAATATTCTCACTGCAAGTTAGTACAAAACTTTTAATTATGAATATTTTGTTACATATGCAACTTACGAATCAATTAATAGCGCACATTTTACTAAACAATTTAAAACAAATTATAATTGGTATTTAGTAATTCATTTAGAACGCTCTAACAGGAATGCTTTTTTATTAACGTTAATATTAAACAAAAATCTCTATACTGAGACATAATTCTGTAACTGACATGTAGAATCTAAATTGTGGCTTCAGAAAAAATGGTTTCATGTCATCCTTATAAATTCTAGTCCCCTTTGAAAGCGAGTTCTAGAAACACTTATTAGAATTCTAGAGCATTTGCCTATATTCTCGAAGGCAAAGTTATTTAAAAATCTCTGCAAATAAAGACGAATACAAGAATATAATCATTGTTTATAACCCAATTCTAGAAAATCAAGCGAAAATTTCTCGCAATTCAAAAGATTCAGAATACTCAGAATATTGTTTCACCATCTAGAAATGTGTAGACTAGAAATTCTCGAACATTTCGTCAATTCATTTTATTGGCGTACCTTTTGCGCATAGCTCGGAAATCTATATTTCTAGTTAAAGGATTTAGAAAATGACCACTTACTCCTTCTAGGTGAAGTTGGTATATTTTTTTTTTCTCAGCGTAATATAGTAAAAACAAAGATTACTGTAGAAATACCAATATATCTATATATATATATATTTGTGTAACAAAAAGTGATATCCGAAAAGAAGAATTTCTTTCATTCATGTATTATTAAATGAAAACATAAATAAAAACTGATTTTTAAATTCCTCTGTTATTTATAGTTATTTTAGAGAATTATATAATAGTATAAAATTAGTGTTATTGAGATATTTATAAAATGATTTAATAAATAACTAACTTAACAGGTTTTAAAAAATCAACTAATCAAAATTCCAATGAAATACTACAAAAAAAGAGATATTTTTATGCTGGAATGCTTGGATCAATATTTATTCTAAAAATAAACAAGAATGTTTGTTCTCTTTAGGAAACTCGAGATATGAAATTGAAATATAAATTTAACAAGAGAGGAATATTCATGTTTTCATTTGTATTCGTATTTCGGTGTTTTATAAGGTAATAAAATTTTAAAAAGAACATTTTTTAAAGTAAAATATAGCAGAGAAATTTCATTCAACGTATTTCATAAGGACATATATCTATCTATCTATATATATATATATATATAAATGGCTAAGAGATTTCCGTGGACTATGTGTGTGGACACATCGAGTATAAGATGACATGCTGAACAAAATGTAAAAAAAAAAAAAGTAAATAAATAAATTGTTAAATGAATTTAATGTTTTGGTTTTTATGTAAAAATATGATCACTTGCTATCTTCAAAAGAGTGTAAAAATTATGAGTTTATGCGATGCTTGTGGCATATGTATAAAATGTTTATAAGAAATAGATTAAAGAAATAGAAATAAAGAAATAGAATAAAGAAAATGTTTATAAGAGAACCCAGTAAAAAATAGGTTCTTAAAAATAGGAATATATTGTCTCAAAATAGCCCCGAAACAATATATACTTAAATTTGAAAACCCATGTACTCATTTTTGAGTACATTGACATGTCAAACATGGGGATATTGGGATTCTTATTGGTCAACCCCATTTTCGAGCATGCCAATATACTCAAAAATGAGTACATGGGTTTTCACATTTAATTATATATTCTTTCGTATCTATTTTGAGACAATATATACTTATTTTTAAGAACATTTTTTTTTTTTTTACAGTGAACGTTTAAAAAGAAGCAACTGTGTTGCTTACATTTTGTTTTACAGCTTGAGCTTTTGAATTTTAAGTATATAGTATAGGAATAATCACATTTTTATGCAAGCGCAGATTGAGGCTACTTTACTGATTTTTAAAGTGTGGATCACTTTTGTTTGCTCTCTTTCATTATCTATTTTGAATCAGATGTATCCTAGAGGTAAAGGCGATTTGATTTTAAAAGTGTCGATCTCTTTTGTTTGTTGTCTCTCATTCTCTCACTTGTATCAGATGGATCCTACCGGTAAAGACGAAGATGTAATTAAGAAACACGAAAATATTTTTATTAAAAACGTTCTGTATAAGGAAATTTTCGGCTAAATTTTGTTTGGATAAATTTGGTTAAATAAAGTTTTTATTAGTTCTTTGTACTGGAAAAAAAATATTCTGAAATCTTCATTTATTTCTGTTCGGAGATTTTTTTAGTGATAAGATCTACACTACCTTCATTGATTTCATGAATTTAGAAATGGTTTCGTTAACAAACTTTGATCTATTGGCACGCAAACAACATCAGGATAAGTTTTGCACATATCGAGTTTGATTTTGAAATTTTTCCCGCATTCGGAATTCGGTTCGTTCACGAACCGTTGCTTTTCTAGTAAGATATATTAAATTAAAAGTTTTGTTAATTTTAATGTGCATTATTGTGTATTTTCTTATGAATGTGTATGTATATGTGTGTGTTTGCATTTATATGTATACATTTTTGTATGTAGTGAGAACAAAACTTTGAATAAACACCATAAAATGCTAGAGGTCGCAAGGATTGTTTCGGGTCGAAAGAAGGCATAACCCTTCGTCAGGTGAATAAAGTAGGTACGAGCGCTGCAATCAAAGCGGGAACGCACAAAACCGTTTTAAGTGAAGAGCCAAAACAAATAAACTCGAACGTACATAAAAATACTGGCGTGACTAGAATTAAAAACATTAATTAATAAAATAAACAAATAAATGAAATTAAAAATTAAAATAAGATCTAAAAATGCAAAATCTAAAAATTCAAAATTAATCAGAAAACGAAGTTACGGGAGAAATTTCCAAGCATCATCAGGGAAGAACGGAGTGGAAGAAATATAACTAACAAAATTCTTCGAATTTTTAAATATGCAAAAAATCTCATCATTAAAAGCACCACAGATCTGGCGTTTAAAAGTAATAAGTATAAAACTTTTAATAAACACCATAAAAGGCTAGAAGTCGCAGCAACTGTTTCGGGTCGAAAGAAGACACGACCCCTCGTCAGCCGAAAGAAAAGGCACGTGTGCTGCAATCAAAGTGCTCAAATCATTTTGATTGCAATACTTTATTCGCCTGATGAAGGATCGTGCCGTCTTTCGAACCAAAACAAATGGTGCGACTTTTTGCATTTTACTGTATTTATACTTTTTATTTTTAAACGCCAGTTCTGTGGTGCTTTTTATACTTTTTGTATGTGTTTTTTTATGGGTGTGTATGTTTCTATGTGTGTTTGCCTATGTTTGTGTATGTTCATGCCTGTATTTGTTTGAGTAAAACTTTGAATAGATTTTAATTAAAATGATTCATCCTTTTTTTTTTTTTTTTTTTTTTATCCTGTATTCAATAATTTTTATAACACAAATTTTTAATGTATGCATGATTATGAACAATTGATAAAAAGTATCAAACAATGTTTCTAATGGAAGTTTAATTTTATTCTGTAAAATAATACAAAGTAATACTTTATATGCTGCCAACTTTTACGCATTTTGCATACCACTATTTTAAAATAGAATTCTTTGCTTTGTTAAGTCCAAGTAATTTAGTTTTGAAATAAAGAAAAAAAAATTATCTACAAAATTAGCTGTAATTAAAATGAATAAAAATTATCAAATATAATTACATAAGTTAGAACAACTTCAAATGCGTCAGGCCTGAAAACGATAGCAGGTATATTAAAACCACATTTTTTAAGTACATTCATAAGTCTAATGAGTTTTTAAACTTTTTTTTTGTGTGTAATGATGGAGGACTATTAGTCTCAATCTACGGATAAAACGTTGTCGTCAGTTTTACGATTGGTTGAACATTTACCGAAATCGAAAATTTATCGAAAAGAATATAATTCAATAATTTGAAAGCGATGTAATAATTTAAAGAAAAAAATAGTCCTCCGTACTGAACTAAATTCTGCTTTTGCCAGAATTTCATCATAATCTTTTTTTTTTTTTTTTGGTAAGAAAAAGAAAAGAATACAAAACTAATAATAATCAGTATCGAAACGGACAGTATCGAAAAAGTTGAAGAAGCCCTAAATACATAATTTATTTTAATTTTTAATTGTTGCCAAAGAAGTTTACGAGTTGATTTATTTATTTACTTTTTTTTTTTTTTTTTTTTTGAAAAGAAAAAGAAAAGAAAATTAATAATAATCAGTATCGAAACGGACAGTATCGAAAAAGTTGAAGAAGCCTTTTTTTAGACAAAAATACTTAATTTATTTTAATTTTTAATTGTTGCCAAAAACATTTACGAGTTGATTTATTTATTTATTTATTCTTTTTTTTTTTATGAAAAGAAATTCACGCGTAAATATAAAAATTGACGATAATAATTGATTGATATAAAACTTTGTGAAAAATTAAAGTCGCAGGGTAAAATTAACGTCGTTACAGCTCTAAAGTTTATATATATATATATATATATATTATAATAATAATAATAACAATAATAATAATAACAACAATATTAATAAATATATATAAAAAAAGTAATATTTTATACCTATTTAAGCAATTTTCATTGTTTCATTCCTGGGAAAAATCTATATTAATAAAATCAGACTTTTGTCTGTAAATTTGTCGGAATCGAAAAATTTTGCGATATCTTCACGTTTTACACCCCATGAAAGCCGAAAATGACTTCAGAAAATTTTGCCTGTGTGTGTCATCGTGTCCGTATGTCGCTTTTTTTTGTCCGGGCATCACTTGAGAACGGCTGGGCGGAATTCAACGGCGCTCGGCAGGAATTTAGGTCTTCACCCAACTTAAAATTATATCTATCAACTTTTCAGAAATTCCTTCCCTTTCCCCCCTGGGGGGGTAAAAGACTAAAACACGTTTGTCCGGGCATCACTCGAGAACGGCTGGACGGAATTCAACGGCGCTTGGCAGAAACTTAGGTCTTCACCGAACTTAGAATTATGTCTATAGAAATTTTCAAAATTATGATTAGTGTTTAAATTGTGGGTAAAAAACGCCTGCGCATGCGCCATAAATATTTTTTCACTAAAATGCTTTGAATGGAAAAATAAAATATAAAAATAATTTTTTAAGTTAAAGACTTTTGTATTCGCGTGATTCGCACTACAAATTATGAAAAGATTGAAATGAAGTGTTGCCATCTAAGTTTCATACTTTAGTTAATTTTAAAAAATCTAATTGTCGTATCGAAAAACTGTTTACACCCCAGGATTCAGAAAAATAACCTCTTTCATTTGGTACTAAATTTGTAATGATAGGTCTGATATTTCTAATTTATTTTTCCCTTTATCCGTTTTTCCGTTGCCACTTAAATTTCATACTTTAGTTATTTTTAAAAAATCTAATTGTCGCATCGAAAAACTGTTTGAACCCTTTGATTCAGCAAAATCGCCCCTTTCATTCGGTATCAAATTTATAAATATAGGTCTGATATTTCTAATTTATTTTACCCTTTTTCCGTTTTCAACCCAGATTCGATATGGGACAGCTATAGTATTGGATCCCTTTGGCAAAATTTGAAATTCGGCACCGAAGTAGCTCGGACGTTTCTCGCCAAGATCTTTAATTGCACAATTGAGATAGCCAATTCAGTTCATCGCAAAAATGGCTTAAAATATTTAAAGTCACCAAAGGGTTCCGATACTTAAGCTGTGCTTTTTGTATTTATTTATTTACATACTTGCCAACCATCTCATTAATAACCGTACAATTGTTAACGACCCCTGAAAAAACGCCCCTTTTCTCACACCACTATAATTTTTGAGTTATTTTATGCAAATTTTGTTGCGATTAAATAAGACTAAAATTACTGTAAAAAATTGTTGGTGTAAAAAAGAAGGCGGGCACTAGAAATTGTACGGTTCATAATGAGATGGTTGGCAAGTATGTATTTATAATACTGTCTATTAAAGACTTCTGTGGTCACGAAATTTGGAGCGTAAATTGTTTGTATGCATCCGGCACTTATTGTAACTGCATTTCACGAAATTCGAAATCCCCCCCCCCCCTTCTCGGAGTCGGAGGGCAATAAAAATGTGTAAAAACACGTTTTTCCGTTAGAATTCGCTTTGAATTATCTTAGAATGGCGAATTTTGGTGTGTGGATATTGATTAAGTATACGCATTATGTACATTAGTGGGATTTTGCAAAACTTCGAACTCACCCGCTGAGGGT
The DNA here is from genome assembly GCA_963930645.1 of Salticus scenicus. Taxonomy (NCBI): domain Eukaryota; kingdom Metazoa; phylum Arthropoda; class Arachnida; order Araneae; family Salticidae; genus Salticus; species Salticus scenicus. Next base: position 78,058,327 of record OZ005662.1, on the reverse strand, counting down.
GGGGAAGTAAGAAGTGGGTAAGTTGTGCCGAAGACAGTGGGGACCCAGACTCCTCATATTGGGAGCGAGAAAACCTCTACCAATCACAGCGAGAACTTAGTTTATTAATTAAGATATGGCATTTTGACAACTCATTTAAGTTTAATGTCCAGCGAAGCGGGCAAAGCCTGCTAGTAAGAAATATTTTTATTACAATTTTTAGTACATGTATGTTTTTATTAGATATTTAAATACAAAGTAAAAATTTTCAAACAATTATTTCTTAAATGAAACTTATTTTTTATAACATATTTTATATTACAGAAGTTTAAACGATTTTAATTGGTTCTTTCTTGGAACAAATACGGAAACAATTTAGAAAACAGATTAATCTGATAAATTGGAATACCATTATATCTCACACGTACGGAGCTGCAATTTATCGGTACTATCTTCACTAGGCCTCAAATATAAATGGTAGTTTACCTTTCTCAGTGAGAAGAGCAGTTATTGTGTCATACAACTTCCTTAGTTTTTCGAGATTTACAATTTTTTGAGGTAAGTATAAGAATTCTGTAATCTAATTACGAAGCAGTAAAAGGGGTCCTTGCGTCATTTCCGGTAGGGGAGTAGAGTTAGTTAGTAGTTTGATTCCCATGATCTTACACCTACAAACAGGTGGATGAGTTTGATTTCTTCTTCAAGATATCGATTCGGGGAATATATAATACGAACATTTCCATATTATTTGTAATTTTTTTAGAACTTGAATGCCAATATATCTTTCGACACGGTTTATTTTTTAATAATAAATTCCAAAATAAAATGATTATTTTGCAGTTATTCATGACATTCTGCAAAAATACTACCCTATTTCCTATTATCCATTTAAGAAATTTGTATGCCATATTTCATTTCATAATTATTCCATATTACCCGATTGGCCCATATTCCTCCACCCCCCCGGCAAAAAAAAAAAAAAAAAAAAAAAAAAAACTTTTTTATTTCACTTTAATAATAATGTACCTAAACTCTTTTTTTTTTTTTTTTTAAGAGGAAAAAAAATCACCAAAGCATATTAAAAGATTCCACAAAAGATCCAAAGTACTAGTTTCTTATTGTGAGTTCAAACAGAAATAGTATATTCCATATTCACCTCACTGTTAAAAAAATGCAACTTTACTGCCAGAAATTCTCTGTAATTTGAGAAGAAATCGTAAATTACGGAAAAATTACGTTGACAAAACGTATTTTTCTGTAATTACAGAGAATTTATGGCAGCAAAGTTGCTTTTTTTTTTAACGGTGACACTGCAAAAATTATGTCCTATTTGCTCCCAGAAATTCTCTGTAGTTTGAGAAAATACGTTCTGACAACGTAATTTTTTCGTAAATTACGCGTGTTTTCTCAAATTACAGAGAATTTCTATCAGCAAATAGGACACATGTTTTACAGTGTACTTCTCCCTAAGTATTAACAATTCAGTATTATTCTTTTACTGCAAAAACACTATTTATTTTAAAATTAATATAAATTAAATTTTAAAAACTTTTAACTAAAAACAATTATCTAAAAATTAAAATTCTACGCTAATAGTTTTTTTTTTTCATATTTCAGATCATTTTGAATTTTATTTAAACTTCCGGAAATTCTTAGAGCATTGAACTGTGTTGAAAAATAGAAGACCTAATGAGACAGTATTGAGGATGTGTTAATATTTGATTAAAAATAATCTTTTGACGACCGAATTTTTGCGTATAAAATTTTCTTTATTGGAAGCGATGATACATAAAATGTTATGTCTCTAAACCACGGTATTGGATTAAAATGCTCTGTTATTTATGTGGTAATGATAATTTGATGCTTACACTGTAAAATATATGTCCTATTTGCTGCCAGAAATTCTCGGTAATTTGAAAAAATACGAATAATTTACGAAAACATTATGTTGTCAGAACGTATTTTCTCAAATTACAGAGAATTTCTGGCAGCAAATAGGGCATATTTTTTACAGTGTAGACAAAACTGGAAAAAAGTCGCGTGAAATGATATATTTTTTAAAAGTTTAATAGTAATAATAATAATAGTATGATGGATTAAAAACGATCGAAGTTAGATGTATATGATATATTTCATTTCACCAAGGCCATAAATAATATCAAAATACATTTTTTTTTTTAATTCTAGATATAAAAAATCATTTCCAAAACATCTTTTAAAACCTTAGAAGCAAACACCACAGTTACTTAAACACAGAGTTTTATTTCAGATCGTAATTTTACAGCGTTTTTGTATCACAAATTTCAAATTAATATCCCCGTACTAATAATAACTAGAAAAAAATAATAAGAAGAAAAAAATATTCTATAGTTACCGCATATTAAATTCATTCGAAACTAATTAAAATAAATATATTACTTTCAAAATATACAAATTTTACAGCATGTCTAATTTAATCAAAATGTATATGCATGAATTAGTAAATATAAAAAAAAATTTCAACAATAACAAATTAATGAAAAGGCTATTTATTGGATGTTTTTAATTTAGAAGAAAATCTTAAGTTAATTTTACAGTGCATAAACAGTCAGTTCTCTTGAATTGCTTTCCAAAGAATATGAACTAACGGGTTCCTAGATAATGGTAAAAACAAATAAAGTGAACTTGTTTGCTACTTATTCTCAAACAGAAATCTGATTTGTTGAATAAAACATTCCGTCTCATTAGGATCATTTTCTAAATCATCTGGTTTCTACAAATTTATCTTCTGTGCACTAAATAAATGAGCTGAACATCTATTCAAAACTTTAATTAGAAACATGATTCGGTCATTTGTTTAAAACGACATAAGGACGTATAAGATGTCCTAAAGTCTCAATTTAAACTTTTTAATAAATGACGTACGGCGTTATCTTCAGAACAAATAAAATGTTTTAACGGTAGAAAAGAGTTTTATTTTCAACAATAAATTTTTACAATGCTACTATGAGTAAAAACGTTGAAATGAATTTCACCTTTTTACTTTTTTCTATATGCATATATTTTTCGATTCGTGAAAATTTTCGAACTCCAGTTTTCGATGGATTTACACGTTTTGGGATACTCTGAACTCGATTTGATTATTTTTAGAAAATATCTGTCAGTCTGTCTGTGTGTCTGTGTATGTGTGTATCACAAATTTTGTGGACGCTGTATATCACGAATCAATGAACGAAATTTTACCAAATTTGGTACTGACATGAACCCTGACATAAACTAGTGTTGATTAGATTTCTGGAACATTTGCACAAAAGGTGGCACTGTGATCACATTTTTTTCTAAATTTTTAATATGGCAGTATAGGACAAAATTTCGTATAAATGTACATAATGAGAGTTATTTTAAACGTGTGATTGTAAAATTAACATGAATTATTGGTAATAGTACTAGTTAACTAGGAAAAAAATTGTGCATGTGGAAGCATCACTTCCTCCTCTGGGGGGGGGGGGGAAGTACACCACATGGGAGTAAATTTTTAGTATGGGTATCTTTCGAAAGATCTCGTCAATACCTTTAAAATGAATGGTTGAACTATAGATCTGTGATAATTTAAAACAAAGTTATCGATTTGAAAAAAAAAAAAAAAAAAAAAAACGTATTTTCTTTTGATAATTGCAAAAAATTTACTTTCTTTTGGCATTTAGTGATATATAATTTTGTCAGATAAAAATCGTTTGCATTTATAATGGAAAATAATTCAATAATTTAATAAATGATTTTTACTGAATGAAATATCATACTAGATTTACTGGGTGATATTAATTTAAATTTATATGCTTAATTTAGTTATTTATCAATAAAAGTAATGAAACTATTATTTTGGTTGTAGCCGGTACATAACGTGCTTTAAAAAAAGTTATATTAGAACTACTTTAAATTGGTGTTTTCCCTTATATTGCGTATTTCTCTGTATTTATTTCAGAATATAATATTAAATATATTACTAAAAGTTATTCTATTTAAGGATTGAAGTGTGATGATGTACTTCAGGTAATTAAGAAGTTCCCCACGCAACCACTTATATCCATTAGATATCTAAATTACATTCAGTAATTCATAAAAAGTTACAAAATATCTTAAGATTGTCCATTAAAAGTCCTGGATATCCTGTACTAATTATAGACATCTATTAGATTAAATGTAAACGAAATTTAGACGTGGCTTCTTCGATATCTAATAGATGTAACATGTTAGAGATAAAAACAAGATTTAGATATTTTCAATATCTATTAGATGTAATAAGTCCAACTGTTGGATATTTGTATATTCACCAGACATCTATAATGGATGTAAAAAAGTGTGGAATTTTTCGTGATAAGAGATATTTGTAGGATGATTATAGAAATTGAATGGATCATTTTTCAACTTTTATTGATATTTATTAATTTTTATACGCGTCTTATGGATGTAAGTGGCTGTGTGGGATACAACATTCTAATATCCTTCAATGATTACTAAAAATCATAATTTGTACTTTAATGCTCTTGATTAAAATTATATTACAGACGTTTTTATGTTATTATACAATGGCGAGATATTTGATGATATATGGCAATATACCACACAGCTGATATATGGTGTACATAGCTGCCAATATTTTAATTTATTCCGGAGTACTTTTAGCCCCGCCTTTAATTCGCACCACTTTACTTATAGAATTTTTTTTTTCAATATATAACTTCAATAAAATAACATAAAATTACTTTAAAAAAATAAGTGGTACTAAATAAAGGCGGGGCTAAAAAGACTCCGGAATAAATTAAAATATTGGCAGCTATGGGTGTATACCACACAGCCACTTATATCCAATAGACAACTAAATTAAATCCAATTGTTCCATAAAACGTAGAAAATATCTTAAGAATGTCCATTAAATGTCCTGGATATCCTGTAATAATTATAGATATCTATTAGATGTTTAAATGTAGACGAAATTTAGACGTGGCTTTTTCGATATCTAATAGATGTAACATGTTAGATAAAAACAAGATTTAAATATTTCCAATTTCTATTAGATGTAATAATCCAATTACTGGATATTTGGATATTCAACAGGCATCTAATGGATGTAAAAAAGAGTGACATTTGTCGTGCTAATAGATATCAGTAGGATGTTTATGGAAGCCTAATGGATCATTTTTCACATTTTATAGATATTTATTCATTTTTATACGCGTCTTAGGGATGTAAGTCGCCGTGTGGTATATACAACATTCTAATATCCTTCAATGATTACTAAAAATCATAATTTATACTTTAATGCTCTTGATTAAAATTATGTTACAGACATTTTTAGGTTATTATACAATGACGATATATTTGATGATATATGGCAATATTTACCAAATTCTTGTAATCAATAAGAAATTTAAAACTTTTAAAGAAAAATCTTATATTAAAACACGAATTCCATTGAGTGTAATAATCTGGTGTTTCTTTCTTCAACTCTATAAAATAACCATATTATTACAGTTTAAGGTGAAAGTTAAGGGCTTATATTTTAACAATTGCAAAGTACAATACAAAAAAGTTTGAAAATTTTTAAAATCAGTTTTATTTGAAATACTTTTCTGTATGAAACACACCATTTTTCCCCCTCAGAACTTAATTTAAATATTATATATTTATTTATAAAACATTTAAAGCTGTAATTCAATTGAAAATTTTGGATTAGTCAGATAATTGCCACTACACTACACAATTTTTCTTTTTTTTTAACTCCCAACTGTTTGGAATATTTTAAACCTCAAGCAATTATAGCAACTCCTCTTAAATTTTAATACACATAAGTTTTATAAGAATCCTACAATAAGTTTTATGTGAGCATAAAATAAGTCAGTTTCCAGTTTAAGCAGTTTAATTTCTCTATAACATTTGTACCACCATTTAGTAGAAAATTGTGAATAAAAACATAAGATAGTTTGAGCAACTAATAAAAATTTCTTTTATTCTATGAAACAGAGCAAAACTATCTTAATACATATATCAGTTAAAAAAAAAACATTAACGGCATAAAGTTTGTGACGCCGCTACTTTATGGCTATAAGAATTTGAAACATGAGTCTTAAAAATAATAATATCAAATTTTAAGTGACGCTTTGCAATTAGTTAAAGTATACATAGTTTTTCTTATTTGATCATTTACTTTTATCTTTTATTTATATTTATAATGCAAACGTAATATTTTTAACTTCAAGATCAGACAGATATATAAAATACACTTACTGATGCTTTTTCATTCTCATTTCAAATTCAAAATAACAGTTTTAAAAGGAATTATATAAAAATTCCAGTGGCACCTCGGTGTTATTTTAAAAGATATGTTTTTAGATTCCATTAAAATTACCTTTGTTTTGTCTAATAAAGTATATTTACACATTTAAACAGTGCTTTTAATTTTCAAATATACTGTCAAATAATTATACTTTTACTGAGTTTGCATTATAAAGTAAAATTATTTATTTCAATAATTTATCTTTTGCGTCACGCTATCCAAAACTGCAAGTAAAATTTGTGTAAATGTTTTCTTTACGTCACACTACCTCTTTGAGCAAATTTTCACTTAATTGGATACTATGATATTATTATTATTTTTTTTTTATAAGTGAGTGTATTTTATATATCTGTCTGATCTTGAAGTTAAAAATATTACGTTTGCATTATAAATATAAATAAGAGATAAAAGTAAATGATCAAATAAGAAAATCTATGTATACTTAAACTAATTGCAAAGCGTCACTTAAAATTTGATATCATTATTTTTTTTAAGACTCGTGTTTCAAATTCTTATAGCCATAAAGTAGCGGCGTCACAAAATTTAAGCCGTTAAGGGTTTTTTTGAACTGATATCATTACTTTTTAGTGGTTATTGATCAAAAAATTAAAATAAGTCCTTCTGGCTCGTAGGAAAGGTAAACTATTTTATCTTTTCTTATGAAGTTGCCACCATTTTTTTTTTCAAAATGGCAGCTACAATTTATTAATGGACTTAGTGGATTTATTAATGAAGGCTTGTATATATGGAGTTTTAAGCAAATCGGTTCATAAAACCTTTCTAATGTAAATTTGAAATTTTCAGTGTGCTATAGCACAGGGAAACAAGAGGGTAGATTAAGTTGGCAAATGAACATATTAAATACATTTCTAAGATAAATCTACACTACAAATTTAGTTTGAATTAATTCAGTATTTCAAACTTTATCACACTGACAAATTTTCAAGTAGTCTGCCACTTGGAAACAAAATGTAGAAGCTTCGCACTAGAAAAATTTATTGACTGGGATTCTCAAACTCTAAAAAAAAAAAAAAAAAAAAATCAAGTAAATGTTAAAAATGGAAATTTGTATACTTTGTTTCCCCTTTTGAGGCTAAGTAGGCTCCAATATTCACAATTTAAATTTTCATCAAAATTGCAAGTAAAAATTACTTCATATATATTTTCATATAAAAGGTTTTGGGGAAAAATAGACAAAATATAAATTAAGCTTTATATTTCTATAATTTAAAAATAAGATAAAATCACCTGAAGAAAAATTTTATGGAAAATATAAGTTAAGCTTTAAAAAAAAAAATGAAGAAAAATAAATAAATGCAGTGGCGCCATCTAGTAGTTTACATTAAAATCATTACATATTTATTTAACTTTTATTATTATTATTATTTTCTTTCCCCTTAACAAAAAAAAAAAAACCTTGTTTAGAAACAGGTAGAAATAGTTATTTAAAATTAAAGGAGGATTTTTTGTTTATTGTAATTGTAAATATATTTATGAAATAGAACTTTTCATGCAGAAATTAATTAATTAAAAAAATAAAAGAAAGAATGATATTTTTTAAATACATTATTATGGGTTTCAAAGTAAAGATGTTATTTATTTATTTTGACGTGTTTTTTAATAATTGATATTTGACATATTTTTCATGAATTTTAATAAAATTCATGAAATAATGTTATTTCTAATAAACAGTGTAAGCACTGTTTCATCCCCTAGTCATTATTGCTTTAAATAATAATAAAAAAATTGATTATGTTAATATTTAAAATATGTATCATTTTAAAGTCTAAAAAATAAATAAATGTATAAACTCTAACTGTATTTTCAAAAGGGTTTTTTAATTTTTAAAAAGAAAAAATATGTATATATGTATTTACGGAAGTGTATGTTTTAAATAAAAAAAGATAGATGGCGCCAAAACTCTATTTGCTGTTTTTTTCCATTCTCGGCGCGGAATGATACATGAATATGAATCACAAATCATTGAGCTATTATAAAATCGATGTTCATGAATGATTAAAAATTTTTTCGCTTTAAAAATTGTAAATTCATCATTATTATCATAAAATGGAATATCTAAAATTACAAAATACTTCCTTATTTAAAATATTTTTTTGACTAAATATGAAATTTTAAAATCAAAAATATTTTTTTTCATAACAGAAGAGAAAATATATTTAAGTGAATTTGACTTAGTATACATACAATAAATATTTTAAACATGTATTAAAGTACTTTTGCGTTAAAAAAAATCTAAATAATTCATTGACTGCATTGAAGTCGGTCAATTAACCAGCCCTCATACCTCACAAGTAAGAACCGCATAACAGAGTTTTCACCCGAAGAAACACATGTAATTGGCGGAGTAATATAGTTCCATATTTAAAGCGATTTATATAAAAAACAAGAATTTTCCTGAAAAAAAACGAAAACGTTACTAGATTCAGAAAGATCCTATTAACAATATATATTAATTATATGAAAATCCTTCAAGCCGTTTTAGAGATACTTTTCAGAATTCCAGTTTATTACACCAACCGTTTTCCCATTTTGGCTTAAAATTGAGATTCAGATCTCAAAACATATTGCATGTAGAAATGTAAAATTTTCAAGGTAGATTAAGACCGATGATAAAAGATTATTTTGAAAAGATCAGAACAAAATATGGCATATTTTCTGAGATATTAAGTGTCGGCTTTTACAAATGTCTTTGATGTCAAACTAGCCGTATATATGAGTTCAGCCGTATGTATGAGCTCGCAGCGTCCCGTTTGTCCCTCCGCTTGCGTCACTCAAAAAACTGTCGTTTTTCATGATATGTTTGTTATATGTATATACAAATAGGATTAAAACTTAGAACATATATTTTGTTCCTCTTTTTTTTTTTTTTTTTTTTTTTTTCTTTTTTTGTGCATTTACCAGTTTTGAAGATTATGAAAAATCCAAACCTATATATTTTTTTCTTGACTGTTTAAGAAAGTTTAATATATTTTTCATCTTTTAACCTTTTTATTTAATTTTATTATTATTATTATTATTATTATTATTATTATTATTATTATTTTGCGTGTGCAATTTTTTTTTTCATCAGTTTCATTTTCCTATATATTTTTCCTTTTCAGTTTCCCATCCATTGGTTCCTTACTTCACTTTAGATCTTTTTTCTTTTACCAACATTTCTGAACTTGTCACTAATACTCGGCTTAATTATTTCTTTTGGGTTTCGTCTTGCGTCTCCTTAAATCCGTTCTTAAATTCAACTTTTTCAGCAACAACTTTTTAAGATGACATTCTTCCTTCTTTATCTTGAAAATCTGTAAGCAATAAATCATTTCAAAAAATAATAAATGTGCATCTGTTATTTGAATGCATGTTTTAAATAATCCGCCTAACATAAAAGAAAATATATAAAAAGAAAATATTAACGAATATTGATCACAAACTATTTTTTACTTTTCATACTGAATAAAGTAATTTATTACATAACTCTATAATGCCCACATTTTTAATTTTTTTTTTTTTTTTTTTTCTAGATGGGAATTTTTTAATGTAATTGAAAAAACATAACACAAATCAATACTAAGCATCTTTCTAAAAGAGTGTTTTTATTATAATTCATCAACCTATAATTTTTTAACGTATAATATCCTTGTTTTTTTTTTAATTTTCTCATAATTAATATATAAAATGATAGTTCAAACTTTTTTTTTTTAAATCTAAAACACATAAATATTTTAGAAAATAAACTATTTAACCCATTTTATCCCATTGTCCTATTTAAAGGACAGCTGAAAAATAGCACATAGAAATCAGAATTTGCTTGGTGCTAATATTTTGTCAGCTGGAATATATAATGGTATACATAAGCTTCTGCTAGCGTGTTATGTGTCTCACCTCCTCCATCTGGAATCTTTGTTTAATCATTACATTAGGGGGCGTGCTTTATCTTCTCTTTGCGGTTGAAAATTCTTTCTGGAGAACTATCATGTAAATAAGAAAGTATTATATAGATAAAGCATAACTTTATACTCGGAAAGCCCTTTTCACTATTGAAGAGAATACTAAACCATATAAGTGCAAATTTCATCCTCTTTATTTCAATGTCCTGTGTACAAGGTGTATTCAAATTTTGTTGTATTTAGTTTATTTAGGTTTAATTAACCTTAAAAAATATAATTTTTCTCAAATTTAAGCAAAATAAGTAAGTTGGGATAAAATGGGTTAATTGCCACAAAATTTAAACAAATTATGGGTTTTCAATTATATAATCACTTTATTAAAAAAAATTTCTAATTTCTTTTACCCATCGTTTTACCTTCATTTTCTTCCTGTTTCTGTGGAAAATTTAACAAGTCCTGCCTTTTTTATATGATTTTTTTTTCCTTTGTAACTTCGTTTCAGAAGCTGTTGATTTTTCCTTTGGAATTATATACACAAAGCGACAAAAAAAAAGCCGCACATGGATATTTTCCATTTTTAACACTTTCCAACAAGGTTGAAAAGTTTTTATGACTTGGGTTTGTCTGTCTGTCTGTTCGTCTGTCTGTCTGTCCGTCTGTCCGTCTGTCTGTCCGCGCTCTAACTTTCGTAAATATTTATGGAATTTCTTGAAACTGATATATGTTATTCAAGTTCACTATCGGATGTTCCCTAATGAAAATGGATTTTATACCTCTACTGGTTTGTGTACAGGGACCCCCGAAAATATTTCAAAGCATTGTGTTCTATGAGAGGCATTTCTATAAACCATATTTTCACACCCTTACTGTACAACAATCTTAATGAAATTGAAATATATTGTACAAGTTCACTAGCGGATGTTTTCCTGTTGAATATGGAGTTTATACCACTACGAGTTTGTGTACAGGGACCCCCTAAAATATTTCAAAGCATAGTGTTCTATGAGAGGCATTTCTATAGACCATATTTTCATACCCTTACTGTACAACAATCTTAATGAAATTGAAATATATTGTACAAGTTCACTAGCGGATGTTTCCTGTTGAATATGGAGTTTATACCTCTACTAGTTTGTGTACAGGGACCCCTTAAAGTATTTCAAAGCATTGTGTTCTATGAGAGGCATTTCTATATAAACCAGATTTCCGTACCCTTACTGTACACAAATCTTAATGAAATTTAAATATGTTATTCAAGTTCACTATCGGATGTTTCCTGTATAAAATGGAGTAAATACCACAAATGATTTGTATACAGGGACACACAAAAGTGTTTCAAAGCACTGTGTTCTATGAGAGGCATTTCTATAAACCATATTTCCATACCCTTACTGTACACAAATCTTAATGAAATTGAAATAAGTTATTCAAGTTCATTATCGGATGTTTCCTGTATAAAATGGAGCAAATGCCACCACTGATTTGTGTACAGGGACACACAAAATTATTTCAAAGCATTGCGTTTTATGAAGATATTTTTATAATATAAATTTTAATAACTTTACTTTGCGCGAAGATTTATGAAACTGAAATGTGTTATCTATAAGCACAAAAGAAAATGCTTTGCATAGAATATAGCATGATTAGCTTTAGATTTACAGGGCGACACAAAAATATTCAGTTATATAAAAAGAGCTATTAATAAATTTTTGCTAAAAGTGTACTTTCGTTTACATTAAGCGTTTTTAACACTTTATAACATTTTTAACACTTCCCAACAAGGTTGAAAAGTGTTAATGACTTCGGTTTGTCTGTCTGTCTGTCCATCTGTGTGTCTCTCCGCGCTCTAATTCCCGTAAATATCTGTGGAATTTCTTAAAACTGATATATGTTATTCAAGTTCACTATCGGATGTTCCCTTTTGAATATGGAGTTTATACCTTTACTGGTTTGTATACAGGGACACCCGAATGTAGTTTAAAGCATTGCGTTCTATGACAGGTATTTCTATAAATCGTATTTTCATACTATTACTGTACACATATCTTAATGAAATGTAAATATGTTATTCCAGTTCACTATCGGATGTTCCCTGTTGAAAATGGAGTTTATACCTCCACTGATATGTGTTCAGGGGCACCCGAAAGTATTCGAAAGCATTATGTTCTATGAGAGGCATTTCTATAAATCATATTTTCTTACCTTTACAGTACACATATCTTAATGGAATGAAATATGTTATTCAAGTTCACTATTGGATTTTTTCTGTATAAAATGGATTAAATACCAACACTGTTTTATATACAAGGACACTCAAAAGTATTCTAAAGCACTGCGTTCTATGAGAGATATTTCTATAAATCAAATTTTAATAACTTTACTTTCCAGTAAGTGTTAGGAAATTGAAATATGTTATTTATACGCACAAAAGAATGCTTTACATGGAATATAGCATGATTAGCTTTTGATTTACAGGGTGACACAAAAATATTCAGTTATATGAAGAGCTATTATTAAAAATTTGCTACAATTCTACTTTCGTTTACATTAAGCGTTTTTAACACTTCCTAACATTTTTTTAAGTGTGAATATGATATCAATTTGTGTATCTATCCGTCTGTCCGTCTGTCTGTCTGCCCGCGCTCTAATACCCGCAAATATTTAATGAATATTTTGAAACTGATATATGTTATTCAAGTTCACTATTGGATGTTTCCTATTGAAAATGCAGTTTATACCTCTACTGGTTTGTGTACAGGAACACCCGAAAGTATTTTAAAGAATTGTGTTCTATGAGAGGTATTTGTATAAACCATACTTTCATACCTTTATTGTAAAATATCTTCATGAAATTGAAATATGTTATTGAAGTTCACTATTGGATGTTTCCTATATAAAATAGATTACATACCAACTCTGTTTTATATACAGGGACACTCAAAAGTACTCCAAAGCATTACGTTCTTTGTGAGATATTTCTATAAATCAAATTTTAATAACTTTCAACGAAGTTTTAGGAAATTGAAATATGTTATTTATATGCACAAAATAATGCTTTGCATAGAATATTGCATGGTTACCATTAGATTTACAGGGTGACACAAAAATATTCAATTATACACTGTAAATAGAAGCGTCTTAAATTCAGACAGAAGTGTGTCTGAAATGTCAATTCAGACACATAAATGTCTGAAACACTTACGCATGCAAAATTTCAGACGCATGTGCTGTCTTAAATTAAGACACGTAAGTGTCTTTTTTGTAAATGAACTCAGTTAAGTGTCTGAATAAGGTTGATATGTCTGAATTTAAGACATATAACATTTTCAGACACATAAAAGTTCAGACATTTTACAATTTAGGCACTTAAAAATTCAGACATTACATATTTCAGACACTTAGAAATTCAGACACTTGTATTACTTAACAAATTTTCCATATGGAGTCTACTTTAAGCAGCATGCATAACCTGTTTTAACATTTTTTTTAACAAATAAATTTGACATTATTTTATGTAATATAAGTAGTTAACTTATTTAAAATACTTAGACACGGATCTTATTATGTTAAAAATTAAAAAGCAAAGTTAATTTTTATTTAAAATTCTCACATGTAATAAATAAAAAAAAATATTTAGATAAACGGAGCATGTAACTTGTAGCTAAGAAAGCGAATTCGTAGCTAAACAATCTTTAACAATTTGTGCATAATTAATCTTTTTTTTTCGCTTTTTAAAAATTATTTTGTTTCCCTACACTTCAAAATGTAAACGAGAATTTTTTTTTTTTTTTTTTTTGGTTTCATGTATATAGTTTGTTTTCTTGGAAATACCAGTTAAAAAAAAATAAAAAAAAATAAATAAATAAATAATCGTTTAAAATCCATAGGCTACTATTTTTTCATATTTATTAAACATTTTACAAAAAAAAAAAAAAAAAAAACTCTAAACCTCTACACATGAAATTTAAAATAACATGTATTAAGCTTTACTTCTTATGAACAGTTTTATTGCAAAGACATAAAACTTCAATTTGTTTTAAGGATACTAGAATATATTTCGTTATACAAGCAGGGTATAGCGTGAGCACCGATGGTATGATTGGGAGGACGCTTGACTTTGAATCCATTGGTTGTCAGTTCGATTCACGCCGGGGACAATTAATGTAAAAATTATTAATATATATATATTCTATGCTCTAGGAGATTCTAAAATCTATTTCTCACAGGTAAACAGTATAAAACGCATCTTTATATTTATGAAAAATATTCACTTCAGACAGGATCAAAGATGGCGGAATTTCAGACGTTTCGAGTGTGAAACGATGTGCCTTTTAAGACACTTTTTAGCAACTTAAAATTAAACACCCGTTTCAGACGCAATTGTGCCTGAATTTCAGACACTTGTATTTACAGTGTATTAAGAGCTATTAATAAAAAAATGCTAGAATTGTACTTTCATTTACATTAAGCGTTTTTGACATTTTCTATCATTTTTTTTAGTGTAAATATAATTTCAATTTGTGTATCTGTCTGAGTGTTCTTCTGTCCGTCTGTCTGTCTCCCTATCTGTTTTCTGCGCTCTAATTCCCGTAAATATTTATGGAATTTCTTTAAACCGATATATTTTATTGAAGTTCTCTATCGGATGTTCCCTATTGAAAATGGAATGGATACCTCTTCTGGTTTGTGTACAGGGACACCCAAAAGTATTCGAAAGCATTGTGTTCTATGAGAGGAGTTTCTATAAATCAAATTTTAATACCTTAAATGCATAGAAACTTTAATGAAATTTTAATATGTTATTCAATTCCCTATAGGATGTTTCCTATGTAAAATAGAGTACATTTCTAACTGGTTTTGTGTACAGGGGCACTACAAAGTACTCCAAAGCATTGTGTTGCATGAGAGTTATTTTTATAAACCAAATTTTATTAATTTTATTTTACACAAAGTTTAATGCAATTGAAATATATTATTCGTATGCACAAAAGAGTGTGCCTTCTATGTAATATAGTATGGTTAGCATTATATTTACAGGGCCACACAAAAATAATCAGTTACGTTAAGAGGTATTAATAAAAATTTGCTGGAATAGCACTTTTGTTTACATGAGAGTTTTAACACTTTCTTATAATTTTAGTGGGAGTGTGATTTCAATTTGTGCATGTGTCTGTCTGATTGTCTACCTTTCTATCTGTTTGCCTCCGGCTCCTATCATCCGTGAATATTTTGAGAATTTTTTAAAAATGATACACTCAAGTTCCCTATGGAATATTTCCTATTTAAAATGTCATTAATAGGTCCTGTACAACTAGTTTGTTCACAGGGACACCAACAACAACAATAAAAAAAAACAATGTGTTATGTTTTAGGACAGAATATTTTAAAAGTTATATTTGAAAAACTTTCTACTGCAAAAATCTTAAAAATATTGACATGTGTTATTAATATTCTAAAATATATTTTTATATAGAATATGATATGATTAACTTTCAGATTTACAGGGCTACAGCAAAATATTCAGAGAGATCAAAAGCTGTAATTATAATCTAACAGCTGCATTTTCTTTTGCGTTAAGCCTTTTTAACACTTTCCAAAATGCCTAAGAGTAATTTTAAAATCAATTAGTCTATCTGTAAGTTTTTCAGCTCTTCTGTCTGTTGTGCGATAACGTAGGCAAAGAATAATAATCGTTATTCGATACAACAATTGTATGCAGTTGGAAAGTGTTACTAATCAATGCGTACTGCATGATTTTTCTTTCTTGTTCTTTCTGTAATCGCTAATTTTATTGTTTCAAAAGTAAATTTTTGACAGATTTTATTACGCTGTGTTCCACGTGCAATTTAGAATTGAGCCAAGTGTTAAAAACAAGTTGCAATTGTTCGGAAAATTGCAATTTTAGAAAGAATTTAAAAAATGGCAAGAACTTGGCAATTAATGATACCACAAAATTATTAATTTTAGAGTGGAAATCAAAAATATATTTTAATACGTGGGATGTTAAAATGATTAAATGTTAACAAAATATTAATGATCTGGTTTGTAACAAGGTATGACATTTTTTAGCTGTTTAAAGTGCACATTTATCCTTAGGCGGCCACGGTACTCATTCAGTCGAGATGACCACAAGTTAAAAAAGCCAGTGCTTAAAAATTCAGCTTGTATTACGTTTAAAACATAGAAGGGGTTCAGAAAAAGTGTATAGTAACATAAATTATCTAAATACAGTGCAATAACTATTAAACAAAGCAGGTTTAATTGTCAGAAAATCTGAAAAAAAATCCATTCATAACGAAAATAATTAGAAAACCAAGACTTTAAAGGGTTAAAAAATATTAAAAAATGATTGGGTTAATTGTTCTCTCTGATGAGTCAAGTTTGATTTATTTCAAACTGACAGAAACAAGCAGATCTGATCACGAAAATGTGACTGACTTAATAAAAATCGCGCTTTTAAAACAATGACGGATTCCCCGTACATTACGATACGAAAATGCACAATTTTTCAGTGAGTATGGCAAAATTTTATGTTCAAGGTATCGACTAACACAAAATAAAACTTGGCTATTAAAAAATTGATGCCTGACCGACTACTTTGGAGGTATTTCAGACTCTTCGATTATCAGCATTTCAAGATGATAATAAAACTTCTTACATGGCGCCTGTGGTTCGTTTATTTGTTTCAAGTTTTTAAAATTACTTATCCATTCTCATGAGCATCTATAATTTTGTAAGTTATCATAACTTTTTTACTTAAAATTAAATCGCACAATTTAATCGCATGCTTTCTTCTTTATTAGACCTGAAAATTGTCCTAATCTCAATCCGCTCGAAAATTTTTCCTCTATAAAAGAGGATGTTGATTAGAAATTTGTAGCCTACAACTTTGCAAGAGCTAGAAAAAAATATTTATGATATTTGGCGCAGTGAAATTTCTGAGTTTCATGTTAAAAAACTGTAAAATACTATGCCATTGCGCATTAAAGCAGTAATTCCATATAAAGGCGCAATTATCCAATCCAGAATACATATTTTTATTAAATAATTGTTTACATCTAACAAATGAATAGTTTTATTTCATACATTAAAATAGTACTTGTTTATTTCATATAGTAAATCTTAATAGAATGCAAAGTATATGTTTATTATATTACGTTTAAAAAGAACATTTTCTGTAGATTTTTATTAAATGCTTCGTAGAGTGTAATAAAGCGAATTTTTAAATCAAAAATGCACATAGGTAACATGTTATGACTTTTGTATTATACAAACATAACAGTTTTATTTATTTCAATCATTAGTTTTTAAGTTATTACAAAATCAAAAGTTACAAGTCAAATTTTCTGCAGTTTTTTTTTTTTTTTTTTTTTTTTGTCGCTTAGTGTATTTCCTTAAGCTTGCCAAGTGTTCTAGTGAAAAATATCCTATGGATTCTATAAGATTTTTAGGGAACTCAAATGACACATCGTCAATGCTTTAAAAAACTTTTAAGATATATTTTAAGCAATTTCGGGTCAATTTAAAAAATATCAACAAAAGCACACTTTTTAATGTAAATCTACAGCTCTCTTTTTGCCACTCTCTATGGTGCCTAACTTGTATTCCTTTAAATACCTAAAATAACTTATTAACATTCGATAACCATATCTTTCACAAACATAATATATGTCTTAAGAATTAAACCATAAATTACTAACACTTACATTGAAGTACATTTTTTTTACTTTTGAAATTCACAACTCACATAAATGGTTAAAAATTATTTTTGATCTATTTTTCAGATTTTTTAATTTTTAATTTAATACAGTTAATAATCACATTTTAAATTCATTTTAAAATAACTTACTAAATGTGTGACAATGAAAATTTACGTTATTTTATAATTTAAAAAAGTTTTGCATGATTTTTAGACGAATTTTTTATCTTCATTTACTTTTCGGGTTTCGGGTGAAAGAAGTCGTATTCGGGTATAAAGGCAGTGGGTTCGGGTTGTAAAATTTCTTTATTGCACCTTCGGCTCGGTTTTTGGGTTGACGAATTTTTTTTTTTTTTTTTTTTTTTTTTTTTTTTTTTTTTTATTCGGTTCGGGTGTCGGATTGCCGAAATTTTTTTGGGGGTGTTCGGGTCGGGTTTCGGGTTGACGTAAAATTCACCTGTCGGGTTCAGGTCGGTTTAAAACCGGCCCGTGCAGGACTCTAATCCTGATACAAAGTAAATGCGCCATTTAATTCATGCTTACTTTAAAAAGAAGTATAAGTAATTAGCACATCATTTCCCATAATAATAATACATAATTTTGCAATGTAATATAAATATATATATTTCTTTGTTTTAATCAATTCAACATTATCAAAACAAACTGAAAATCATTGGATCTCATACACTGTAATGTATAAGAATTCTATCTCGTTTTCCTGCAAAAAGTCATGAAAATTTAGATAGTTTTCAAGGTGATGAGTATATCATGCTTAACCATTTTCTTATTCATCAGAGTGACTGAATGTTTGAGCTTATTAACGTCGAAGTAGAGAAAATTAGTGAAAAATTAGCGACGGTTTGTTTTTTATGTACAGTGTACACTGTGAAAAAAATGCCCTATTTGCTGCAGTTTGCTGCCAGAAATATTCTGTAATTCATAAAAATACGTTCTATCAACGTAATTTTTCCGCTGGTAGTACGTATTTTTCTGAATTACAGAAAATGTCTGGCAGCAAACTGTAGCAAACGGGACTTTTTTTTTTCGACAATGCAGTACACAATAGTGCACTTCAAACAGTTATAAAGATGAATAAAGATCGCAAATTATTTATTATTTATTTATTTAATGTAATTCTGTAACAAAACTGTTAGTATCACTGTGAAAACTATGTCCTATTTGCTGCCAGAAATTCTCTGTAATTTGAAAAAATACGTTCTGATAACGTAATTTTTTCGTAAATTACGCGTATTTTCTCTAATTACAGAGACATTCTGGCAGCAAATAGGATATATTTTTTACAGTGATCGATATACTTACACGAAATTTCGTGGTCTATTGGAGTTGTGCCACGAATAATTATGTCACTTGATATAGCTGCGTTTGCGGACTCGGTGACCTTGCCAATGAATATTATGTGAGAAATGCCTAGCTGGTTATCACCCAGGGTAGCTCAGTGGTAGAGCATCCGCGCGTCAAGCGGAAGGCCCGGGTTCGATTCCCGGCTCTGGTATTTTTCACATAGTTGGTATAAAAATCATCCTTCCACTCCAAATTTTCTAAATTAATTTAGGTTGATAAATAAAGACTTTCTAAATTAAAATTAGTTGGTATAAAAATCATCCTTCCACTCCAAATTTTCTAAATTAATTTAGGTTGATAAATAAAGACTTTCTAAATTAAAATTTCGTGGTCTATTGGAGTTGTGCCACGAATAATTATGTCACTTGATATAGCTGCGTTTGCGGACTCGGTGACCTTGCCAATGAATATTATGTGAGAAATGCCTAGCTGGTTATCACCCAGGGTAGCTCAGTGGTAGAGCATCCGCGCGTCAAGCGGAAGGCCCGGGTTCGATTCCCGGCTCTGGTATTTTTCACATAGTTGGTATAAAAATCATCCTTCCACTCCAAATTTTCTAAACTAAATATTTCTAATTATTTCTTTGTTTGTGTGTGTTTCGTTTACTTTTTATAAATATCTTTAAAACTGTTCAAATAATCATACTATTAAATCAGTTACATAACAGAATAAAACATCGAAATATAAAAGTTCTCTATATAAATTTGACATTCGATGTTTGTGTAAATTTTTCAGGCCGACAGGGAAGTGTTTTTCATTTCTGTCAATTCTTGTTTGTATTTCAAGGAAATTCATACATAAACATTTTTTATTTCTTTGAAATACAAATATACTTTATTTTCCTTAAACATTCTTCACTTTTTGGGTATAATCTATAGAGTAAGTTTTGTATGAATTCATGTATAGGTTACGTATTTCAGAATATTGTATTTTTTATATTTTGTTTTTGAAGGGAGTATCTGTTGGTATAAATTTTGAAACAAAAAATTAAACTTTCATTCTTAAGCAAGAAAAAAAAAAATACATATATATATATATATATATATATATATATATATATATATATATATATATACATTTTTTTTTTTCGTATTTTTTCCTTTAATTCTCTCTTTTGTTGATTTTCATAAAAGGAGACTACATTTTCTAGGGTCTTATGTTGGCTCATGGGTGATTTATTGCACAAAATTTGCACTTTATACTGTAAAAAATGTATCCTATTTGCAGCCAGAAATTCTCTGTAATTAGAGAAAATACGTTCATTTTTTTCATAAATTACGCGTATTTCCTTAAATTACAGAGAATTTCTGGCAGCAAATATTTTTTACAGTGTAAAGGGCAAATTTTTCACAACAACTCACCCATTTAAGAAAAAAAAAAATCTGTATTTCAAATTTTCGTTTCATCGAGATCCTTCTGTATGCTATATACGCTGTATCTGTAGAACAATTAAAAATAAGTAGTAAATGACAAAACATAAAATTTTTCCTTTTTAGATTGAATTCTATATTTGTGTAAATTTGTCTTTCATGCAAAACCCTGGTTCACATTTCCATACTTTTCAGCCATATTTCTTGAAACCATCGAAGCCTCTGCGCAGGTGCTGACTCAACGAGTCCAATGTTAAAATAGGGGTGGTAGAGAGAAAATAAGCGACAAGAGAGTGCCGAATGACTGGATGTTTTCCAAATCCCAACCTTTCCGTCAATTTGGACACCCCTCCAAGAATTTGGACTGTTCATCACTGGTAGTTTTGTGAAACGTGGTTACACTATACATTTTTTTTTCTGTTTATATTAAGAGAAATTCGAACTTTTTTTTTACACAAATGTCCTTTATTTTCTGATGTGATATATTAATAAAACTCTCTATAAATCCATGCAGAGATTTTATATTTAATTTTGTTAAATGGTTCTTTTTTAATACAAAATGTTTTTATTTGTATACATAATTTTGAAAAAAGGAAATTTAATTTTACACTACATTGTCAAAAAAAAAGTCCTGTTTGCTGCAGTTTGCTGCCAGAAATTTTCTGAAGTTCAGAAAAATACGTTTTGTCAACGTAATTTTTTCGTTGATAGAACGCATTTTTCTGAATTAAAGAAAATTTCTGGCAGCAAACAGGACTTTTTTGACAGTGTACTGAGCAAAAAAAAAAAAAAAAAAAAAAAAAAAAAATCTGTACTGATTATCTATTTATTTATTTTCGAGTACGTATGTGTATTTTCCGTTTTATAAAGAAATTTTTAATATTCTTTAGATACATCCATAAAACTGTTACGGATGAAAATAAAATGCCGAAATATAAAGTTTCTCATTTTGAATTTGAAATTATATGTTTGAGTAAAATTGTTAAGCCGACAGGGAAATAATTTACATTTTCAACTTTTTTTTTTTTTTTTTTTTTTTTTTTTTAGTTTATAGTCGTACCTAGACTACATATCTGATTTTTTTTTTTTTTTTTATGTTTCTTTTTAATGCAATAACTTTTGTTATGTATTCGTATTATTTTAAAAAGGGAAAAAACTAGTGTTTACATTCTTGACTAAGTGAAAAATAAATTTTTGTACCGAGAAATTTAAACTAATTTATTTATTTTGAGTATGTTTTTGTGTATACATATTCCGTTTTGTACAGAACATTTTTTCTGCCCCAAATACTATGTCTATAAAACTGATTTAGAGACGGATGTAAAATAACAAAATAAATATCTTCGCATTTTCAGAATGAAATTCTTTGTTTGGATATATTTGTAAGGACGATAGCTGAAAAGTTTATTTTTCCTTCTGCGTTTTTCTTTTCTGTTTATGTTTCAAAGAAATGCGAACATAAAAATGTTATTCTTATGAATTATGAATTCATCGAAATGTACAGATGCACCAAAATTTCATTTATATTTTTTCAAGATTACGGTATTTTTCTTCTAAAAAATGTATCGAAAAAGTAAAATTACACTGTTAAAAATATTGTGTTAATTTGAACCGAACTTGGTACTGAAATAACTGCATCCACCCGATGGTGTAACCTTTTACCATGATTTGATAATTTTATGTTGAACCGACTAAAACGGGGATTGAACTGAACACCTTATTGTCTCAAATCAAACACTCTGGCACTGAGTTACGTTTTATTGCCTGCTAATTCATCCCTTCGTTTATTTTGATAAAATGGGCTAAATTTTCTAGGGTCTTATGTTGGCCATGAGCGAGCTGTTGCACAAAATTTGCACTTTATCCTATGTTTTCAACCACTCTCTCTAATTTAAGCTTGGTTTTGCTTTCAATAGGAATTTACTGATTCATACTTCCCTTGTGAGTGAATGTATAGTAGCTCCAATTGTCGGTGCAAATTAAATTCAATTGCATAAGAAGTAGGAAATTTAAAAGTGTACTGTAAACAATATGTCCTATTTTCTGCCAGAAATTCAGTGTAACTTGAGAAAATACGTCCTAACAAAGTAATTTTTTTGTAAATTACGCGCATTTTCTCAAATTACAGAGAGTTTCTGGCAGCAAATAGTACATATTTTTTTACAGCGTGAGGTTGACCCATATTATGGTATGTCTTATAAATTTACTGCATTCAAATTTGAACTGAATTTTTTAACAGTGTATTGTTAAAATCTTAACTTTAAATTTAACGCATAAAATATTTCTTCAAATTTTTGAGTGTGTATTTCATTTTATAAACATCTCTAAAACTGTTTTAAATAGCATACTATAAAAACCGTTACAGATAAGAATAAAATGGCAATCTATAAATCTTCTCTTTTTGAGATTGAAATACGAATTTTGAGTAAATATGTCAAGACGACAGGTAAGTGGTTTGCATTTCTATAATATCCTTTATATAAAATAACAAAATTTATGGATAAAAATACCCTTACTCTATAAACATGCATTATTTCCATAAAATAATCTTAACTTTATTCTAGATTAATCTATCAAGTAAACGCTGTACAAATTAATGTAGACTACACTGAAAAAAAAATTATGTGACTGACATCTAGAATCTAAATTGTGGCTCTGATTGAAAGAATTTTCCATGTCATTCTTTTAAATTCTAGACTCCCTTTGCTAGCGAGTTCTAAAAACTCCTATTGGAATTCTAGACCATTTCCCTATATTATAGTAGTCAATCAAATTTAAAAATCTCTGTAATTAAATGTGAACAGAAGAGGCGAGTTTTAGTAATTATTATTAAATTTTATAACTAGCAGGCTTTGCCCGCTTCGCTGGTCACTAAATTTAAAGGAAACTATTTTCTATATAGCTTTATAAAAATAAAATAAAATACTAAAATTGCTCAAAAGCTCGCTTCGGATCCCTGCTGACTTCGGTAGCGATTTGGTCATCCGCTAAAACTCGGGCGCTTGTCCCTATTACCTGAGACAATGGTTTACCAATAGGCTTCCATTAAGTCCTTGTTAGATAACAGTTTCGAAATAGACAGTATCGAAAAAAATGAAGTATTTCTTTTATATTTGAATCCAAGTTACATATGAACAACACTATACGTGGTGCACATAATATTTGCTTTTACGTTATTTCCTATGTTTATTTTGTTTATCCCCGAACAACCATAAAATTTATAACAATTTCACGCTAAATATTATAATATGCTATGACCGGCTACGTCTGTTGCATGAGACAATTAATTTTTTGTGGTTATATATAATTCATGGCTTGTAAGCATGATCATAGTACCGCCTTAATATAATTCTCTTTGGTGACTTTTGAATTTTTGTCACCATTTTAGATTTAATCCCTTGTAAAAATAAGACTTAATACCTTGTAACAATAGGCTATGAGCGCTATTTCTGCCGTATTTTAGACAACTAAACTTTTAATGGTTATATATATTTCCCATTAAACATATTTTTATTTTCATTTATTTATTTAAATATTGATGAAATTTGAACTTCACTTTGGTCTAGTGTTATACAGGCTGTATACTATCAGTGCTGCCAGATTGAGGGAAATTTTTATTTAATTCCCACCACTAAATTTTATTTGAAACGGTTTCGTAATTGTTTCGAAGCATTTTTCACAGAAATCGTCTATGTAATTAGGTAACCGTTACAAGTAAAATTTAACAGCGGCTGTTGAATAAAAATTTTACTCAAATCTGGCTGCACTGTATACTATATGTTTGTGTTTGTGAAAGAAAATTAAAAAAAAATTAAAAACTGCAATTTTTAATCCCACTTAAAAAAAACATGTGACTTAATTGGTAGCACATTTAAAAAAAATTTCCAAACAGTTTCCATACAATCTCCTGCTGTTGCCACCTAAAATACATACATTAGTTAATTTTAAAAAATCTAATTGTCCGATCGATAAGCTGTTTAATCCGTTGGATTCACAAAAATTGCGTCTTTCATTTGGTATCTTATTTGTAACGATACGACTGATATTTCTAATTTTTTTTTATTTACTTTCCTCATTTTAAATAAATGTAATTTTTATTGTTCACGTTTTTTTTTTTTCTGTCGAAAAAATAATGATAATTTTTTTGGCAACAATTAAATTAAGGATTAAAATTAAATATTTGAAATAAATGTAATTTTTATTGTTCACGTTTTTTTTTTTCTGTCGAAAAAATAATGATAATTTTTTTTTTGGCAACAATTAAATTAAGGATTAAAATTAAATGGCCAATTTATCAGTAATTAGAAGGTTTTTACTTTAACATTTTAATTAATTAAAAGAAGACTAAAACAAAATTCGAAAATCGGGCTTCGAGGTGCATCAGGAGAGGTCATTACGAACCACCATGCAAATTTTTGTAGCTCAGCCATCAGCCGTTTTCTTAAAAAGATCTGGAAATACATACACAATAACACACACATACACACACAAACATCTTATTTTATTATATATACTAGCAGGCTTTGCCCGCTTCGCTGGTCACTAAATTTAAACTAAACTCTTTTCTATATAGCTTTATAAAAGTAAAATAAAATACTAAAATTGCTGAAAAGCTCGCTTCGGATCCCTGCTGCCTTCGGTAGCGATTTGGTCATCCGCTAAAACTCGGGCGCTTGTCTCTATTACCTGAGACAATGGTTTACCAATAGGCTTCCATTAAGTCCTTATTAGATAACAGTTTCGAAATAGATAGTATCGAAAAAAATGAAGTATCCCTTTTATATTTGAATCCCATTTACATTTGAACAACACTATACGTGGTGCACATAATATTTGCTTTTACGTTATTTCCTATGTTTATTTTGTTTATCCCCGATCAACCATAAAAATTATAACCATTTCACGCTAAATATTATAATATGCTATGACCGGCTACGTCTGTTGCATGAGACAATTAATTTTTTGTGGTTATATATAATTCATGGTTTGTAAGCATGATCATAGTACCGCCTTAATATAGTTCTCTTTGGCGACATTTGAATTTTTGTCACCATTTTAGATTTAATCCCTTGTAAAAATAAGACTTAATACCTTGTAACAATATTCTATGAGCGCTATTTCTGCCATATTTTAGACAACTAAACTTTTAATTGTTATATATATTTCCCATTAAACATATTTTTATTTTCATTTATTTATTTAAATATTGATGAAATTTCAACTTCAATTTGGTCTAGTGTTGTACAGGCTGTATACTATATGTTTGTGTTTGTGAAAGAAAATTAAAAAAAAATTCAAAACTGCAATTTTTAATCCCACTTAAAAGAAAAAAAAAACATGTGACTTAATCCGCGTTTGTAATGATCGATAGACGGCGCTTTGTGAACTGCAGTTGTTAGTAAATATAATAGCCACGTGTATTCATTATTGTTCTTTTTGTTATTCTACTTAATATTCGTACTATAATTTCTCCGCCATTACATTATGGAAAATTGATTGCTTTTGGAAAAAAATACTTCAATTTATTCAAAGTTCGATCGGAAGTAGATTTTTAACTGAAGTTGAAAAAATATTAGTTTCAAATCATCTGATCAATTCTTTACTTCCATTAGCCGAAGCAACTGAAATTTTAAATTTGTCATTTGGAAATAAATGGAAGCTTAATTCTGGATTTCTTGATCCTTTGGAGTTACACTGTGGCACACAAAAGTATGTGTTATCTTTTTTACCGTATTTATTCATTTTTATTCAATAAATATATGTGAAACTAAATAAGCAATGGCGGCTGGATGGAATTCGAATTAAAGCATGTTTATTGTAATTTCACCTTAGCCCACCAGAGGGCGAGCATTTCATTACAATTGCGGATTAGTAGCACATTAAAAAAAATTTCCAAACGGTTTCCATACAATCTCCTGCTGTTGCCACCTAAAATACATACATTAGTTAATTTTAAAAAATCTAATTTTCCTATCGATCAGCTGTTTAATCCGTTGGATTAACAAAAATTGCATCTTTCATTTGGTATCTTATTTGTAACGATCCGCGTTTGTAATGATCGATAGATGGCGCTTTTTCAGCTCTTGTTGTTAGCAAATATTACAGCTACGTGTATCTATTATTGTTCTTTTTGTTATTCTACTTAATATTCGTACTATAATTTCTCCACCATTACATCATGGAAAATTGATTGCTTTTGAAAAAAAATATTTCAGTTTATTAAAAGTTCGATCGGAAGTAGGTTTTTAACTGAAGTTGAACAAATATTAGTTTAAAATCATCTGATTAATTCTTTACTTCCATTAGCCGAAGCAACTGAAATTTTAAATTTGTCATTTGGAAATAAATGGAAGCTTAATTCTGGATTTCTTGGTCCTTTGGAGTTACACTGGAGCACACAACAATATGTGTTATCTTTTTTACCGGATTTATTCATTTTTATTCAATAAATATATGTGAAACTAAACATCGGCATGCAATGGCGCTTGATGGAAGCCGAATTAAAGCATGTTAATTGAATTTCACCTTAGCCCACCAGAGGGCGAGCATTTCATTACAATCGCGGATACGACTGATATTTCTAATTTTTTTTAATTTACTTTCCTCATTTTAAATAAATGTAATTTTTATTGTTCACGTTTTTTTTCTGTCGAAAAAATAATGATAATTTTTTTGGCAACAATTAAATAAAGGATTAAAATTAAATATTTTAAATAAATGTAATTTTTATTTTTTACGTTTTTTTTTTTTTTTTTTTTTTTCTGTCGAAAAAATAATGATAATTTTTTTGGGGGCAACAATTAAATTAAGGATTAAAATTAAATGGCCAATTTATCAGTAATTAGAAGGTTTTTATTTTAACATTTTAATTAATTAAAAGAAAACTAAAACAAAATTCGAAAATCGGGCTTCGAGGTGCATCAGGAGAGGTCATTACGAACCACCATGCAAATTTTGTAGCTCAGCCATCAGCCGTTTTCTTAAAAAGCTCTGGAAATACATACACAATGACACACACACACACACAAACATCTTATTTTATTATATATATAGATAGACACAATTCTAGTAAATCAACGAGAATTTCTCGTAATACAAAGAAATCGTAATACTCATAATATTGTTTAACATTCTAGAAAAGTGTAGACTAGAAATTCTTGATCAATTCGTCTGTTTAGGTTATTCGTTTACCTTATACACATAACTCGGGAACCCATATTTCTAGTTAAGGGATTTAGAAAATGTCTACTTATTCGTTTTAGATGAAAGTGGTATACATTATTTTCTTGGTTTTACGCATGTCAAAGAATTTGTGTTTTTAACATGTTTTTTTTTTTTTTTCTTGTGGCTACATAATGTTAAAAAAATGCAACTTTGCTGCCAGAAATTCTCTGTAATTACAGAAAAATACGTCTGTCAACGTAATTTTTCCGTAATTTACGACTATTTTCTTAAATTACAGAGAATTTCTGGCAGTAAAGTTGAGTTTTTTTTAGCTGTGATATATACTATGATATGTAATTATGGTTTTGAAACAAAAACTTGTACTCACATCCTTTAGCAGGAAAAAAAAATCTTTTATGTATTGATGCTTCTTTCTTACTTTTACGTGTGCATACCTTCCGTTTTACAGATATATTTAAACTGCTTCAGATACTGTACCCTAACAGCACAGTTAGGGTTAACTTATCCACAGTGCATCTTAAGGACGTTTCTGGGATGTCTTTTCATCCAGAAGACATCTTGAAGATATCCTGGGGAGGCGATGTGCTGTCTGGGTATGCATAAAACAGTTAGAAACACGGATAAAATGCGAAAGTATAAAACTTATCTCTTTGAGACTGAAATTTCATACACTAATAAAAAAAATATACCGCTTTTCTCTAGAATGAATAAGTGGTCATTTTCTAAATCCCATAACTAGAAATATAGATTTCCGAGCTATGCACGTAATGCACGCCAATAAAGTGAATAGGCGAAATGATCGAGAATTTCTAGTTTACACATTCCTAGATGGTGAAACAATATTCTAAATATACCGAATATTTTGTATGGTGAGAAATTCTCGCATGATTTTCTAGAATTGGGTAATAAATCAAGATTATAGTTGCTGAAACGCGCCTCTTGTAGTCTCATTTATTTGCAGAAATTTTTAAATATCTTTGTCCTCGATAATATAGGCAAATGCTCTAGAACTCGTTTTCCAAGGAGACTAGAAGTTATAAGGATGAGATGGAACTATTTTTTCTAGAGCCACAATTTTGATTCTAGATGTCAGTTACACAATTTTTTCTCAGTGAATTTGAGTGAATTTGTCTGAATTTGAAAAAAAAAAAAAAAAAATCATAATTTTTATTTATTTATTTATTTATTTATTTATTTTACTGTGCAAAAAGTTTTCAGAAAAAGCCGACCATAAAACTATTTTTTTCCTAAAAATGTAATTTATCTTCTTAAAATAGTCTTAAATTTTTCTGATGTTATGAAACTCTCTATAAATCTATAAATTCGTTCATAGTATAAGCATTTCAAATCATTTTTTTTAAATGCTTCTTTTTTAATGCAATGACTTTTAATATGTATTCATTTTTGTTTTCAAGAAAATCTAATCTTTATATTCTTTAGAAAAAAAAAAAAAAAATTCTATATTCATAAATTTTTATTTATTTTGTATGTTTATGTATTCCGATTTACATAGAAACTTTATTCTCCTTCAGATATCACGGCTATAAAACTGTTACTGGCAAAAATAAAATGACAAAGATTCCAATAAAATGACAATGATAAAAGATTTTGATTTTCAAATGGAAATTCTACATTTGGGTAAATTTGTCAGGCCGACAAGAAAGTGGTTTATATTTTCATCTTTTTTTTTTTTTTTCTTTTTCTTTTTTCCTGATAAAAAATGCACTCTGCCTTGTGTAAATTTTCGTGACTTTTTCCATATAATCTATTAAGTAAACGTAAGTATAAAATCACGTACTGCCTACATATTTTAGAATATTTTTAAATATTTCCTTTTTTTTAATGTAATGTGTTTTTCGACCCATATTCTTACGATTGCTTAAACTAAGTTTTAAATCCACAAGCACGAGAATTTTTTGCCATATTCATAATATTTTTTTATGATGATTTAATATTCAAATTTTTTAAACGTCTTTAAAAGTTAGATTTTATGTCGATTACCGTAAAACAGTTCGCATAATAAAGCTACGAAAAATTTTATTTATTGATTATTATATACTATGCATTCTAAAGCCGTCTACTCTACTCTCACAGGAATTGCCTACGCTTTATTTTTATTTGAACCAAAAATTTTCAGATAAGAATGGAAATTGTAAAGGTGTCACACTAAAAGAGTTTACATTTTCTATCTAAATGCTACTGAAAATAAAAAATTTCCAAATAAAACATTTCTATGCATTTATTGATTTTATTTTTTTTTATTTTTTATTTTTTTTTTTACTATTATGAATTTTGTTTTCACCTTTTTACTTTCCGAACACAATAGTGAAGAAAGTATTGTAATCATGTCAAAAATCCGAATATGAGATTTTGATGTTACTATACGTTTTGAGGTTCTCTGAGTCCGTTTTCATTATTTTTACGATGATGTATGTGTGTATGTGTGTATGCAAGTGTGTATGCGTGTGAGTGAACGCGCTTTGCTCGAAGGAGATGAAAGTTGGTACGTATGTTGTAAGTCGCGGTAGCACGAACTCTATTGATTTTGGTGAATCTCGCACGTATAGTTTCTTTACAGGGACACCAAGAAAAGTTCTTTATTATTATGGCCTATCGGACCAAATTTTTAAAAGTGTGATAGCGTCTAAACGCCTTATTTAATATAGCTGAAAATTTATATGAATATTATAAGTCACCATTGCACTAACTATAAGCATTTTAATGAATCTAACATTTATAGGTTTTTACAAGGAAACAGCAAAAATCTTTTATCATTATAATCTATGGGCTCGAAGTTCAGTAGCGTTAAATAAAACATCGTGTAATATATGGAGAAAAATACTCCAACATCCTATTATAATTTTCTCTCTTTTATTTATTTAACAACTCCTCTTTCTTTACTTTATCTACAAAACCGTTAATTACTCAATGTTCCGAATGTCGAGTGGAGTCATTGCAGACTTTTTATTTTATTTTGGTTACAAAATCACAGAATGTCTAGATAACATTTTAAGCAATAGTTTTGTGTATTTTATTTGACATGGTAATGCAATCAGTTCATACAAAAAAATATTTTTAAGTATTGCACACTTGAGATATTTTAAATAATTGTGCTAACGACTACTGAAAAAGTGAAATGAATTTACATAAGTATACAAGGTGATTATAATTAAAGTTACGACTTCAAAACGCTGTAATATTAAAACTACCCATCAAAGCGATTAGATATTTTACCAGAGAAATCGTAAGACAATAAAATTTTGCTTGGCAAAAGAAAAAAAAAGTAGTTTCAAAATGTGCCGTTAATTATCCGTAAAGTATTTGTTTCATTAAGTTCTATTTTTTCTCTTTTCACTGTGACTGTTTCCGCTGTTAATACATATTCTTGTCTTTTTGCTGAAGCAAATTGTAATAAACCCTTAAAGTCAATTGTTTCTTTCTATTCCACTGTGTTGCTAACAACATTCCTGTGTTTAATGAGTCCATTTAAGTGTTTCTCTTGACATTACCTTGACAGCGCCATCTATAGGAACATGTTAGAACTACTTTTTTCCTCACCCGAACAAAATTTTATTGCCTTACGATTGCTCTGGTAATATATTATTAAATCGCTGTGATGGGTAGTTTTAAAATTATAGCGTTTTGAAATCGTAATATTGATTATAATTACCTGTATTTAGACAATATTATGATTGTTAAAATGTGTACATAAGCATTCATTTATAATTAGAATGGTACTATTTAGTTTAATTGAATTAATGTGCAGTTTGTTGTTAATTTATGATATTTGGAATCTCACGGGAACGTAATTTCAAATTTAATCCTAATAATAAACTTTGTAATTTATACATACTTACTTGTTAGATGACATCTAATAAGCAAAACTTAAAAATATATATTTGTCGAAGCTTATAACAGTCCTATGTAATATATTTAAAACTTGTAAAGAAAAAATATATTGATAAATCAATTATTCCATCAAAGAATGAAGTAAATTATGATAAAGCCAGGAGAGTTTGCGTACAATTCAACAAAACGTTATATAAAATCTAAATTTTAAATTTTTTCTTAACTGTTGGTGCATAGCTTTGAAGTGATCCTTTTTCTATGCATTTCCATTACTATTTTGTTGTTATACTATGAATTAAAGCAACAGCTGTAATAAAACCAAGAGAACTATTTTGCGCAATCTCTCCTTATGGGATAGGAGAGATTGTGCTTAATTTTAACTGGAATTAAATTGTTAACAATGATAATTGCACTTAAATGACATTAGTATAAGGGTTTTGTAAAACAAATATTTTTATATTACATGTAGACATTTCAGTTTAATAATTATCCAATTTGAATGGTTTCTTGTTTGTTGACGTAATCTGTCGTTGTCTATAATCGTTGCACTCGTTGTTATAAATGATGCAACTTCCATTCAACCACCTGTCACAAGTAAAATTCAAGAGCGAGTCTATGGGAAATCGTTTAATAAAAAATATTTCGTAAAACTATCATTCTATAAAAATTCCTAGAAAGGATTTTGAAGATTTAAGCAAACGTTTTCGAAAACGAGACAAAATAACCCCGTTTAACCTTAGACTGTTCAAGCAATGAACATGCACATTTGAGAGGGCGCTCGGTTATCGATAGTCTAGAACTACCTTGAGTTTCAGAGCGCCCATTATACTCTTTCCTGCCGATCTCCTACGTGCGCAGTCTCTCCTAACTTTACCTTACGCCTAGAAGTTTAAGGGGACTTGGCTCCTTTGACTTGGCACCTCTGAAGGTTTCATATAAAAGCTTATATTTCCATTTAATATTTATAAATTGACCTATATTAAGTATTTTAATAATAATATATATTCAAGGAACATTTCTTATGGTTTTAATGCATTTTCTATAGATTTTAAATCTTTGTTTTTTTTTTTTTTTTTTTTTTTTCTTTCTTTTTTTCATAAATTCATGATCTCTAAAGTGATACAGATATTTACGAAAAGACTTTATTATTATTATTATTATTATTATTGTTATGTTTAATAGAACCTGCTGAAAAGAATTAGGGATGAATTTTGCAATATCTCAAAGAAAAAAAATTAAAATTAAAATAAAAATAAAAATAAACAAAAATCATGTTTTGTTTTTGCAAATTTTTGCATAAACATCCACTTTTAATTTTGTTTTTCTCAAAATCTAATCAATAAATTTCAAAATCCATCTCTAAATCTTTTACGTAGGGTTCTATTAAACACAAATAATAATAATAACTATAATAATAATTGTAATAATTATAATTATGTCTTTTCTTAAATATCTGTAGAAGTTTTAGCATTTTAAAGATAATGAATTCATGAAAATATGCAAATCGAGAAAACGCAATTTATAAATTTCAAAACTGTAAAAAAAATATATAAAAAACATAAAAATTGTTGTGTTAAAAATTTCGTAATATTTTGGGTTTATGAACTCACGTGGTACTATATAAAAAGTAATATTTATAAATGGACAATATGGTACGCAAGAGGACTCAGCTCAATGATCTAATAAGAAAAAATGATAACATTTGTCTGATAAGAGCATTTAATGGAAAAATGCATTTTAATCTCAAGAGTCTTTGCAAGCGTCATTTTAAAACTAGCAATATTTTAAAGACTAGGGGCCTTGCACCCTGCTCGCTCCGCTCACCAACCCCGACTCACTTTACTTATTAACACATGCAAAGCTCTGCTCGCCTATTCGCTGTTTTCTTTCACTTAAAGGAATATTAATAGTGCATATTACAAGACAAAAGCAGAAAATTATTATGGAAATCCTCATATTCAATGTCAAATTAAAATATATAATGTTTATATATATATTTTAATGGAAAGAAATTCATAATATCTGGACCATTTTGCATTACAGTTTTAGTATATGACCCTTTTTATTTATTTTTTACAACGTTAGATCCGTACCGCGGTACCCCTTCGTAATTGGAAGATTGCGGGTTCGGTTCTCGAGCTGGCCAAAGACCGTCGTGTACACTAATCGTGGCTGGTGCACATAAAATCTGTCGTGACCTCAAAGTCCTCCATGTTCCCACTCACACTATACCTCTGGGGATCACCAAAGCTGGGGGGGGGCTTCCGAGAAGGACCAAAATTTGGATGGCATGTGACAGGAACATCTCTAGGGGTGCGTCCCAGACTGTCGCCAATTACCCCTAGCTCAGTACTGGTGCGACGTTAAATCGAACCTACCTACTTACCTATGTTTACCATGGATCATATTTCAATTTTCCCGTGTAAAATGTCTTCATGACAGAAGAACAATGCCACTGGGAGAAACTTTTTTCAAAATGGCAAATACAGTACCTTCATAAACTTGTCGTTTTTAGTTAATAAGTTCTTTAATTAAAATGATAGAAATTTCTAAGCAGCTGAAATGTCTTTCCTGGAGTATTCGGAACACACTGATACCTCTCATGATGCGAAGGACCCTGCCCTCCGCTAGTAAATGCTGTCGCAGACAAAAAAATATGACGCCAGTGGCAGTAATTTTTTTTTTATAAATAGAGATATATACAGAATATGAATTATTATCATAAGGCAAAATAAATAAATAAAGGTCATTGCCAACATGGCAACAAAAATTTAAAAGTCATTCATGTGGGCCCTATATTAAACAGCACTGCCTTGCGGAAGTATAAAAACTGTTTCGTCAATTATGAATTTTATTTCGAACCCTTTCTCTACACGATTTTAGTTTCACTATTGCACAATACTAATTTGGTTCTAATAATAATTTGGCGACTGGTGAATTAAAATTTTAATTAAGTGGGGAAATTCATATAATATTTATGAGTTTCACATTTTAAAAGTAAAATAAGAAAAGAAATAAAATGCAAAAATTTCGCATAGATTTGCTTGTTTATTTATAATTAACTAACACTATTTTATCATTGATTGAATCAAAATAAAAATTTGGATAAAACCTTTTTTTTTTTTTTTACAGAGTGAAAAACTGAAATTCAGTTCGCTCTATCGACGATAACTTTTGAATTTTCATAATAATCAACAGTATTTCTATCTAAACGTAGCTCGATACATTTAGCTAATACATTATACAAAGGAAATGTTAACGCTTGCCCATGTACACATAAAAAATATTTAGTTAAATTGCTCATATTTTATGAGATATTTTAATATTTCTATAATCTGATTACAATACGGTATGTCTAAAGTAATACACTA
Organism: Salticus scenicus; assembly: GCA_963930645.1. NCBI lineage: Eukaryota > Metazoa > Arthropoda > Arachnida > Araneae > Salticidae > Salticus > Salticus scenicus. Next base: position 78,023,300 of record OZ005662.1, on the reverse strand, counting down.
TAAAAAAATATGTCCTATTTGTTGCCAGAAATTCTCAGTAATTTAAGAAAATACGTTCTGACAACGTAATTTTTTTGTAAATTACGCAAATTTTCTCAAATTACAGAGAATTTCTGGCAGCAAATAGGATATATTTTCTAAAGTGATGTCAAATTTCCTGAAAATGGCTTTGCATTCAGTTTAACATTCTACGTGGTACAATGAAAGAAATTGGCTTCAAACTGTTTAAAGAAACCTTCATTCACCCATGAGTATAGGTGTTCACTATAAAAAATATTTCCTATTTGCTACCAGAAATTCTCTGTAATTTGAGAAAATACGCGTAATTTACGAAAACATTACGTTGTCAGAACGCATATTTTCAAATTACAGAGAATTTCTGGCAGCATGTAGGACATATTTTTTACAGTGAGTCTTACACAAATGAATTCAGATAGTTAAAATAAGCCTAATAATGATATGCTACAGCCACAAGTCAGAATATAATTAGTTTGTTTAGGTTAATTCTTTCCTGATCTTGATTTTCATTATAAATAAAATGTTATAACTAATTTCTTGAAATTTTAGACATGTTCTAATAAATTAGTTTAAATGAATACAATAAAATTTTAATTTTAGATATAAATATTTTTATTACACTAAATATATGCGTTGTTCATTTTCATTATATTTTATATATTTCTTAAAAAATAAAATATTTTTAAAAAGCGTTCGGTTACTTATTTTTACTTTTGGATTACTAACTCTTTTTAAAAAATAAACTTGAAAAAACTGTGTGTTATTACGTCAGTTATATGAAAATTATTTGTTATATTTATCAAAAAAAAAAAAAAAGATTTTTTTGATTTTTTAATCATTAAAAATTCTGAATGTATAAATATATTTTTTTAACAGTGCATAAATCATGACTTGAAAATATCATGCATTATTGAAAATTTGGCCAATAGATGACGCATAAATTACGCATTTTTTATTACGTCAAATGAAAATGATGGGAATTCTTGCAGAGTTTAGTAATTTGCAGAGCTTTCATTTTAACTGAAAGTTAAAAAGACTTATTCTTCCCAAATGCGACTTTTTTTTTTTTTTTTTTTTTTTTTTTGAGAAATTCTATTCAAAGTATAGCTAAGAGTATTAAGTCCGCGTTTGAGTAAGTAAACATGCTTTTAAATTTTCAGAGAGCAGAAGAGACATTTTTATATTACTTTCTTTATTACGAAACTCTTAAATGTTTATTTAATACATAAAATAATATATTACAACCATTTACTTAAAATACAAGCAACTTTCTCTAACCTATTTGCCAAATGTCAACGAGGTAAAAAAATAGGTACTTAAAAATAAGTATATATTGTCTCAAAATAGTCCCGAAACAATATATACTTAAATTTGAAAACCCATGCACTCATTTTTGAGTACATTGATATGTCAATCATGGGGATATTGGGATTCTTATTGATCAACCCCATTTTTGAGCATGCCAATATACTCAAAAATGAGTACATGGGTTTTCAAATTTAAGTATATATTGTTTCGGGGCTATTTTGAGACAATATATACTTATTTTTAAGAACCTATTTTTTACAGTGAAGTTATTCAGATTCAGTCAAATAACTGGAAAAATCTTAAAGTATATGCAAGTGTTTACGAAAGAATGCGAACTTTTAAATTATGCTGGACTGCTCTAGTTAAATTAGTATATATGTTGACTTTTTTTTTTTCCTTTTGAGAGAGAGAGTGAGGGAAAATGGCAACAGAAAACTGAGTAGAATTTGAAACTTCAACATAAAAAATATGAAGTGTTAAATTGTGGGTTATTTCAAATTGCCCAGACAAAATATTTAATCATTGATGGGATATTATGAGGTAGCATGGCCTTTCTAAAGTGTCCAAGTTCGTATCCACACTCGTTTCAAAGAAAACCGCACAAAACTCACGATGGCTAGGTAAAGAACACGATCAGGTTCGAACCTGATACCTCCATCTACCAGTTTCGTGAACAGTACCCTTCTTCTTTTTTTGCTATATCTAAAAATTGAAAACCTATAACCCTCAAGTTTTAATAATTAAATAGAATTTTTTGAAATCTCTAGTGTACTGTTATTAACATTTATTAGGCATAAAAATGCATTTTTATTTTATGTGTAAATGATTTCTTTGCTTTTATGTTTGGAAGTAAATTATCCGCTTAAAGAAATATTTTTTATGTAAATCTTGATTAACAACGTTCCATCGACCAATCCGCTGTACTTGCAACAAGTGTTTTTACCTGTTGATCCAGTCAGTCAATATCCTTCTTATTTCTTTTTCGTCGGAAAATAGTAAATTGTAAGTGCTGCATTTTCTTTTGAGAATGGAATATTTTCATACAAAATACATGCAAATAAATACAGCGATTAATTAGAACAATTTAAATAGCTATATAATTATACAAAAAAAAAAAAAAAAAAAAAAGAAGTTTTGTTGAAACAAAAATATTTTTGTTGAGGCTGTATCAACAAAATTATTTGGTTGACTTAAAATACAGTTTTTTTGTTTCAAAAAATATTTTTTCCTGTGTAAAAAAATATTATTAACCATTAAAATACATTATCAATACATATAATGGAATTTTGTTGTTACTTTTATTGTTCCTTTTCCGTATTTCAGAATATATATATATATATATATATATATATATATATATATGTAAAAAAACAGTTTTCGATATATATGTTGTGAGGTTTGCGTTGTCGCAGACCCCCATCTTAACTTAGTTAGCTTAACTACTTAAGTATTAAATATGAAATTAGCACAGAGACTCAGATATATAAAAATAAAACTAAGAGTCTATTCAACTAGAATAATGGGAGGATGATCTGGAATTGCGATAGCTCAGTCAGCGTATTTAAATACTTTATCAAATAAATGTATAATGATTAATTTAGATAATTTGAAATATCTCACCCCAGAATAGCAGAAATTATAGACGGATGCACTCCATTTACTTAGATGCTGTGACTTTCTAACAGATCCACGGATTCCCGGATGAATCTATTTTCCATTCACGAATACTCGCACTGAAGCACCACAACACTTATAAGCTACTTAACTTAAGAACAACTACCAAAATATAACTTTATCCAGACTCTAAGACTTAGCCGTTGTCGTAGACAAACGTCGGACAAGACTCCACTACACCACCTTTTACGAAAACCATCTCCCTCTTATACTACTTTCTACCAACTTCCTTTCTCTTCATTTCAACCAAACTTTCAAAATCGCTTCCAATTCATCTACCTCTCGCAACTTAATTCCTTCGTCGCAGCACCATGTCGACACAAAACTAAACCGACCTAAAATTTCGCCGAGTCACTGGCGCCGAAGCGATTTAACCGTCCCAAATGAATACTTTGCTGGATCCAGCTTATTTTCAAACGAACTGTGGTGACCTTCTACAGTCTCAATCTCACAATGTCTCCATCTTTAATTCCTTTTATAAGTATTGGATTCATCTAAATATACGACTTCCGTTTATCGACGTATTTACACGACCTGAACAAGACGTGACCATTTTTAGAAAATGTATGACTAGCTCTCTCTCCCTCTCTCTCTGTGTGTATCATAAATTTTGTTGACGCTGTATCTCACGAACGAATGGGCGAAATTTATTTAGTTGGGCCTTGACTTAAGCCGTTTACATTTGGGATTATTCACTCAACAGGCGGTCCTGTCACTCTATTTTTAATAATTTATAAAATGGTAGTACAGGGCAAATTTTCACATAAATGTACATAATAATATTTATTCATAACGAATTATTGTAAAATTAATATAAATTATTGATAAAATTAGTAGTAAACTAGGCAAAAATCATGTGTATGTAGGAGATCGTCTTCATCATCCAGGGATGATGATGAGAACTTTATTTCTCCTCCAGGGAATGTAAATCAGGGGATGGCTCTTCAGTTCCTTTAAAACGAATCGTAGAGTCATAGATCAATGATATTTTAAAATAAAGTTATTAAATTTTTAATTTTTAATGAAAAAAAAAAAAAAAATTAAGTCTGATGTCGACACAAAATTGACTTTCTTTCAGCATTTCAATTTACATTTTTCTGAGATAAAATTCGTCTTTTATCATCATGGAAAATAATTTCAATAAATAATTTGTAATAATCAGAATTTATAAACTTTTAAGCAGAATTATCATGGTTGTTACAATTTGTGTAAGTTCTTTATCATACTACAAGTATACTGTAAAAAATATGTCCTATTTGCTTCCAGAAATTTTCTGTAATTCGAGAAAATACGCGTAATTTACGAAAGAACTACGTTGTCAGAACGTATTTTCTCAAGTTACAGAGAATTTCTGGCAGCTAATAGGGTATATTTTTTACAGTGTATGAAACTTTTGATTTTGTGAAAGTTCTCAGTTTTATTTTCCTTACGTTTTAATACATTTTAAATTGTAAAGGCTTAAAAAAACACAAAATTTATGTGATAGACTTCTGTAGGATAATCCGTTAGTTTGTTTGTCTGCGTACACATTCTCTTCAGAATGTATGAAGAGAAAGTAGAGATATCGGACCAGTTTTAAAATATACATTATATTACTGGCAATAACCTTGTACAATTTCAGCAATCTCCTTTGAAAGCTTCATTTGTTTTAAAAATTTAAAATTTTTACACCATATTGCAAAATTTAGAAAAAATGAACATTTGATGAATTTGTGTTTTTTCCGGTAAAGAAGCTGGGATAAGGTAGATTGGGCTAGTTGGCCATAGGGGTAAGTGGGAATTGTCACAATATTTTTAAAACTGAAAACTTTTCGTTACATGGCATTTTCGCTTTATCCCACAATGTAAAAATATGTTCGATTTTCTGACAGACATTCTCTGTAATTTGAGAAAAATACGCGTATTTTACGAAAAAATCACGTTGTCAGAACGTATTTTTTGTAATTACAGAAAAGTTCTGTCAGCAAATAAGACATATTTTTTACAGTGAGTGTTATCCCGTTTTCTTTGTCTCACATAAGGGTCATTAAATAAGGGAAGTCCATTGAACAATAGAGTGAATTCTCAAAATATTTTCAAAGCAAGTAAATTTCCTCGCTTACCAATAATCGTTTGTTATATTTTGTAAATTATATTCTAGATTTTAATAAATTATCTTCAGCAAGATACTGATTCGTAGTTATTGTAGAAAGTATTTGTTTATTGATATGATTTCAAAATAATTTCTTGCACTCAGGAAAACAAAAATGACCATGGAGTTACACTGTTAAAAAAAAAAAAAAAAAAAAAAAAAAAAAGTTCTGTTTGCTGCCAGAAATTTTCTGTAATTCCGAAAAATACGTTCCATCAAAGGAAAAATTACGTTGATCGAACGTATTTTTCTGAATTACAGAAAATTTCTGACAGCAAACTGCAGCAAACAGGACTTTTTTTTGACAGTGTTCACTGTAAGAAATATCTATCTGCTGCCAGAAATTATCTGTAATTTGAGAAATTACGCGTAATTTACGAAAAAGTTACGTTGTTAGAACGTATTTTCTCAAATTAGAGATAATTTCTGGCAGCAAATAGGACATACTTGTTACAGTGTAGTTGGCCCATTTCGCATGGAGCACGTACGTCTGACGGATCGACATTCCCCGTAGAATCTCCAAATCCAAACGGAAGAGATCTCCAAAAGTAATTTATTTACACATTGGTAAAACCAGAATTTAGCTCTGGTGTGGGGGATTGGAATTTTGACAAATATTATTAATGCAGCTTATTATAATTTGTAGTTTTTAGAGTAAGCCTTTTTGAAAAAGAAATTATATATATATATATATATATTTTTTTTTTTTTTACACATATTAAATCATTGGTTCTTAACATTTTTCAGATACATATTTTATGTTATCGTGTATCACGGATTCACATATCACTGTTAAAAAAAATGCAATTTTGTTGCCAGAAATTCTCTGAAAATTACAGAAATCTCTTAATTTGAGAAAAAAGTCGTAAATTACGGAAAAATTGCGTCGACAAAACGTATTTTTATGTAACTTTCACAGAATTCTGTAATTTTGACAGAGACTTTCTGGCAAATAAAATTGCATTTTCTTTTAACAGTGAATGCAGATTTCAAATCGGTAACAACTTTAGTTACCATTCCAAGTTTGAAACTGATTTCATCGAGTTCTCTTTCCGACTTTTTGGTATCAACCAACCCTAAAATAAAATCCTTGATAGAAAATATTTATCTTTTCCAGGTGATGTAAGGGATTTATTACACTGTTAAAGAAATGACACTCTGCTGCCAGAAACTCTCTGTAATTGCAGTAAAATACGTTTATTTACGCAAGTTTCAGAAAAAAACACTTAAAACTATGAACAAATATGCTGACGAGTGTGACCTGGGATCAAATCCGGCACCTCACGTCTACCAACTTTGAGCGCAGAACCGCTCGGTTGCTGATCGGCCAGGGAAATACATGAAATCGCATAAAAACTGAAATACATAGAGGCGAGAGGAAGATTGATCTTAGAGTAATGTTTAGAGTAATTTTCTTCAAATGCAACTGCGATTAAATAAGAAAAAAAGTACAGATTTTACGGAATATTAATTAGAATTTTGGCAGGTATGTTCATGTAATAACACGATAAATATGGCATTTTGCTCAACAGAGTTTTATAAAGAAATATTTCTATAAAGCGACCTTTTGAAATTGACTCATTTTTTTTTCTCTCTCATTGCGATAACAATAGTTATATATATATATATATATATATACATAATACTTATGAAAATATATTTATGTTTTCACTTTCTATAACTTAATATTTCTTTTATCAACTCCCATTATTATAACCCTTTTTTTGACGATTTATAAACAATATATATGTTATATTTTACAATAGTTCATATAGCTTGAAAAAACTTATTATCATCTTCTATTTACAAACGTAATGTTTTCTAAATGGCATTTAAAAAAACATTCCACAATCCTTTCATCAAATATTTACTTAACAATACGATTTATTAGGAATTTTGTCTAACAAAAGAATTATTAATGGGCATTTAAAAAAAAAATTCAATACTCTTAAATTATTTGTTTTATACCACAATATTTCTTTTTTTACATAACTTCAATGTAAAAATATTATAAAAGTTATTTCCTCCTAAATTCCCTTAAACAATGCATTTATGCATAGGAATGTTTTCTACTGATCACATTTCATAATGTACCACAAACTTTCTCTTTCTTTTCTTTTCTTTTCTTTTCTTTTTTTTTTTTTTTTTTTGTGTGTGTGTGTGTTAATTAAAGCAAAACATATCAGTATTTTGATAAAAAAAAAAAATTATGATAGAAAGCATCTTTTCAAAGCTTAGTATTCTCAAACTTATTTATTTATTTATTTATTTATTTAATAAAAAACGACGAACTTCGTTTCTCTATTCATTTTGAAGTCATTGTAATATTTTAATTATTTTGTCCTAAATATCATATCAAGAAATATTTTTCTAAAAGCTGATTTTTTCAAATTCACACCTTTTTCCAATTTTTCACATTCATTTACATTATCATATTATTAAAAATCTGACATATTAGAGGTATTGATAAATAGATACTCATAATATGCAATTATATTAAAATTGCAATATTTTCGAAATAATTTAGAAAAAAAATAAAAATAAAAACTAGTATGCTAGTACCACATGACTTTCTTACATATTTTTCTACACAAATTGGCTCAGAAAAATACTTTATAAAAATTATCTTCCATAATGGATGCTGACGATTTCCATTTTAGAGAAAATAACATCTAAAGAAACTTAATCTTATTCTCTATATGACATCTTAAAAAAAAAATCGGTAACTTTATTTTATAAATTATCTCAGAACGTTTTTTGAACCATTCGTTTTAAATTTAATGACGAGCTCATTTGAAAGATACTCATGATGAACATTTGCCCTCCTCAGGGGGCGGTGACTTCCTTCCAGGTGGTAAGCAATGCTTCTGCATATACAAAAGTTTATTCCCATTGACTACCCCAATTATAAGTAATTCTTTTAAATTTCATAATGATGACTAAAAAATAATTCACTTTATGTACATTTATACGAAATTTTGTCCTATACCGCCATGTTTAAAATTTAGATAAAGTTTGATAGCAACACCACCTATTGAACGATCTGTGTAGTAGTTCCTGATATACACTGTCAAAAAAAAAAAAAATAAAAAACTGTTTGCAGCAGTTTGCTGGCAGAAATTTTCTGTAATTCAGAAAAAATACGTTCTAACAACGTAATTTTTCCGTTGTTAGAAGGTATTTTTCTGAATTACAGAAAATTTCTGGCAGCAAACAAGACTTTTTTTTTTTTTTTTTTTTTTGACAGTGTATAATTGCTACAAAAGTTTGGTTCACAGAGACAGATATTTTCTAAAAATGGACAAACCGTGTTCTAGACCTGTCAAAACCTGTAAATCTATCGTGAACCTGCGGTTGAAAATTTTACGAATCCAATACTATCTTCTATTGAATACAGAACAAAAATAAAATGCGCAGTTTATACCCCGAGCCAAAAAGGTAGGTACAAAGGGTTTTTTCTTTGATTTTTTATAAAATAACATTATCTAAATTGTGCTTATCATTTATTATTATCATAAAATAACACTATTCCCAGACTTATTTTTGTTTTAAGACTAATTTAGAAAAATTATAAGACTAAAATTTTTCTAATTTAAGACTACACACCGCGACAAAAAGATAGGAACAAAGGGTTTCTTTTCTTTTCTTTCTTTTTTTTTTTTTTTTTGAATATGATTATTTTGAATATGAATATGTTGAATATGATTCAAATATTTAAAATGTTTTTGATATGATAATATTTTGTTATGATAATAAATGATCAGCACAATTTAGATAATGTTATTTTATGAAAAATTTAAAAATAAAACCCTTTGTTCCTATCTTTTTGTCGCGGAGTGTAGTCTTAAATTAGATAAATTTAGTCTTAAAAATTATCTAAATTAGTATTAAAACAAAAATTAGTCCGAGAATAGTGTTATTTTATGATAATAATAAATGATAAGCACAATTTAGATAATGTAATTTTATGAAAAATCCAAGAAAAAACCCTTTGTACCTATTTTTTTGTCGCGGGGTGTAATTGGTTGAAGTTAAAGCTTTTAACATTTATTATAATTCTGAAAGAGGTAAATTTCGAAAACGAAAACCTCAATGCTGAATTTTTTTTCATATAACATATGATAATTTCCATGATTTAACCTGTTGAGTTTTACCAATCATGTAGTAACCAGGTGAGCTTAGGAGTTAGTTTGTTAATTTTTATAAAAATAATGCTGAATTTTCTAGAATATATTAGATTTTTACAAATAAATTATAATAGGAATTCATTCTTTCATGCCATTATCTAAAGAGTGTATTTTATTAATTATTATAATGAGATATGAATTAATATTTGAATTAACACAGTCAACTTTACGTACCAACATTAATTTTTCAACTGCTACGATTTCTAATTAATTTTGGAAAAAATAATGTTAATCCTGATATCCTGCTATTAATTAAAGACGATATGAAAATTAAAATTGATTTATTGAATTAATTAAAATAAATAAATTCGCAACATAAATTCATTTTAAAAATTCAACAAAATGAAAAAGTATATTTCCATTTCTTATTATCAATTAATTTATACTAGCTGGCTACACCAACTAGCTGGCCAGAGACCCATGAAAGTTTTTACCAAATAACATGCTCTCGGGAACCTGTGGCGCCAATCGTAATTTGTTCTCTGTAAAAATCACATAATATTAAAATATTAAAAATTCAAATATTTTTAAATAAAATCTAAACATAGCTATAGTTCAACGTAAAACACACTCAAATCAACGAAAAGAAATAAACCAATCAAATCTCTCGTAATTCCTCATAACGTAGCTCTACTTCAACGTAAAATACACTCAAATCAATGAAAATCAAATAAACCCTTCAAATCTCTTGTAATTCCTCATAACGTAGCTGTAGTTCAATGTAAAATACACTCAAATCAATGAAAAACATACAAACCAATCAAATCTCTCCTAAGATTCTCTATTCTGCGTCATTATAAAAATGGGAAGTTTTATTTTAATATTTTTATTAATTAAAAGAAAACTAATGAAAAATTCGAAAATCTGACTTCGATGTGCACAATGAACTTACGGAGGGCACTTTTGTGTTAAATCACGTGACTGTCCGAGCTACCGTTTTCGAGAACAGTGAAATATACATATATATATACACAAATATTGCTCACTTAATAGTATAAGATATATATGTATATATACAAAACTATAAATCGAAATACATACATATCGTAAATTACCCATAAATTGTTATCTAAATATGATGCAAAACCAAAAAACATGGCGTTATTTAAACATACATTTCCATATTTTAAAATAATAAAAGCAATAAAAAATATCCTTTTTTGTTTTTTAATTTAATGAATAAATCAGCTATAATTCTCACCTGAATTCAAAATCAGTTTTCAATGATACGCTGTAAACACTAATTTGCATGAAAGTATCATAAGGCACGATAAATATTTTATATTATATCTTTAACAATTGATTACAAAAGGGGATGACTTACATAAATTTTATGCATTGTTTTTCAAAATCATTAGTGATTTTATTTTCCCTTTTTTTAAAAATGAAAATAAAGCGTTAATACTTGTAAATATATACTGTTAAGTACTTCTGAAGTTATTTTAAAAAGTATTACAATAAGTAGAGGATATTTTTTTTTTTCAAAAATTCTGAATATTGAATATTTATAAGTATGTTAATATTATTTTAGTTAATGATTTCAATGGCTGTATTGTTTTGTTAAAAAAAAAAAAAATAAAATAAAAAAAAAAGCAGGCATTCCGAGATTAATGAAATGAAGATATTTATATGCAAAAGCTATTACACAGATATATTCTGAAAATAAATAATAATTTTTTGCTACTTAATCCCAGAAGATGTTCAAATTTTTTTTTCAACATTACGTGCTTTATGTATTTTATTTAAATAAAAAAAGAAGAAATTGTATACATAATTCATTGCTGTAGTTGTAAACACAATCCCTGCTGTATTTTGCACGTTGCAATTAGAAACACTGAATTACGATTAGTTTCTTCGCTTGTAAATTCCATAGAAAGTGAAGCAGTGTTTAACATATGAATATGTATATGTTATTGCGTACTCAGTTTTCGTAAAGTTGTCTGAAAATAAAAGGCGAATTTTGCAGAGGCTTAAAAGTTTATTTATAGAATTATCTAGAAGATTACATTTTTATAAACCAAGTATCAACTTTTGTTTCATCAGAAAAAAAACAGATTAAATACAAGCTGACAACATCAAATTCACAGTACAAACTGCATTATAGCATTAATTTGCAGCAATGGGCTGTAAACAACATTAGCAAGTGACCAGTAAGGAGTACTTTACCGTAAGGCGGTTAGCGAGAAACTGACTGACTTGACTGCTATACGATTTCTTATAAACCCTCGTATAAAATTGAGAATGTTCCATAACTTCGGTTCTATTCGAGTTAGAGCTTACATATTTGGTTATCGATAATAAGGATTTTCTCACCAAGGTCACCAAAAAAATTGCCAAGCAGCGAAAAAGACGCGACGTTTGACGCCAAGGCCATTACCCACCTTGATGAAGTAAAGGGTTTTTAACGGAAAATGAGCTATTTTAATGCGAAAACAAGCTAACATGGCAGAAAATTATCATTTTATAACCTGATCGAGCCTCTTTGAATAAATTTACATTAAAATAACTGCTATTATTTAAAAATTCGTAACATTATTTGCATACCTAGTAGCATTTATACTGTTTGTCCCGCCATTTTGATTTTAGAGAATTTTTTTCCAATATGTAATTACGATGAAATAAGATAGAAAATACTTTTAAATTATACCGGTGTGAGGAAAAGGCGGATCTAACCGTAATTCGGAATAAATTATAAATTTTACCATATATGTATATATAAAAAAGAGTTTTAGAAATTGACATTTCAACTGCCATTCTGACTGATCAATAGAAGTCGCTGAGAAGCAGATCATTTATAGGAATAACAATAGGACTGACCAATATGAACTTTTTCTGGGCTGAGCTTGAATGGCCGCTGAATAAAAATGAGAGTTACATACTTGCCAACCATCTCATTAATAACCGTACAATTGTTAACGCCCCTGAGAAAACGCCCATTTTCTCACACCACTATATTTTTAGAGTTATTCTCTCAAAATGTTATTACGATTAAATAAGACTAAAATTACTCTAAATAATTATTGGTGTGAAAAAAAAAGGCAGGTACTAAAAATTGTACGGTTCATAATGAGATGGTTGGCAAGTATGGAGTTAAGTTTTTTTAATCAAACGAAGTTTTCAGATAGTACACAAGTTATCTGTATATTAACAAAAGAATGAACTCCGATGACTCTTAGAAGAATTAGAAAGTCTAAGGTAAAAAAAATAAAAATAAAGGTATAAATATTTCCTCATAGAAGAATCCATAGAGGAAAGCTCGCTGTAAAATCATAAGAATGATCATGAGCATCATATTACTATAATTAACACGTACAATAATTAAAATGAGTGACTAATGAAAAGTACACTGTAAAAAATGAACATTCTAGATTACATCACAATGTGCGGGTAAAAAAATCGCCAGCATTACGTGCGGTAAATTTCAAGTGTGGTGTAAATGAATGTGTGCTTGAATTTTCAAAGAGGCTGTTGTAATTTTACAACACACTGTTTTTTTTTTTTTTTTTTTGACAGAAAAAAAAAAGGATTATATTAGTTTTCTCTTTTCATTTATATATTTAATTAATCTGTATGTTTTTAAATTTTTATTTCTTTATAAGTTGTATTTGTTTTAATTTGTTTTATTTATTTCATCTTTATTATTCTGTCAATATAAGTTTGAAAATATTACGAATTTTTAATATGAACTATAGTTCCTTTAAAAGCTTTCAACGACTTCTCAGTAACGACTTCTTTTCAAAATAAAAATATTTAACCATTTAAATTTTAAAAAAAAGTTTTATTAACAACTTATATTGCTATTACTATTAAAAATATATATATGCATATTTTTTTTAATTCACTAAAGAAATATTAAATTAGTGAAACCAGAAGCATTATTTAATAAGTACTTCAAATAATTAAAACTGCTTTAACATTTTTAAAACGCATGAAAATTAAAATGACAGTTTGCCAATGCATTATTAAACTGTATTTTGTAGCATACATACGAGTACATCTGTACAATTTTAGCAAATATATTAATTTTACAAATAAACAAGAAAAAGAAAACTTTCTCAGTACATTTTACGTAACAAACTTCAACGAAATTATCTGAAAAAGTGAACAAAATTTAAAAAATAAAATATAATCATGATACATAAAATTTATAATGGAAATTTGAAATTGAAAAAAAAAAAAAGTATATATACATAATTTGAATACTTTAATGCTTATGTTACACTCAGCAAACAAAAGATAGATGAAAATATCAACATATAATTAAATTTTAATTGAGATTTAATTCGAATAAAATTATTGTCATGGTGATAATTTAATTTGATTACCAATGATTAGTAAAAACAAGTTAAAGCACCTACGCAGAAGAGAAATGACACAAACATAACACATAAGCCTAACGATTAGATAATAGTTTACATAAATGATAGATATCTTAATAAAAATTTAACATTAATATTTTAGCATTTAATAGATACATGTCAATACCAACACAACAAAAATAAAACTGATTGTAACACATTGCTAAAACTAGCACAGAAATGTTGCGATACGTGTTAAGATCCAATAATAGAAAAAAACAATTTAAATTACTTACGCCCACTTGAGTAAAAAAGGACCATTAAACTTAATGATGGAGAAAATAAATAAAGGACCTCAGAAAAAATAATTGGAATAAAAAATGGATTAATAATTGGAATAAAAAAATGCTTAAAAATAGAAGTAAAATCTCATCATGGAGCATGTACGTCATAAAGCTAAGAAAGCTGCAACGATTTTGTAAAAAAATATAGCTAACAATAGCAAATATATATATATGGTTCATGCTCCGATCGAGCAGCAAAACCCTTTTGAACGAGAAATGAAATAAAATATTAAATCAAATCATCAAGGAAATCAGAGAGAAAAATAGAAATATCAGAGTAATAACATGTAAAGCTTTCAACACAACATGGAGAATAGAAAGTTGCCATCAAATTAATGAAATTAAAAATAAATACTTTGCAAATTTCGATTAATCGATAAAGAATTAACAACAGAGCATCTTCATTAAAGATAAAAATCCCTGTGTGATTGTTTATTAAGTTAGTTAAATTTTTAAAATGTACATTTTTCAATGAACTTTAAAACCTTCAAGGAAAGGAAATTAAAGACAGCAAACATTAATACATCAGTGAGCAAGCGCCATCTATCGTGTATCTAGATAAACAATAATAAGTCAGTTAAATTAACTCAGGTTTAAACAAGCAACTGCTATTAGGTGTAATATTTGTAGAAGATGATTTAACTAATGGTTTAAGTGAATATGAATATATATATATATATATATATATATATATGTGTGTGTGTGTGTGTGTGTTGTAATGAAATGCTAAAAAGCGCACAAAAATTTCATATTAAGTATTTATTTAGAAATGTTCTTATTTTAAATGCCATAGTATTTTTCAGAATTAAAAACTAATACATAATTTTTCACCAATAAGTAATAGTAATTTAAATCATTTTAAAAATAAATTAGTCTGAAAATTTTGGGGTTTAATAGCTTTATTTCTGGAGGAAATAATTACTGTGTTGGAAATTCTAATACTCATAATTCAAAATGCAGTTTCCTGAGAGAGAGCTTTTAATTAAGGTTAGATTTTATTAATAAAACGCAGACCCTTATCAAGCTTATATTGACAGAATTAAAAAAAGAGAAGAAATAAAATCAAATTGAAACAATTATAACTTACTTATTACTTAAAATTTTTCGTTGATCATAATATAAATCCTAATCGTAGCTTCGCTCTCCAATTTTTTGTGTTTCCCGTTTATCATAGTGGAAGGCGTAACGTAACAAACATTTAAAAGTTTCAGTTTATGCTTGAAGCTCATACGCGTATCTGTGTCACATGACTGTTTGACGTCATAGTGAATGCAAAAAACAACACGTTTTGCTTGAAATTTTTTTACAGCACGAAATCACATCACAAGATAAGGGATATTCGTTGTAATTTTACAAATACATTTTTACAGTGTATATCCAAGTTAATAGAATTAAGTACTTATGCAATTTGTTAAAAAAATTAATTGCTGCCAGAAATTATCTGCAATTTGAGAAAATAGTCGTAAATTACGGAAAAATTACGTTGAAAAAACGTATTTTTCTATCATTACAGAAAATTTCTGGCAGCAAAGAGTACTTTTTTTTTTCTTTTTTTTTTTTTTTTTTTTCTTTTTTTTTTTTGCAGCGTACAGACTGTAAATTAATTATATTTTCATAGAAGCAAATTTTAGTTAATTATTTACATTGTAAAAGAATTAACATATTTTTCACGTAGCTACCAAATAAAAATAAGAGGAATTAATGTAAGTTGGCTACACTGTAAAATATATGTCCTATTTGCTGTCAAAAATTCTCTGTAATTTCAGAAAATACGCGTAATTTGCGAAAAAATTACGTTGTCAGAACATATTTTTTGTAATTACAGATACTTTCTGTCAGCAAATAGGGCATATTTTTTACAGTGTATGATTACCAGACTGCTCAAGAGCCATTGATGATATTTCTACAAATTCTAAAATGTTTAATCTGCACACATCATTCATGTGTGATGCGACTTGCAGAGAAGCAACTTTTTGCTAGCCACACATGCATGTGATGATAGTGTGATAAAATGATTTCATTGCTAAAAAGAAATTCATATAAATCGGTGTTGATGGCACAGGTAAAAATTCCTTCAAAACTTAAGAATGGCCCAAAAATATTCAAACCTGCACTATAAAGCGATATTTGCAGAAAAAAAAATACGACAGTGTCAATGGATTTCAGAAGAACGTTCACACTTTGTGGAATCGATTTTAGTAGTTAAGTTTTCACTGTTAAAAAAAATGCAACTTTGCTGCCAGAAATTCTCTGTAATTACAGAAAAATACGTTTTGTCAACGTAATTTCTCCGTAATTTACGACTTTTTTCTCAAATTATAGGGAATTTCTGGCAGCAAAGTTGCATTTTTTTTAACAGTGTGTGTATAAATGTCGTATCTTTTGCATCGATTTGCTTCTGTCTGATAGCCATGGTTCTTGACAATATATCGAGCTCGAATTTTTCATTAAAGTAAACCTTTTATTAGTACTGCCATGTCAATTTTATTCTATTCCTCTTGCACCGTTTTCAAAAGTCCGTTTAGTTCTCTTGGATACTGTTTTCCTAAGGCTCGTTTTAATACACCAAAAGCGCAAAATAAGTCATTAAAGAAACGTCAGATGATTTTACAGACACCTAATTAAAAGGAATTCCTTTTATTCCTGTTTCTGATTCCTTCTCTGCACTGTAAAAAAAATATGTCCTATTTGCTGCCAGAATTTCTCTCTAAATTGAGAAAATACGCGTAATTTGCGAAAAAATTACGATGTCATAACGTGTGCTAAATAACCGACGGTTGCATTAGACGTGTGACTCGAAGCTTTGTGCATAGACAGCTTAACTTTATCAATACCCTTTCCATATAAGGCTGGTCTTTCTTCTTCAAAAATTAATTCTAAAATATTCTGCTCAGAGTAGAGTGAATTAATTTTGGTTTTACTCCAAACACTTTACAATTTTTTTTTTTAATTTCTCCTTGTACACTGTTAAAAAAAAAAAAAAAAAAAAAAAAAAAAAAAATCCGGTTTGCTCCAGTTTGCTGCCAGAAATTTTCTGTAATTCAGAAAAATACGTTCTATCAACGGAAAAATTACGTTGATAGAACGCATTTTTCTGAATTACAGAAAATTTCTGGTAGCAAACTGCAGCAAACAGGACATTTTTTTGACAGTGTTAAAAAATCCCATTTTGTATAAAATCTATCATGCATCCTTTTGGGAACTTTTCTGCTCACTAACGATGCCTTTCGTGCGGATATTCCCATCAGCGGAGCATATTCATCTTATTATTATTATTATTATTATTATTATTATTACAGTCATTTAAATACACCCATGCATAATCGAGTGCTACTACATATTTCTCTTTTTCAGCAGCTGAATGTTTTTCATGAAATTTTCTCCAAACTGTTTTTCTTTCAGCAATGTGCTTTGGCAAAAGCAGATGAAATTTATGTTTAAATATATTTTTTTAAATTTCAAATCTTTATGAAAAAATTGTTTAAATATGATTTATAAATTTGCTTCTCATAAAATGCTATGTATTGCACTTTTTTGGATACCCCTGTATACAGACTATTTGTGCTATTTATACCATTTTAAATAGGAAACATTTGATAATGAATTTGAATTAAATACGTCATTTTGATGAAATTCTGGGAATACGTACAGCAGCTGGAAGCAGATTAACGGATAGATAGGCAGACGGGCAGTCAGCGAGACATATTGATCAATTCCAATCATAATCATTCTTAAATAATATATATATATATATATATATTAAAATATTAAAATATTGAAAATACTAAAAGCACTTAATGCAAACGAAAACAAAATTCCAGCAATTTCCAATTATATCCCTTGTTGTTGTTGTCGTATGCCACTCGGAAATTCCGAGCCCCGGTAGGGGAACTGTCCTGATTTAAGGCAAGAGGGGTGCGCCATCCGTTAGGAGCACTGCGTAGGGAGGAAGAACGACTTTAGCTCCAGAAGCTGGTGAAAGATGGCAGAACCAGCCAAACAACAGGAACTCGAATTTTGATCCGGATCTGGGCCGAGACAAACCCATGTTCCGGTACCCCCAGAGGTATAATTTTTGATGGGAACTTCGTGGACTTTAACGTGCACCAGTCGCCATTAGCGCACACGACGGCCTTCGGCCGGCTCGATGACCGGACCCGTGATCTTTCGATCGCGAATTCGCTGCTCTTACCGACCAGGCTACCGCGGCCCTTATATCCCTGAATGTAATTGAATATTTTTATGCTGCCCTGTAAATCCTAATGATAAATATTCTTTATTTTATGAAAAAATATTTTTATGTGCATATGAAATATGCACATAACTGACGTATATGACTTATTATGACGTAAATGTCGTATATTCATAAATGACATACATGAATATATGTCAATTTCCTTATCATTTGTGAAAAATAAAAGATTAAAGAGAGTTCAGTTAGAGTACGGACAGACGAGCAGACGTACAGGTAGATGATAGTCAAACCAAACTAATAAACACTTTTCGACTTTGTTAAAAAGGTGTTAATAAAAAATAAAATAAAATCAGAGCTGTCAATGGCTAACCGTAATTAATTATTAGAATTCGCATATTTTTGTATGCTTATTAAAGAAAACAAAAATAATTTAATATAAAATTGATCCAATGAAGTTTCATATGAATAAAACAATAAATAATACTATTATATATATATATTTATTTATTACTTCTTCTAGATTCTAAACGCTTTGAAATATAACACACACGCACACACACACACACACACACACACACACATACACATATATATATATAAATCGAAACAATAAAATCTCCTTTTAGAAATGGTATCCCGAAAGCTTTTCGACTTTTTTGTACAGAACTTGTTTTCTTTCTCGCATACAAATTATGCCACATTTTTTCATTCTCTACTTTTCTAGGATTTATATTAAGTTCTGCATAATTTGTCACTCTTAAAAAAAGTTTATTTCTTGTGGATTTTGCACATACATTTCCACTTCTTTCTGAAATGTTATATAAAGAAAAATTCAGCACAAATCCCCTTTGATAAATTAGTGTAGTTCTCTGAAACTTTTTCTATTTTTTTCCCTGTAAAAAATTTAATGTATGAATTTCGATTCGGTTTATTTATTTATTTATTTTATTTTTATCTTTTTGCATACATTTTCAGCTTTATAGTACAACGTCTGTGAGCAATAAATTTAGTTTAAATTTTTACATTTTAATATTTCCGCAATCTCTCTCTTTTTTTTTCTTCTTCTTTTTTCTTTTTACCCATTTTTCTTTTGATGATTAAGTTTAGATTCTTAAACAAGGATGGAAAATCATTCTGTGAGCGTAGCTTATTAACAATTTCCAACTGTAAGTACCCATTCTACCGTTTTAATTTCAATGTTATTTGCTTCACTGTAAAAAATATTACCTATCTGCGGCCAGAAATTCTCTGTAATTTAAGAAAATATGCGTAATTTACGATAAAATTACGTTGCCAGAACGCATTTTCTCAAATTACAAAGAATTTCTGGCAGCAAATAGGACATATTTTTTACAGTGTACCTGATGACACGTAGACAGACAGAAGAACTTAAAAAAAGACAAATAATTTAACTCTACTCATCCCTAGTAGCACACTTGTCCATAAAATATTCTGCGGAGGTCCATAGGATTTCCCTTTTATCCACAGGACATCCTGGGGATGTAGTTTGAAGAAGATGTGTTGCTGGGGTAATTATTCCTAAATATATTTGTAAATTGTTGAAAACACTTAGCACAAACGGAAATGCAATTCAAGTGGTTTCTAGTTGTAGACCTTAATATATCTGAATATTTTAGTTTATCCTTGTAAATGTTAATGCTAATCATGTCATATTTTTTAGAAAACAAATGAGCAATAGATTTCAATTTCATCATGATTTATGCAGTGCAAAGTTGCTTTAATATGTTTTATAAAAATACCTCTCATAAAACACAATACATTGGCATAATATTGGATGTTTCTGTACACAAATAATTTGTGTGTTATTTATATAATTTTAAATACAGAACATAGAAAACTTGAATAATGTATATCATTTTTAAGACATTCTGGAAATATGTATGGATACAGGCAGATAAATAAATTCAAATCATAATCACATTTAAACATCGTTAGAAAGTGTTAAAAATGATTAATGTTAACGAAATTGTAATTGCGGCAATTTGCACTTGTAGCCCTTAATGTAACTAAATATTTTTGTGTGGCCCTTCAAATCTTAATTCTGATCATACTATGTATATTTTATAGAAACTTTTTACTAGCGCATAAGCATTATTAATATCAATTTACATAATTATGATTTGTGCAAAATAAAAATACTAGTATGTGTTTTATAGGCTTACCTCTCATAGAACCCGATGCTTTCGAATTCTTTTGGTTGATACTGTAGACAAACCCCAGATGGCAGTTACGTCAGTTTCAATAGTTAATATATGATAGTGAAACATGAATAACATAAATCAGTTTGAAGAAATTCCGTAAATATTTAAGGGAGTAACAGAGCGGACAGACGGACAATCAAACAGACAAATCGGTGTCAAACACTTTTCAGCTTGTTTGAAAGTATTATTAAACGACATGGAGTTTCCATACACCAGTTTACTAAAATGTATTCCATCATAACATTGTAATCATATAGACCTTTCAAAGATATTTTTTAGCTAGTATTAACTGGCCACCACAAGACTTTCTTATAAATTTACACAAAATTCACGCAGTACTAATTATTTATCAAATTATTAAATTATTTTTCATGTTAAATGCAGACGACTTTTATCAGACAGAATTATATAAATAAATACCGAAAGAAAGTCAGTTTTTGCCAATTAAAAAAAAAAAAAAAAAAAAAAAAAAAAAAGAAGAAGAAGAAAATAGAAAATTTCTTCACAAGACCTTTTTTTTTTTTTCGTTAAAAAATTAATGAATAATCGATAACATTAGTTTAAATTATCCTAGATCTATGGTTCAACAATTCGTTTTAAAGGTGTTGACGAGATCTTTCGAAAGATAAACATATTGAGAATTTACACTCACGGGGGGTACGTCCCCCCTAGGAGGAAATCAATGTTTCCACATGCACAAATGTTTTTCTCTAGCTTATCATTATTATTATCAATAATTCATATAAATTTTACAATCACACGTTAAAAATAACTCATTATGTGCAGTCAGGAAAAAAAAAAAAAAAAACACTTGATGTAACTTCGTTGTTAATCGATGCACAAAAATGTAATAGGTATCATTCGACTGGGAATTGTTAGTACTTTTAGAATGAAGTAAAACTTTGAATTGGGGGTCGTCTACATATTAAAATGTGCACTAACTTTGATTTTTCAATGGTAATACCCTATTTTTGCTTTATATTTGAATTCCAGGGGTAGCGACGATAAAAAATTCATTGATTATATATTTTACTTATTTTTTTATAGAGTTATAAGCGTTCAAAATTTGATGGTGCGAATGTTAAATTCGTATTTCCAACTTTTATTAATATCTTCACACTTTTATTAATATCTTTTTTTTTTTTTTTTTTACGAGATACAGTGAAGAAACCCAAACATAATCCATTATCATTTTTGATTCTGAAAAATATTTTTAATTATAAAAAATATTAATAAATTCATATTAAAAAATTATGAATAATGACCTATGTTAATTTTTACATAAAATGAATCCTAATGTTGAAAAATATCGGTATGCAAATTTACAGCTTATTGCCGTCATTAGTTTTTGAGATATAAATAAATCTTTCTTTTTGAGTGGCTTAGGAGGCGGTGTCTGATGAAGTTTTACATGAAGTAACGAAGAAAATCTTAAAAAATAACAGAGAAAATCAAACAAAATATTTTTAATTTTTATTTATGGGTCAAACTTTGTAGCAACAACGTCAAATGCGAAGAAAAAAAAAAGAAAGAGAATTTTTAGATATTAATATTAACAAACAAATTCTTGTTTTCTAAAGAAAAGAAGCCCCGCCTTTCATCGTTCTTTTAATGCAAAAGAATATAGAAAAGAAAAAGAAAAATTGGTTAAGCATATTCGTATTTAACCCCTTATTTTACATTTGCAAAAATATACACAAGTAGCATTTGCCTCATCGATTTGTGGTGATAAATTTTGAATCCTTTAAACGAACACCAGAAGAAAAAAATCATCTAAATAGGCGGGGCTTACTGTTTAAAATAGAGAAATAGGTAGAATGTAAAAATTTTCAAAAAAAAAAAAAAAGAGTATTGGGATGCAATGCAGATTTGTTAAATCGCTTCGTAAATACCGTCATAGTCAAAAGATTAATCATTTAGTTCATATATTGCTTTATTTTTGCTATTTATTTATATTTTTTGTGAGGGGGTGCGGGATTATTATTTTAAGGAGAGTTTAGTTAAAAAAATATACAGATATATTTTAATTAAGAAACTATATTTTCATAGAAATTACAAAACAAATCGTACAGTTTCAAAGAGTTAAACTAATCAAAACTGGTAAGTACGATTAAAATTGTTGAATGTTTATTTTATGATACCTTACAATAATTTATCGGAAAAGATTTAGTTTATGCATCGTTGTGTGTGTATATATATATATGAGCCGCTCAGTGCACACATCGATTAACTCCATAAAACAAAAAGTTGAGAAACGCGATGATGTAATGTATATTGTTTTTTAAAATTCCTCTGATAATATGAATTCAAATATATAATGTAGAATGCATAATTGCAGATATAGCTTTCATCTAACGGTGTATAAAATTAATAAGAAAGAATAGCCAACAAACAATCGTCAGTAATGTTACAGTTTTTATGTGACTGGTGGAGTTAATCGATTTGGCAACTGAAAAAAGTAATAAAGTTAAATTAAGTCTTTACATTTTTAAGTTTTTTATTACAGAAAAAGTTAGTTATTATACATTTTTATCACAGCTTTTCCATAAGAATGTATGTTGTCAGTTCTGTTATATTATAATTTTTGTAATTAATTCATAGCAGTTTTATGTCAGCGGCATTATTCTTTGGGATGATTCAGCAATATTATAAATAATGTCTTCTTCATCAGCTGTATGCGAGGATTCGTCATTTCGATTTGTTGACAAGTTCTTATAGTAATCGTGTTTAACAGGAGGAATGAATTTTAGCAGGTCCATCATGTCTCTCCATTTTTCATGATAAAAAAATAATCATGATAAAAAATAATCATGATAAAAAAATCTAATGATTTGATTTAAATACGATTTTCTGTAAATTTCTGTAAAATAGAGATCCAAAAATATGGTATTTTTATTTTAGCAGTATAATTTAAAAGAAAAAAAATATATTACTTTTACTACAGGTAAAGTCTACTGTAAACGTTGTTCTTTTTATCTGTTTACCGATGCGATTTTGTTACGAATATTATTGAGAGGGAGAGAGCATCTTCCGCTGTTTAAAAACAAATAAGCGTCGATGCACGGCCAGAACAGATACAGCGTTACCGAAACGATTTACATTAGAGTATGGAGTTAATCGAAATGGCTTCTGAAATAAATTACTTATTATTCAATGGCCAAAAAAAATTTGCCATTTAACGGTGCTAATCTTTATTATTCCGGAAAGTTATTATAAATACAAAAAGTTATGATTATACCAAGTGCTTTGACATAAAATTTAAGATTTTTCAAAAAGTGGAGTTAGTCGATGTGTGCACTGAACGGCTCATATATGTACATAAGTTATTTTAGTACGTATATTATGTCACACCTGCAAAATAAAGTGAAGGAAAAATTAAGTTTTATTGGTGATCACTATAGGAACAATGCCACTTTTATATTGAAAAATATCGCGCATTTTTCAAAGAACGCTGCCTGACCAATCTAAAAAGTACTCTTAAATGAAAACTCTCAAATGAAGTATTTAAGTTTATACGTTTTTAAAAAAACCGAAATTAGGGATAACCAAGAGGCTATAAAAATGATAACTTCTCATCATTATTAATTTTTATAATACTTTTCTTCTTAAAAAAATTCCGGTGTAAAACAGTAGAATTTTGTACGATCTTAATTTTATTTTTTTTTTAGATTTACAGATAAACCCCTATCACATTTTTGGTTATAACTCTATGAATAATAAAGTAAAATATACAAACTATATACTTTTCTACATTGCAAGACTCTCAGGAATTCAATTATAAATTCAAAATTAGGTGTTTCTATTGAAAAAAAAAAAAACCAAAGTTGATGCTCATTTCAATATGTAGATAACCTCTAATTCAAAATTTGACATCATTTTCAAAAGGTGCACTTAATTTCCTTTTAAATGGTGTCTATTAGATTTTTCTGCTTCAATTAATAACGAAATTACAGCGAGTGTTGTGTTTTTTCCCCCGACTGTACATTTACACGAAATTTTGTTCTATACTGCTATGTTAAAAATTTAGAAAAAAGGAGATCACAGCGCCACCTATTTAGTGATTAATCCCCAAATCAACTCAGAACCAGGTCATGTAATAGGCCAACTAAATACCATGTTTGGCTAAATTTTGTTAAATGGTTCGTTCGATACAACGTCCGCAAAATCTGGGATACACACATACAGACAAACAAACATTTTCTAAAAACAGTGAAATTGTGTTTAAAACACTCTGAAACGTGTAAATACTTCGAACACTCGAGCTCGAAAGTTTTTACGAATTCAGTACTTTCTCTCTGTGTATATAGAAGAAAATAAAAATATATAATTAAAAATGGTGATTAACTATGTTAAAATAGTGATTTCAAGTGGCGCCATTAAAAAAAAAAAAAAAAAAAAAAAAAGATGGTGGATCAAATTTATTAATAAAATCAGTTTAGACCTTGATGTGGATACGTACATAGGGAGCCTTATTCAAATCCTTCTATAAGATTTTAATCGAAATTTAAAATCTTTAAAAGTAGACGTCATTTTAAAACAAAATAGACAATCAAGTCGATTAATATACTCGGTTCAGACTCTGATACAGTCTATGTATATATAGAATTTTAAATAAGATCGTTCTTAAATGCACTTTTTTATGTGGGTTTAAAATTTTCAAATGGCCGCCACTTGATGGTAGAGCAAAATGGCAGAGCAAGAAAAACTCAGATATGATATTTTTTCGATAAGTCTATTGTCCAATTTTTGTTCGTTTTAATTCAGTATTTCGAAAATGATCACGATGACAAGTTTTCAAGTGAGCACGTGGAAACTATTTTGAAACAATGTGGTTGTTTAAATACCTATAACGGTTATATATACATAACAAGTTTTAAGCAAATATGTTCTTAAATTTAATTTTTATGTGGATTTTAAATTTTGAAGTGGTCGCCATTTTGGAGTAAAATGGCGGATCAACTTCGTTGCCGAATTCATCTAAGATAATTGTAAGATAAGCACACTGTTCAATTATGTTTCGAGCTGAATGAGTATTTCGGAAGTTATTTCGATGCTAAATTTTTAAGTGATCTCCATTTAGTTACAAGATGTCAGAAAAACTGTCCAACTTTTTTTTGTATTTATTCAAGTTGCTACGTGATTTCAGTTTCAAGAATTTTAAAACAAGATGACGGCGTCAAGTTGAGAAATTATCTTGGTTGACACCTTGTAAGAGAGTATGTAATGATTTTTAAGCATTTCCTTTCCTAAATACATTTTTTTATGAAATGTATTCGAAATTTTCAAGTGATCTGGTCTATTTTTCGAAACAAGCTCGTGGAGCAACTTGATTAACAAACACATACAAGATGTTTGTAAAATAAACCCATTGTCCTAGTTTTGTTCGAATCGATTCAGTAATTCGAAATTTTTTGTGATGATAGTATTTCCATTATTTATATAGTTAGAAAGAAAGATATTCTTCGACCACATTTCATGAAACCATAGAAGCATCTGTGCAAGTGCTAACTAAACGAGTCCAATGCTAAAATAGGGGTGACAGTCATCTGACTCAGAGAAAATAAGCAGTAACAGAGCGCGGAATTATTGGATGTTTTCCAAATTTCAAACTGTCGGTCAAGCTGGCATCCTTCCAACATTTTGGATGCGTCCTCACTACTAGTTTTAGGATATGTGGCCGCACTGTAGATAGATAGACAGATTGATAAACTAAGTAATTGCAATAACGATTATGAAACATATCAAAATATGAGAAAATATACAACAACCAAATTAATAATTATTTTTCAGTATACGTTGTGATTATGACTGATGCTGTTCCATTCAGACCTTGTTAAAACTAAATTTGCATGTCGAATTTTAATGAAATTTTGTATATGTACATATGTACTTCATATTGATATATGTATTGTGTAGACTATTATAAAAGAAGATAAAATAAAATAAAATAAAAATACATGTAAAACAATAATCACATTGATAATTTACATTTCTAATTCCGAACACCAGTTGAATGTATAGTGTGTAAACTTGTTGAAATAGTAAATTCAGGTTGTATATTAGTGAATACACACCAGAAATCTTGTTTGAATGGATAATAAATTTGTTACCAATTTAACAATTAAATAAATTAATATATATTGGAATTTTAATGTTTTATTTAACATTACAGTAGCTCATTTACTTTTCCTTGGGAAATTTAAGCGCCGTATTTTAACTTTCTTTCTTTCTTTTTTTTTTTTTTTTTTAATTTCTGAAAACTTTTTATGGTAACATATATACTAAAAATAACAGTTTAAAAAAAAAAAAAATCCAATCTACAGAACTGGTTCTAGAAAAGCCTATGTATGTCCAGCCAAAAAAAAAATTATATTTACTCGGCATTTGGGAAAAAAAAAAAAAATAATAATAATTACCTTACTTAAAAAAAAAAAAAAAGTATTAAAATAAAGAGACCTTTGTAATACGTAATATACAAAATTAAAGTTAAAATTTTAATACCTCAAAAATTCGTACCTTAAGCATTCAAAGTATTCTTTTGCGACACATTTTTAAAAACGATAACATTCTGTAAGCTCAACATATTGGATTTTCGATTATATATACATAAAAAACCCTCCATATCCATTACCAATTGAAAATTGACTCTATTTAAATCTCATTGAAAAGAACTCGAATTATAAAAAGGTGTATTGAGATGACAAAAAAAGTTTTGCGATTTTTCAGGACCTAGGCGTCAAAAAGGATTGCGGCACTGCGCCGACGCGATCGATCTGGAGGTCCCCCGGATACGTTCAACGGACCGCCGATCGCTGAGAAGTCCGGTAGAAGCAGATCTGTTCCAAAGGATTTGGTTTTCCCTCGCTTTTGACATAGCAGTGACTTGATGCAAAGGATGAAACCGGGAGTATAGTTATATGTGGCTAGCCGGATTTTAATCGCGTGATCCAGGAGGTGGAAATTGTTCCGGTAAGATAACAGTTATGTTATTTTTTGATAAAGTTTTGTTTCTTTTCTTGTGATATTGGAAAAACTTGCTGAGTTAAATACTGTATGTATTACATTCAAAATTTAGAACTGAAATATATTTTTAGAATTAAATATGTTATATGTATTTTGTATGTAATTTGAAATTTAATTTTGAATCCATGACATGAAAATTGAAATTTGTTTTCAGAAAAAATGATTGTTATGATTTTAATAAACAAAAAGGTTTTGGTGTGTTTGTAAGTAAAATATGAAAAATGGTTTCAAAAGCTATACGCATGTCTTCATATTTAAAATGGAAAAATGTAGCAGACTGTAATTTTTTATAAGACTGTATTAACTTTTAGTTTAGAAGTTAATCTCAAAATATAATTGCCTTACTTTTTTTTTTACTTGACAGAAAGTTTTTGAAGGAATATGAGTAAAAATTTTGAGTTTTTCTTTCCATTTTGAAAACTTTTTTATCCGAAAAATAGAAGCTTGTATGGTGAAGTTTGGTAGTTTTTAAAAAGAAACTTTAACTAAATTTATATTTGTATCCATGTTTTAAAGCGTGTTTTCTGGAAAGGAAATATTACTGCAATAAGATAATTGTTATATTATAATATTTTGATTTAAAATTTATTTAGTTCACTGAATTTGGTATTTCTTTCAACTACAAGAGGATATAGATATAATATAAAAATTACATTTTTCTTCATTTTTAAAAGGCTGTTTAGAGAAAAAATAATAAATGATTTTATTAATATATATATATATATATATATATATATATATATATATATAAAGACACATGAATTTTAGCAATTGCTATCTAGATTTTATCGACATTAAATCAGAAAGAAAATATTTCAGTAACAAAAAACATGTTTTATTTAAAAAAAAAATTCAGTTTAAAAAAGCTGTGTTAAAACTTAAAATATAAAACTATTTTATTAGTATAAAAAAAGTAATAAATATTTTAAAGAAAGTTAATTATTAAAGTACATTAATTTTTTTTAATTTTGCATTTCCTATTTCCTATTTCGATTTTATCGGCATTAAATCAGAAAGGAAATATTTTAGAAAAAAAAGAAATGTGTTATTTAAAAATAAATGCTTTGCAGTTACTTACTTATGTTTTTGAAAAAATACTTTACTTATGATTTTATTTATAATTTTCCTTTAATTTTTAATTAATTTTTGATACAAAATTATTGTTTTTACAAAATGCCGTCTTCTGTTAATATATATATATTACTTTATTTTATTTTATTTTAATAATAATACAATGCTAAGCAAAATTTTGTTATATAAAGGAATCATAATAATTATTATTTAATTTTTATGTCTGTTTGTATTGTTGAAGTGATTTCCACAATTTGCACTATTTCAGTTATTTGTTGTTAATTGTTTCAATTTTAATGTTTATTATTTGACTTACGTTTTGTCAATTTAATTGGTATTACTATCGCAGGCTAATTTCATTGAAATTCCCACCTATATGTGCAAATGTTTTAAATTTGTCAAACTGATAAAGCTTTTATATAAAAAAATGTGTCCCACCATTTTTAAGCATTTTTATTTAAAAAACATCAATTGTTTTTTATTTAAAAAAAAAAAATTAAAAAAAAAAAAAAAAAAATACAAGAAACGCGGAAGCATTAGCCAGAAGGTAAAAGTTACGTGTTATAATAATAAGTTTTATTTAGTTTTTTAAAATGACTTTTTGTAACTTTCAGTTTTTCAGTATACCTTTTTAACCCTTTGCGGCGCAAGATATTTGGCATCATTTAAATTACACAGCCACCGGAATTCACGAACAAAATTAAAATAAGAGGAATTGACGACATTTTCTGCTACGTTTTAAAAGTAAAATTTTGTTAAAAGATTTCCGGGATGAGTTTTTGCAGTCGAAAATTAAAATTAGGTGATGCTGTAGAGGCATCTCCGCCCCTGAAAAGATTAATGACTTAAAATATTAATACGAAGCAATGTATAAATCCAAGAATATGATACTCTGTATTACAGATATTTATTAATCATATTTTCCTGATAAGTGCAAATTTTATTTCAAATTTTAATCACACTTACCTTTTATTTCAACAATGAATAACGGAAAAAGACTGGCATAATACTTAACCCTTTGTATCCAATAGGAACTTTAAAGTCCCATAGAAAAAATTCCTCAATATAGCCTAACTTTACTAAAGGATTTCCCTTGGACTTCAAAGTCCCTATAGTTAAAGCTTTCCCTATAGTCAAGAAAAAATTTAAGCTAAATTTAATATGAGATCTTTCTCATGCATAAAGAACTATAATAAAAAAGTTTCAAACTATTTTTCCCCCAAAAAGGTAATTTGGGATATAATGGGTTAAAGGGTTGAAATTGTTAATAATATATATATATATATATATATTTCTGTGACAATGACTGTAATGTTGGACTTAACACAAATAAATTATTAACACATTTCAAAAAGTTATTTTTATGTATTTTAATTTTAATGATAAATCTTTCTATTTTATAAATTATGTTTTTAATGGTAATTTTCAAATAAAATTTATTTTGGAAATTTTGTCTGTCTAGTATCAAAGGCTACTTCTATGTAAATGCAATACGTTTCAACTAGATTTGCAAATTATTATATCTTGACAATATAAAAAGCTTTGGATTGAACATTTAACATTATTTTCAAGATACAAAAGTTTCAATGTTTAAAACAGATTAAAAAAAAATAATAATAAATAAATATTTCCGTTAAATAACTAGGGTAAAATTAGGAATTCAAAAAAGATGATTTGACAACAAAAGTCGGATCTGACATGGGAAGTAAATTTTGCTATGACCTTTTGTGTGATGATAGATTGAAACCAATTGGATTATTTATCTAATTTTAAAAATCAGTTTTTATTATTATTATTTTTATTATTACAAAATTTAGAAGATAAAAATCAAAGACGACGTTACAATTATCGTAAATTAGGACGATCACATTTGAACAAGCATCTTGACCTTTGCGCTTAAAAAAAATTACGCAGTTGATATTACTTTTTTATTTACAGTTTTCGAAATTTTATTTTTTTCTAGAAAGAATAACTTTATAATGTGCATATAACTTTCGAAAATTTTATTTATTTTATTATACATATATATATATATATATATATATATATATATATTGGAATTTTTAAAATAATTGTAAAACTCAAAGAAATAAAGAAATATATTATTTTAAAATTGAAGTTTTAAATATATATATTAGAAAAGTTTTCTATGTTCTCAAAAGATGTTATTTTCAATTTAAAAATTTAAAACAAATAAACATTTTTACAAGTATATTGTGATTATTAATCATACTGACATGAAAATTTATTAAATAACAGACTTTATAAATATTAAACACAGCAGACTTGAAATGTTTACAAATTTTTGTTTTACATCTTATGCAGCCATATGTTTCAAATATGCCATCATAAACTGAAACGCAAATGCTAGAGTGATTTCTTTTCAGAAAAATAATAGAAAATTTTCTTGCTTCATTTTTTTATTCGCTGTTATAGCTATACATTTTACTAAAGTTTAAGAATTTTTTTCTTCAAAAATATTGCAAATAATAATAATAATAGTAATAATAATAAAGTTTAAAGCGCGTTTTTCATTTTTATTATTTTTACTTGTGTATGTACACTGTTAAAAATTTCAACAGAAAACTCTGTGAAATCTATTACATACTTACCAACATCCTAATTAATATTCCGTAGTGTTGTTAGTCTCACCCTTTTTTTTCACACCAGTAAATTTTTATAGTAATATTCTCCAAATGCAATTACGATTAAATAAGAAGAAAAATACTCTAAAAAGATACTGATATGAAAAAGAAGGCGGGGCTAACAAGACTGCGGAATATTAGTTAATATGTTGGCAAGTATGTCTATTATCTTAAGTCTTACGTAAAATTACAGAGAAAAATAAACGGAGATGTTCAAAAACTTTTTTTATACATTAATTTTAATAACTAATATTAATTATATTAATTATTGTTGAGAATATATTTTGGATTTGGAATGCTTTTTCTAAAGTAGAAACAGTCATTTTTAAGTTTAATTAAAATATTAAATAATAAAATTACGTAAAAATACAGAATAAAGATTCAGAATCTCGATTATTCACTTATAACTAAGAATGACTATTAATTTACAGAGACTCTGGGTATATATTTACATTAAATTTACAGAAATTTTTAACAATTTATATCTATCCTAAAATTTATTGCTACGAGACTTTCAACTGCACGAATATTCTTTATTGCTAGATATCAATCTGAATATATAATACAACTATATAAAAGAAAATGTATATAAAAGGTATAAGAGATAGTATAAGGCAAAGCACAATTCAAATGAATGATATAAAAAATCTAAATATTAATGTTTTGCTAAACTATTGTTGGAAAATGTTGAATTCATTTGTATTCTATGCAGGTTCGGAGAGATTGCGCTTAGTTTTAACTATAATTAAATTGTTAACAATAATTATTGCAATTAAATGATAGTCATGTATGGTTTTTATAAAAGAATATTTTTGAATTAGGTGTAGCTGTTTCAATTTAATAATAAAACAAACGGAAAAATAAAAGAAATTAAAAGATAACTAAAACATTTTATTTAAAGGAAAAGAAAAAATAATAATTAAAAAATAGTAATACCAGATGATTTAAAAACAACAATTAGTTACTAACTAATACGTTTAACTTAAAATTAGTCCAATTCCTTTTCAGTTTGAATGTTTTCTTGTTTGCTGACCTAATCTGTCACAGTCCATAATCGTTGAACCTATTGTTGCTAATGGTGCAGCTTTCGTTCAACCACTTGCCTGAAATGATATATACAAACTAGTCTATAAGAAATTGTTTAATTTAAAAATATTTTGCAATACTACCATTCTATAGAAACTCCTAGGAAGAGTAAGGAAAATCAGAGCAATCATTTTCGAAAACAAGACAAAATATGATTGGTTTTAGACGCATGAAGCAATCAACAATCACATTCAAGTCGGTACTTCATTATTAATGTTGTACAAGTACTTGGAGTCTCAGCGTATAGACTCCTAAACAAGATGCCTTCTGCTAATTTTAAGAAGTGATATATGATATATGTAATCGACGTTACTTTGATTCTATTCGCCTTTTATGTATATAAAGCCCACTTTAAAATATTTTTGGTGGCCGTTGAATAAAAAAAGTCACGCAATCTGTACCAGGTGGCGCTGTCTACCACCAAATTTCCATCTAGTTTAGGAGGCTATGCTCAGCGCGACCACTCTTTCTCGCCAATCCGTTATGTGCACAATCTCTCCTACCGCGTAGTCTTTCTTAGCTTTACCCATTATGAATATTATAATAAATAAATAAATATGAAGATAATTTTAATTTTATTTATATTAGTAGATACAGTAAACTTCCGATTATCCGCGGACTTAAAAACAAGGGCGGGATTAAGAGAAAGAGTTTTCTCAAAAAGAAGTGATTTTTTTTTTTTTCCTTTTTAAAGAAACATATATATATATATATATATAAATGTAAAAAATTATGATTTTTTTTTTTTAATCTCTTTGTACAGTACAATAGGTTACCAGGTTACCAGAAATGTTAACGTTTTAATTTATTTCGAAACACTGTTAGCACGCGTAGTTTTTTTTTTTTTTTTTTTTTTCACATCACTTTTTTTGAAAGGTATTTTTCTACATATTTTATTTTAATTACATATTGAAGAAAATTTCACTACAAATAAAAGGGTGTGTAAAAAGAGGGGGATCCGGAATAAATTAAAATGTTGGCATGTTTGCGGTATTATGACTTTATTAAACGACGAAATTCAGTAATATCCTATTTTGCCGTTATGAGTTTCTGACTTCAATTTTAATTTAAATAGTACCAAATATACATTACTTAAGTGAATGCTTTAGTTTATTCTCTTTTTATGAAAAACTATTTTCTTTTAAATTTGGAAAACTAATCATTCATTTCTAGTCATCTTTATGAAATACCTCAAAACTTTCTATTCTATGCAATATTACTTGTGGTAATGAAATGATTTCAGGAATCTCTTTTTATAATATATATATATATAAGAAAGTAAGAATATTAATAAACAGTTTCCATATTACTTTCAAAGCATTTATTTTCCATTTTCATATCTATATATAGCTATTCCAATAATGCGTAATATGTATTCAGTTTATTCCGGGGAAATTCATCTAAAATAGAGACGAAGTAAAGTAAAATTTAAATCTCCCAATCACGAAATATAACTCTTAATTATATGTCGCTAATATTCCAAATCTTAGTTCATTTTATTGAAAAGTTTATTTTTATTCAAAATAAAAACGAAATTAACTTTCGCTCTGATAGATGTTCCTCAAAGTATTATTTCAAGAAATGATGCTAGTTTTTCGGAATTTATTTAAATGAAACAGTGATGAAAATTTTTCTTTCAGTTATTCAGTATTTGAAAGATATTAATGGTTTCTTCATATTTTCATCCTTGTAATTCCTTCGAATTTAATGTCAAAGTATTCCATTTGTAGAATTTTGTGTGTTTCTGTCAAAAATTGTTATCATTATTATTATTACCATTAATATTATTATTACTGTTATTATAAAATATGATTAAAAACATAATTTTCGTGAATAACGTTTATAAGTTTTATTATTTTTATTAACATTAATATTATTATTACTGTTATTATTACTGTTATTAAAGTATATGATTAAAAACATAATTTTCGTGAATAATGTTTTTAAATTTTAATATCAAACTTGTGCGAAATTTTCTCGATTTCTTTTCTTTGTTATTACCTTTAAAATTTGAAAGTTATAAGTCTTATACCAATTTTTATTATCATTAATATTATTATTACTGTTATTATAAAATATGATTAAAAACCTAATTTTCGTAAATAACGTTTTTTAATTTTATTACCAAAATTATGCGAAATTTTCACACTTTCTTTCCTTTTTTATTACCTTTAAAATTTGAAACTTATAAGTCTTATACCAATTTCACCACCCAATTTAAATTTTAATTCATCAGAAGCCAAATTATTATTAGTATTCGTGGGATGAAACGTTAATGATTGTTAAACCAGAAGATTATAAAGAAAAGTTTAAAAATAAAATTTATATTTGATGACCCTGTTTTCATACTCCTCACCTCCCCACCCCCCGGCAAGATTGTTTTAGAATAAGACCTCTATGGCAACTTTTAAATTTTTGCCGGCATGTTGGCGATGCCTTTTATTTTTTTATTCACTCATTTTAGCATATATATATATATATATATATATATTTATTTATTTATTTATTTATATAAAAATCCTCGTACCTGTTCTGATTATGCTTTATATTATTGCGTCATTTAGTAAATTTATGACAAAACTTCTTACCGTGCAGCTATATATTCTAAAACTAGCAGTGAGGACGTGTCCAAAATGCTGGAGGGATGCCAGCTTTACTGACAGTTTGAAATTTGGAAAACATCCAGTAATTCCGCGCTCTGTTAATGCTCAATTTCTCTGTCAGATGACAGTCACCCCAATTTTAGGATTGGACTCGTTGAGTTAGCACGTGCACAGATGCTTCCATGGTTTCATGAAATGTGGTTGAATAATATTTTGTTTATATCTTCAAAATATTGCTAGGACTCGTTAAATTTATTATTTCACTATCGTATCGTATCTACAAAATTTAATCGTAACTGGTCCACGTTAGAAAAATATTATATAAATACTTGCCAACCATCCCATTAATAACCGTACAATTGTTAACGCCTCCTGAAAAAACGCCCCTTTTCTCACACCACTATATTTTTAGAGTTATTGTCTCCAAAAGTTGTTACAATTAAATAAAACTAAAATTACTCTAAAAAATTATTGGTGTGAAAAAAAAAAAAAGGCGGGGACTAAAAATTGTACGGTTCATAATGAGATGGTTATCAAGTATGTATATAGATTATTATTTTTAACCTGTTCCAAACAAAACACTAATGGGTTTTTTATAAAAATATTCTCGAAACAAATTCAATAAAACTATTTAGCCAAAGGCAATGGAGTTAAAATACCCTTTTATTAAGCAGTTAAGTGTTGATCATAATTATAAGGACTAAAAGTATATCTGGTTTTTCAAATATTAGATGCTACCATAGTTGACCACTTTTATCTACTTAAAAAAAAAAAAAAAAAAAAAAAAAAAAAAAAAAACTTTTTTTCAAATTTTTACGTTTTTTTATGTTTAATAGAAGATTTTTTTTTTTTTTAAATGTTGTTATTAAATTAAATACGTAAAATGAGAACGAGAAAATCTAAAATACTGTTAAATTCTTTCATTGGTGTGATTGAGGTAATAAAATGAAATTATATTTAAGTACCCACAATTATTCATATGTACATTTACAAAAAAATTTATTTGTCTGTATATTAAAAGAAAAAAAAAATCCTTTCAAATTCCCAAGTAAATTTGAATTACCACTTTAAAAATATTTTGTAATAAGAAAAATTTTAACCTTCTACTCCATTAATTTTCTATATTTAAAAATAAAATATGTTAGAAATGTAAATTAAAATTCATCTTATTTTTTATGCCTAAGCCATGATCTTTGAACTGACGTATCAGAGTTAGAAATATTTTAAATTAAAAAAGAGAATGTTAAACTTCTATTCCTTTAATTTTTGATCAAAATAGAATAAGTAATAAAAGTAAGTTATAACTCATTTTAATTTTTATTTTTAACCCATGATCTTTAAAGTGAAGTATCAGAGATAAAAATATTTTTTATTCAAATCTTTCATAAATGTTTGTTTTTTGAATGTTTCTGAGAACTAATAACTTAATATGAATATGTTTTTATTGAATTAAAAATTTTTAAGATACAAATATGTTTCATAAGAATAAATATTTTTTAATTTTATTTAATGAGTTTTTAACACTTTATTAAAGTTTTTTTTTTTTTTTTTTAATAACGTAATATAGCCTTATAAAATAAATGAGTGTTCCTATCAGGGGGAGTTGGGGACGAAATCTCTCGGGACAAAATCTCGCGTGGGCAAAATATCGCCTACATACATAGCTGCCAATATTTTAATTTATTCCGGAGTAATTTAAGCCCCGCCTCTATTTCGTACCACTTATTTTTTAAAAATATTTTTTTCTTATTTTATCGAAGTTATGTATTGACAAAAATTTTCTATAAATAAAGTGGTGCGGGAAAAAGGCGGGGCTAAAAGTACTCCGGAATAAATTAAAATATTGGCAGCTATGCCTGCATAAATGAATGGAATGCATAAAGGAGTTGGTAATTATTAATAATATTGTATAAAATTTCATGAAAACACATACCATAGTCAGAGCACTCACATACAGACAAATATACCTCAAAATTTTTTATAAATTTTGCTTAAAAGAGTTTAAAGAGTTTAAAAGAGTTTGCTCAAAAGAGTTTAATTAACTTTTGTCAAGATTAGTCATAAAGAATTCAATCTATTTTAAAAATTTTAATTAAGGTTTCTGAACAGTGCTCAGCTTTGATGTCAGCAGTGATGTACAATATTTTTAAAATGTATTTTGAATGGTGAAAAGCAAATGATAAAATAACTTAAAATTAAATGTACATAAAATAAAAAAATTCCATTTTATAATGTATTTATTTATTTATTTTAATTAATTAGTTTATATTTCTAAGGCCCTGTGGCCTTCACCAGAGATTCCACGTGACACAAATACACATTTTCAAATAGATCGTACTATTTTTTTGATGCGATATTTTGTCCGGCAATATTTTGTTCCGCGATATTATGTCCGGATCCCCTATCAGGGAAAGAGATTTCCCGAAAGTTTAGAGTGTAAACACCTGAATGACTACTTACTTTGTTTCTGTTTTTTGATAATAAAAATAATTAAATATATGATAAGGATGTCATTATCCTAAAAAAGGAAAAATAGCAGAAAGGCTAAATTTTTTTTCAGCAAAATTTTTGTTATTTTAAAACTGATGGCTGAATATATTTGTAATTTTAGACATTAACAGAATATGTTTGTGACACCAATACTGGTTGTTGCATGAAAATCTATGCAAGAATTAGAAAAATTATTTCCAGAATTTAATTTTAATAGTCTTTATTACTGGTACAGGCGCCACTACTGGTGGGCTTACCCTTCAGGATTTTTTCAACATTAAAATCCTGTATGATACTTATCTTTATAATATAAAATATTATTTTAACAGTTTTATGATAATTATTGCTTTTTTTTATGTGTACCAATATTACAGAGAAAGTACATGAATGTCAAAAACAAAGCGAATGTCTCAAGGAGGCGAGATGGAGCATAGATTTATCATTAAGGGGGTCCGGGACACCAAAATTGACCAAAAAAAAAAAAAAAAGGAAATTTGTTTGTATTCTTAAAAAAAAAAACTTCACTCTTTTCTGAATCGAATGCTACAAACCGCATGTTTCTCCGGCAAGTAGTTAAAAAGATATAGCAATGTTTGTATTATTATTATTATTGCTATTATTCTAATTGTTGAAAACATGATTTAACCTGACAAATAATCGCCTTTAGCCTTTTAGCTAAAATGTCTAAAGAGTATTTTAGTGTTTTGTTTTTTTTTTCTGTTTTTTTAGTTGGTGTGTGTGTCGAAGAAAGGCGGGGTGATTTATACATTTCATTACTTTACAAAAACTAAAATCTAAAATTAAGCATTTTACAAAATTCAGTTTAAACCTTGGTTGTAAATATTGAACTTCAGTTTACTTCTATATCTAATACAATATCATTTGCCTGTGTAGATATGAATATTGGATAAAATTATTATATTCTATTTGATGCAGTGTTAAATATATCATCAAATTTTATTAATTTAAAATTTAAAACTGCCATATCAACTTTGTGCATATTAAAATATATGATAAACATGCGTATACTGCGTAAATATGTCTCTTTTGAAGTAGATTTTTTTAAAACCTGAATTCCTAAACTTATGTGCAAAATTTCAGCCATTTATCTCAGAATGGAATTTTTCGTACTTTCTAAATTTTAAAACGTTACCCAAGTAGCACAGGAACGTTCTGTGAACGTCTAATAACGGTTTCAATAGTTCAAACACCGTGTTTCGTGTCAAAAGAACGTTCTAAAACACGTTCAGAAATGGTATTATTTAGAACGTTCTGAAAATGTTTGATTTGTACCATCTATAAAACGTACAATTCTAGTTCTATATAGAACGTTCAAGTGTAACACCGTCGTAACACGTTCTGTAACAGTGTAATTATAACGAATATGACAAAATGACTTTTTAGTACTATTGGTTGAGAAACTAGGTTAATCATGAAAATTTTTGACTTCAGTTTTTGATTTTTTTACACGTTTTCTGGCGTGAGGAATCCGGAAGTCAAAAGGTTGGTATGGTATCGGCACCTATTAGCGTGATAGCCCGTTAGTCCATGTACACGATATCTCAAGAACAAATGATTGCAGAGAGATCGGACCAGTTTTAAAATATCGCTTATGATATTGATAAGAATCCTATTGAGAGTTTTGTAACACTCTAATTTAAAAACTTCGTAAGTTATTCGAAATTTATAATTTTTAGCTTGATAGAGAATAGAGCATTTTTTACATTTTCAGTTTAACGTTTTGTTAGCACGTCAGTAAAGAATGCTTTTCAAGAATCAGTAGCGGTGAGGTGAAAAAAAATTACAAAATTTTAAACTCATGGAAAAAATTTGTGAATTTTGTATTTCATGAATCAATGTATGGAATTCAACCAAACTTGTTACATAATTAGATCTTGCCCTAAATTGGAGGTTATTTAAATTTCATTTAGGATATATCGTCCGATAGATTGCGGTGCTATGTAATGAAACCCTCCATTTATGGGACGGCTATATCTCAGCTTCTATAGTGTACAAATGCATTAAACTTAATATATTGGTATATATCATTATAACCTCTGCTAATATAATTTGGATGTATACATTGTCCAACAGGTGGCGTTGTAATCTGCAATTTAATCATTTTAACGGAAAGGCAATATTTTAACTCTTGTGATTTAACACTTAAATTTTGTGATACACTGAAGTTATAAGTGAAATCGATTTTATGTAAAGCTTTACTGGTCCATTTTGGATGCACATCGGCCAACAGGTAGCGTGGCTATGTTGCCATGTAATCTCATAACGGAAACGAAAAATCTCAACTTCTGTGATTTATAAATGTTGTAAATTTGGTACGTGAAATTAATATTACGTAAAACTCTACAGATTGCCTTTGGGTGCATATTGAACGACAGGTGGCACTGCCACGTTCCAATATTTTCCATTCACAGAAAGGCTATCTATCAGCTTCTGTAATATATATACTCACCAAACCTTCTGTGTGGCATACATTTGATATACATTATTGATTCAATTTGGCTGTATAACGAGTAATAGTCAAACAGTTTTTTATTATTATTATTATTATTATTCATAGGACATTGTTTTTTCCCCTAGGAATAAGTATATGGGGATGGGGGAGGGGTGGATAAAAATTTTCACTATGATTATCTTTCAAAAGAATTCGATATCACCTTTAAAACGAATAATTGAACCATCCTTTTCTGATGATTTAAAACAAATTTACCGTTTTTTTTTTTTTTTCATTTGTCATAATAATAATAAACCCTTAGAAAAATAAATTTTCTAAGATCTTCTACATAGCATAAAAATGATTGTCTTCTGTCATGAAAATCTGCTAATCAAGGAT
Source organism: Salticus scenicus (assembly GCA_963930645.1). NCBI lineage: Eukaryota > Metazoa > Arthropoda > Arachnida > Araneae > Salticidae > Salticus > Salticus scenicus. The sequence continues at coordinate 77,983,154 of OZ005662.1, read as the reverse complement.
GTTATTGAATAAATAATCTACTGCTTGATCAGCAAACTGCACAAGGTTCGGTCTGCATTGCATCAACATAATTGAAGAATGTGACAAAAATTTTCGCGCTTTAACTTAACGATAAGCAAGCATCTGCTATTACAGGAAGTCAAACGGTTTGGCAGTTTTATCGCTAATTTGGCTATTTTTTTCCTCTCTTTAATTATTGCTTATATTTTTCTTTCTTTTCTTTCTCTCATCCACAGATATGGATAAGAAAAATCCAAAATTTGACCCGAAAGTATTGTTTTTTGGGTCAAATTTTGAAACTGATTTTTTGCAATATTTTTGCACATTTTGAGGTCCCCTGAATCCAAAAATCAGGTTTTTGTATTTGATCTGTGTGCGTGTGTGTGTGTCTTTGTGTATGCCTGTACGTGTATGCCAGTTATCAGCACATTTCAAAAACAAATAATTCCAGAATATGAAAACTTAGTATTCTACATTTGAATCATGTAAGGGGATGCTGCACTTAGCTTTTCCTTGAGATCAAGCAAATGCTTCGTGTACAGGGACGTCCAAGATAATTCAAATACATTAGGTATGTGAGCGAAATTTTTTTGCTATTTACAGTTTAATATCTGTAGCCTGTACTAAACAAAAATAAGTTAACATATATTTTTTTATATGCATAAAAGTATGTTTAGTGTAAAATATGGCATGAAAATCATTCCCCATTCATCTACAGGGCTACCTAGGAATGATAATTAATACTTCAAACCTACAGAGTAAACAAAGAAATTTTTTAAGTGGAAATTTTAACGCTTTTTTTCCCCTATAATTACACGTTTTGAGGTTTCCTGAATACTAAAATCAAATTTTTAATGGTTAATCTTTGTGTATGCCTGTTATCAGCTAATTTTAAAACAAATATTTGCAGATAATTCAAATTTTGTATTTTGAAGTTTATTTTGAGGTTGCTAAAAATGTTTGTTCAAGATTAATAAGCTTGAAAGAGTGGTGAGAAAGAAAGTTGACTGAAAAATTTGGAATGAACTTTTAAATTTAATAATAGCCAAGAATTTTTTATAGTAGGCATTATGCAATATATTTAAACGGGGTCCCCCCCCTCCTCATTGAGAGAGTTATTCGTCAAATAATATCTGTTCCTAAAACTAGTTTGAAATTTTTGAAACGTAGATTTATAGATAGTATTTGTTATCTTACACTTTAATCTGCAATCTGCATTTATAGTATTCAAATGCTAGGTAAGAGTAAGAGACAGCCATGTGAGTGTCCCACGAAATTATTATTAATATTTAAATAAAAACAGTCTTTTTTAAATACTGATAATGCATAATTAAGTAGTAATTTTTATTTTATTTTTATCTATTTATTTATTTGGGTTGAGAAGTGATGTGTCTGTCAAATGAAAGAAGAGATTTAATTGATGGTCTACATTCATGATGACGGTCGTTATCAAAAAAAAAAAAAAAATAGCGATACCTTCAAGTTTCACACATTATAAAATCCAAAATTTTGCTTCAAATTATCTTGGAATGGCGAATTTTGGTTGGTGGGTATTGATTAAGTGTGTGTAATAGGCACTTCGGTGGTATTTCGCGAAACTTCTAACTTACCCGCCGAAGAGGGAGAGTAAAAAGTGGGTAAGACGCTGCCGAAAGCAATGGAAACCCAGACTAATCATGTTGCGAGCGGAAGAACCATTACCAAACGCAGCTGGAACATCAACTTAAGTTTCGATTGATTTCAGCGATTTTTTTTTTTTTTTTCTTTTGAAATTTTGTTAATAATGACATGGAATTTTGAGAATTTATTTAAATATACTATGCAGCAAAGCGGGCAAAGCCTGCTACTGTTTATTTAAAGCATACTTAGATATGCTACACGAAACGTAATAAAATTATCAAATACTGTTCGTATGCACATAAAACATGTTTCCTATAAAATATTTTATTGTTAGCTTATGATTCATAAGGCCATATAGAAATATTTAGATATATTAGAGGATAATAAGCGAAAATTGATCGAAGTGTGTCTTAAATTTTGTTAAACGTTTTCAACTTTCCAACAAGTTAAAAATATGCTTAAAATTTAAGTTTGCCAACACCATTGTCTGTCTATTCGTTCTCAAATTTCAAAAATATATTTTATAATTCCTCAGTTACATCGTAACCGTGCTCATTTTTTATTGAAAGTATGTGTATACCGTAAGCGGTTTGATATGGGGACTCACTAAAATTTTAAACGTACAAAAGTGTATGTTTAGGTGTAGGGTGCAGGTGTTTTATAAACTAAGTGGTCCGCATGATTTTTCTCTTTTGTTTATTACTAAATATAGTAAAAATGTAGCAATTTCTGTAATATTTCAATAAAAATATAAATATCTTGCGCATTAGTAAAACAGAAAAAAAAAAAAAAACTAGTTATACTGTGACGGCTTTAAAAGTTTTTTTTTTTATTCCATTCTATATAATAGCGTCACCAACGATTTATTCGCACAAAATTTCAAGAAACTTAGCTTCTCACAATTAACTTTCTATACATATAATTTCGTACAATTTTCACCAATAGGTGCTGCTGTATAGGCAACTGGAAATCCCAGACACTAACAGCAACGCCACATTGTGGATAGATTACATCCGAATTGAATCAGCATACATTTTATTAATATAAATATCATATACCAATTTTGGTGGATTTAAATAACAATAAATAACATACGAAATATATATACCTTAGAAGAACTACCTACTCTGAGAAGCAAGGTTTTACCTTATCAGAAACGAAATTAAATTGTCGTCTGTTAGCTTTTTGTACCCAAATAAAATCAGTACAGATTTACATGATTTCCATCACATGTACAAGCTTAGTGTATTTATAACTATAGATGATTAGATGGAGCCTGTCCAGTAGGATTGCAATATAGAAGCAACATGTTATGAAAGCCACATATTAAAATCTAATTAGCAGTAATTTAAGTCTAGCCAAATATTAAGTTTGTTTAAATGCTGTCCACTGGCTCGTGAGAAACAGAGTCCAAAATTTTCTTTCTGACACACATACAAGGACATTTTCTAACAATAGTCGAATCATATTCCAAAAATCACAAACTGTGTGAATTTATCAAAAGTCGGAAATTTTCACGAATCCAATACTTTCTTCTTGACAGATGTAAGTAAAATAATAATAATAATAATAAACGGTAATCATACGCTTGATCAAATCTTGAGGTTGAAATAATTAAAAACAGCTAAAAAAAATGTTTTATTTATTTATTAATTTATTTATTTTCTCCTATATTAACCCTTTGCCGGGCCTAGTGCTCTAAACCGCTATACATAGTATTGCCAAATTGAGGGACTCTTTTATTTAACGAACACCAATAATTTTGAGGAGTGATATTTGATATACATAATGGACGAATAAACTTCGAAGTGATTAGACAACCGATGCAGTAGAAATTTATTGGTGGATATTGAACAAAAAAAATCCTTAAATTTGACAACATTCAAAAAAGGAGAGGGAAATTCAATAGGACCGGCAAAGGATTAAATTAAAGGTTTAAAGGATAAAATTTCGATCCGTGCAGTCATCTAGAATAACGTTTAGTATAAAAATACACAGATTATTTTTAACTAATGGTTGTGAAATGATTATATATATATATATATATATATATATATATATATATATATATATACACAATACTGATAATTATTCAAAAAAACTTTTTGTACATTTGGCAGAAAAATTACTGAAGCACGTTTCATATATACTAGCAAACCCGTGCGGTATTTTCGCACTTTATTTCTTTTCTTATTTACCTTTAAAATTTGAAACTTATAAATATTATATCAATTTCACCCCTTAATTAAAATTTTAATTTACCAGAAGCCAAATTATTATTAGATCCAAATAAATATTGTGCAATAGTGAAACCAGAATTATTCAAAGAAAAGCTTCAAAATAAAATTCATGGTTTATGACTCAGTTTTCATACTTCTGCAGGCAGTACGGTTTTAGTAAAGGACCCCTGTGACGCCTTTTAAATTTTAATCGCCAAGTATGCAATGGCATTTTATTTATTTTAGCGTAATTTTTTGTAAAAAAGAAAAAAAAAAATCCTAGACTTAAATTGATAATATTTTTTTATGATTGCGTTTTGTAGCCAATTTATGATAATATATCATGTTCTGTTTATATCCTTGAAATATTGCTAGGTTTATACTGACTCTTACAAAGATTTTGCAGAAATAACTTTCAAAAGTACATTTCTCATAAAATAATGTCCTCAAACAAATATCGTCATGTTTTCTTTATTAGATCATTGAACTGAATCCGCGTGTTTAAATATTGTTCATTTTTAAATACTATTTTTTATCCTCACGTATTTTATTAATTTTACCACTATCGTATCATTTCAAAAAATATTAATTGAAATTGGTCCTCGTTAGAGAAATATTATATAGATATTAGTTTGATCACTAATTTTTATCATCAATCTACTTTTTTATAAACAGCTTAAGACTAAGATTATGACTCGATAAATATTTACTCAACAAAACAGTTTAGGTGCAAATATTTTGATTTACTAGAGCTTCAATAATATTTCTGCCGACAGTATATGGAGTAGCATCATTCACAACCGCTCTTTCGTGCCGGCAAAATGTTTTTAATATTTTTTGAAATAGCTCACAATTTTTAAAATGAATAGTTGAATCAAGCTTCTGTAATAATTTGAAATAATTGAATTTATATATATATATATATATAAACAAATAAATAAATAATATTTTTTTCCATTATTGGTTTTTTTCCTTTCTCTCATTTTTTTCATAAATGTAAAATGCAGAAATAACTGCTTTTAGTTGAACAACGTGGATTTGTTTAAGAAAATATAAAATACAGTTTTGTAATGGCCACGACGTACTAGCTTGATTTTGTAATTATCATCCTGTTTAGTTAGATAAGCTTTCCTTGAAGTGGCATTTTATGTAATTCAATAAAACAAGCATGCAACATTTTAAATACATGACGAATTTTTATATCTTGCCTCATCATAAAAATAAACTATTTAACAAAATATTGTTAAATACAAACTCTGTAACATAATATTTAAATAACATTTTTTTAATACAATTGTTGAGTTCTGCATTTTTCATTAAAGTAACTACATAAAACAAAAATAGTTTTTTTCCCCCCTAATAATTAAATAATGACTGTGCCACAAAATGAAAAGGACTACTTGTGTTGTTTTATCTCAAAATAGAAAGCTGCCAAATTTGACTAGACCGCCAAATTACCAACAAGGGTTGCCAGTTCCATAATTTTCAGGCGCGAAAACCAAATGATTTCATATCAATTTTCTCATGTTGATGACTTTCTGATTATCAAAGAGAGACGTAAGAGTGAATTTACTTTATATATCTTACATACATATATTTTGATACATTATTAATACTTTATTCATACTTATAATAAAAGTTTGTATATAATTATTAATCAGATGCTAAAAAGTTTGACTTGTTATTTTTAAGTTTTTTTTTTTTTTATCTCGAGAAATTGAAAAATGCTGTTAATGTAAATCTAACTACTAATTTGTTTTCTAACAGCATTTGAATATTAGTATTACCAATGAATAAATTTTACAAGCAAAACTTGTCACAGAATAGTATTATGACATCAAATATTTTTTCTGTTATAAATAAGCGGGATTTTTGTGTAAAAAAAACACATAATTTAAATTCCTCATCAAGAGAAAAAAACATATATTAATTTCTTATAAATCTAATTTTAAGGTATGTGTGCTTGTGTCATTTTGTCAGTCTTAATAAGGGTATGGTGGACGTTGAAAATCTTTCTTTGAAATTATTGTCTTACAATTGTTTGTATTGCATATAATGGGTCGTTCAATGTAAAGTGAATTATTTCCTTCTAAATAGATTTTGAAATAACGAACTTTTTGCAAATTTATATGTAGGAAAACAATTTAAGATTTTGTAAGCATTACCTATTTTTAGCGTTTAAAACAAATCAGAGTAGTAAGAATTTATAAATTATAAGAAAAATAACTTAGAAGTTTCATTTTTATAATTATTTAGAAGTTTTAGTTTTCTGAAAAAACAATGTCAGGCCATTTATGGGATTTTAATGCAATAATTAGAGGTTTTTCACTTTTATAATGAAAGATGTAACTAAATGTGGTAAAATTAAGCAAAAATATTCATATTTAAAAAATGTGGAGTTTACACCGGTTTCACAGCGTATGTTTCACAGTGTCTGTATATGCATTGAAATGTATGAATATTAAATATATTAAAATTTCCTGAATACTACCAAAGTTTAAAAAATTAAAATTACAAATTTCAATCTTTTTTTTAAATTGTTTAAAATGCTTTAGTCTTAAGTTTTTACTTCGATCTTATATTATTATAGTTTATAAATATACTCTAAATGCATCTGTACATTTATTTTGTGGATTTATTTATATATATATATATATATATATAATTTTTGAATTAGAAAAAAAATAATTGCATGAAAATTCCACAGTTAAAAATATTACAAAAATAAAAATTAACTCATCAATCGATCCACAAAGTAAAGCACAAATGTATTCAGATTATACTAATAAACAATATTAGTGCAAAATCAAGGAGAATTTTCAAAAATTAAATAACGTAGATATTTTTTTTTTTTTTTTTTAATATTATGAATTTTATTCTTTTAATTTTTATAACCGTTTATGACCATGTACGTGTGATTCTACTGGTCAGACAGAAAATTATATTTCAGTTTCAATATCCATGTAATAAATGCTAAAAAAGAGATTATGTATTAGTTTTCTTAAATTCAATAACATCGATTTTCTCAAGAGATGTGAGTAAAAGCCTGCTTATAAAAATGCTAATTTAATTTAATGTTGTAAATGTTTACAGTCAGTTACGGTTAATATTAAGAGAACATGTTTAAAAACAGAAATTTATTAAGAAATAAAAACAGAAATTTTACAAGAAATTTTTATAACAACAGTTTCTAAAATTTCCGTTTTATGGCAGAATTTCTTGAGATTATTAATTTCTTATCCAACATTCATTTTAAATTCGTATATTTTTTAAAGTAAAAAAATTTATTTTACATTTAGCTATTTATTGTATTAAGTTTCATGTTTTTATATTTTTGACAAAATATACATATATATATATATATATATATATATATAGAGAGAGAGAGAGAGAGAGAGAGAGAGAGAGAGAGAGAGAGTGTGTGTTTGAAATTAAGATAATTTGTGAGTTGCGTTTTACTATATAGCAGTTCGTAAGATATCTTTCTTGTAAAATACTAATAGATAGCAGCACTACTCCGAAATTCACTTAAAATTTACGAATGCGTAGTTGCTTTAATAATATTTCGGTGCTTTCTTTTTTCACTTGAAGAAGATTCGGACTGATAATTTGACCTGAAACAGCTATTGCGTTTCTTTTATTTTCAATTTATAACCTATTTGTCACCTTCAAATCAAATGGTAATGAAGTAAAAGAAAAAAAAAGTGCATTAAAATTTAAATAAAATCTTATTTATAACCGTTATGTTTATGCATAATGTATAAATTTCATAGTATAACAGCTTTTTACTTTTGTTTATTTTAAATAATTTCTTTAAAAGAGAAATCTTTATTATTTATTTATTTATTTATTTGTAGTATTTATTGGAAACAATGGTAGTATATAGCTGAAAAGATTAAACTTATTAAAATTAAAATTTAATTAAAATTAATTTGTTTTTTTTTTATTCATTCATTTCTTTTTAAAGGAAAATGTACTTTTTCGTTTTATTATATTCATCGAAATCAAATGGTAATATAATGGAAAGAGCAGGGGCTATAAAATACATGCTTCAAAATCTAAAGAGGTACAGTTGACTTTAACATTGTAGTTCTTAAATAATAACAGATCCACCTGTTGTTGATAAATACTCATTTTATCATGAGATATTTAGATGAATTTTTTTTTTTTTTTTTTTTTTTTTTTAGCTTACTTAATGATTTTTTACCAAGCAACATACATTATATATAATATATATATATATATATATATATCAGTCGAACCTCGTTTACGGGAATCTCATGGGGAATAAAAAAAAATTGTTCATGTTATCAGTAGTTTATATTGTCAGTAACTGAGAAACTGACCTTTGTTTTAGCGGGGATTGTGGAAACTATTCACGATAAGCGGTTTACGTTAATTAGATTCGACTATATATATATATATATATATTGTATCAGGAAAAAAAAAGTAAAAAATGTACAAATTTAAACTCTCAAAGTACAGAGTATTGTTATAAAGTTTGGAATAAAATCACAACACAAAATATGGAATAGAGTTTCATATTTTTTTCCCTTTATTTTTCTCATATTCCATTTTCAGATTTAATGCATCTTTTTCAGACGTGAATTTTACTGTAATAATTTGCTTAAGTCAACTCTGATAGACAAGTTTAATGCATCTGAATGTTTGCATACATGTATTTCAATTTAATCTTTAAAGCGTTTTTATTATACCTCTTTAATTAATTGATTACGAAAATATGTCTGCTATATTCAATATTTAACATTCTTCAATGAAAAAATAAAGAAATAATAAAGAAATATAATAAAGAAATTTCTAAAAATATTTCTTCTTGTAACCAAATATATTTATGTTAAATGTGTAAAAGTTATTCTCACTTAACCCTTTGAGGGACAAGATAATTTTGATCATTTAAAATTATCTGCCACCAGTACGTACAAACAAATATAAGTGATTAAAAAGAAAAATGGAGTTTTTCTTCTATATTATTAAAGTAAAACTTTGTAAAAAAAATTCTTGGACAAGTTTTTACAGTTGGGAATTAAAATTAGGTTTGATATAATGTATTCCAAAGCCTTTGAAAGGGTTAAACGAATTTAAATAAATAAAAATGTATAAGTCTGCGTAGCTTTATATTTTTCTTTCATCTGAATTATATAGATATCTACAAAAATATAATTAAGTGAACCTGAACATTTATGTTACAAACAATACTCTGGTTAATATAATCCTTTTTTTTTTTTTTTTTTTTGGTATCTGGTTGCGTAAAAACATTATGTAACATTGGGCATTATGTAAAATCACAATGCACAATATTGTTTTAATTTAATCTTTTAAAGTTTTATTTTCGTATGCATTTCGCATTATTAAGATATATATTTTTGAAAAATTTAAACTGTTGTTCTGAATTTATCATTTTTGGTGTATAACGTACAAAACTCATAAATATTAAATATGTACATAGTAGACATACGTTGTACAGTATCTAAGAACTACAATGCCGTATATTTATTAAGAGTATATTGTACTGTATGTAATTAAGGAATCTGTCAATTTTATGATTAATAATCAAATAGTAATTCAGATAAAGCTAGTCTGAATACACACAAGTGTAAGCACATATGTAATCCACAGAATAATTATTGTGCATCTTTATATACGTATACAGATGATGGGGGACCAAATAAGAAAAAAAGCCATACTTTCGAATTTAAACATTTTGTCGGAAATATTGAGAAACATTTGATGGATACTTTGTGGGTGTAAATAACATGTTATATCACATATGTTTTAAAAAAAAATGCCCCAAAGATAAGAAAAAAGCCACTAATAAAATTATATTTTTACATATTTGGCACCATCTTGTAATTAATAATGCTTGAAATTTATTGTAGTTTTAGCATGTTTTTATGACGCTCTTTTTAATTATCATTTATAATTCACCATCACAGAAAATTTCTTTAACGAAATTAAAGACTTTCAAGTGTTTTTTTATTTATAATAGGCACGGTTTTTAATTTATTATAAGTCATTTTTAGAAAACTTGACATAGTACATTAGACACAACATTCTGTAATCTGAGATTAAGAACATTAAATTTATGCAAAAAAATGAGCATTTTTACTAAAAGATATTTATCTGCGCATGCACAAGATTAAACGAAAAAAAAATTTGGGGTATCATTTAGTGAAATGTATAGAACTCATGCAAACATTGTGAAAAATCAAAAAGATATCGTCAGCAGAATTAGTTGAAATTTAAGCACTATGAAAGACAAGCAAAAGTATAAGTATGTAATGCACATTTTTATTTTTAATAAGTCCTTGGGAATACACTGTAAGTTAATTAAATTGAAATCTTTATAAAACCACTTATCGTTCGCTTCTCTTTCATACTGCTTTAAATTTAACTAAATCTATCGATGTTATGTTTCTAAATTTCCCTGATATTGCTTTGGTTATTTTTTCAGAGTATTTATGTATTTGGATAATAAATTTTGTAAAAAAAAAAAAAAAAAAAAAAAAAAAAACTTTGTCACCATTTGTGGATGCAAAGTTAAAACTTATTTAGAAAAAATACTCATATTTCATCTTATATTAATATTTTTATGTTATATTTGTATTATGTTATGTCTAATGCACTATGTCAAATTTTCTAGAAATGGCATTAAATTGATCTGAAAACCCTTTATGTTATATAAGAAAAAAATGTTTCGCAAATTTTCAATAAAGTTAAAAATATATATATATATATATATATTCTCAATGAATGCGCGGGATACTGACAAAATTATGAATACACATAAATTAAAGAAGCCACATAAGAATAAATGCTACAGCTACAACGCATTTCAAGTGCAAATTTTTATAAATAAAAATTTACACCCCCCCTCCCCCCGTTAAGATCCCTTCTTTTCTTTCTGGACAAAATCTTTACATAAATATATGTGGAATAACATGTTTTTTATACCCATGAAGTTCTATGCACTTTATCAAGATTTCTCTATGTATTTGACAAAAAGGCTAAATCGGAAAATTACACATTATTTTGCCACTCGTCTGTATATCATGAAAATGGCTAAAAATTGACTTTTAAAGTTTAGAATTCAAGCATTCTCTGGAATAAAAAATATTTATATTAATGGATACAACACGATAAAATTGTTGTGAAATATAATTATATATATATATATATATATACAAAAGAGCAATAGTTTTATTTATAAAGTATTTATACAAAAGCTATTTCTATATGTTTTCTTTCTTTAATTTTTCTTTCTTTCTTTTTTTTTTATACTAACCTTCTGAACCAGAAAATAATGGCGTCCAATAAGTAAAAATTATGTTTTTAGCATAATCATAGACAGAGATTGGGTGAGGACGGCTTTCTTTCCTTTTACTTATGTCTAACATAATATAAAAACGGAAAAGGGAAAACGTTATCAAAACAATAAATAATATATTTAATAAGTAAATAAATAATAAACTAAGAAATGATATATTAATTGTAAATAATATACTTACTATATTTTTTATTAAAAATAATAATAATAATAATTACATTTGTTTATTATTTAATATGCCATGATAGCATAACTACATCAAATGAGTAAAAATTGCGTTGACTCATTTTAAAGAATTTTAAACATTTAATGATTACCAATTACATAGCCATGTGGAATAAGTTTAAATATCTGTAAACATAATTTTTGTAAACTGCTGCTGTAAACTGAAAATATGAATACACACATGCACTGAAATTTAAAAATATGAAGTATGTTAAATATTTTGATTAAAAAAATTATATTTAAGTATTTGGAAATTTTTAAAATTTCTTCCTTCTAACTAATTTTTAAATTTTCGTTTCAATTTCTTATTATTATAAATTAACAATATATTCTAAACTCAATTGCATATAATTTTAGCGGTGTATTGGTGCATTAATTTTCGAAAATATTTTTTATGTTGGAATATTAAAACTTTCTATGAACTTCAGCATTCAAATATATTTTTTAACTATCCATGGACTTACAAAGTAGTACCCAGAAATGTTTAGAATATACAGGGTGCAAAGTCGAGAGCAGGCCTTTATTTGCGCAACAATTGGTCTCAGACGTTCTCCAATTACAAAATACATTTTTTTAAAAAATGTAAGCATTCATTATATGACATGTTTAAATTAAAAAAAACAATTTATTCAAAATCACAAAAATTAGTAATTTTTATACGGTTTTCAGGACGCTAATAGTAAAAGTTGACTTTCCACTTAAAAAATATAACACGAAAAGTTTCACTTTCGTGCGCCCAAAATTGTCTGAGATAGTTAGTTTCAAAATTTAGGATTATTTCGCATTTTCTCGGGCTTTATTAAAAAAACAATGAAAAATTCTTTAATAAAGCCCGGGAAAAAGCAAACAAATTCCAAATAGGATATTTAAACCGATCCCTTATTGAAGGCCGAAATATGTTAGAAAATCTAAACTTTAAATATCTTGTTCCATTTTGGGAGAATATAAATGAAACTTTTTGTTAGGATGAGTGTCAATTTTTTTAAATATCACTATAGGGATCTGGAACTGTATAAAAATTTAGTTTTTGTAATTTTGAAAAAAATAGATATTTTAAATTTAAACTTGTCATACCGCTCATATTTTTATAAAAAAATTTTGTAACTGAAACTATATGTTTGCGACCAATAGTTGCGGAGATAAAGACATTCTCGTGATTATCTTTGTACCCTGTATTAAAAAAAATTAATATATATATATATATATATGTATGTATAAATGAATTTTTAATCGTAGTTAAAATCAGGCAACCGATATAAGATCACTGAAACCACATAGAACAATGAGAAGGAAATTACAACAAATTTAAATAACCTGTGGAGACTGATTGTGATTTATTGAAACATTTATTTTTGTTTATTTATTTTTATTTTATTTAACTTCAATCTAATCATACATTTATTCCTAGATTATTCGTTGCAATCTTAATAATTTTGCCGGTGCGTAAAAACGACATGAAACTTAAATCAAAAGATACAAACAAGCAACGAGAAGAAAAAAAAAAAAACCAGCATTTTTTTTTTTTTTTTTTTTTTAAGGAAAAGCTCAGAACGGTGAAAAAGAAGAAGAAAAAAAAAAAAAAAAAAAAAAACTCGTCAGGGGTGACCTTTTTCACCGTTGAGCACCAATGTACGATTTCGTTCGTTCGCAGCTATACCAGCGGACACCCAATCGTACAAGAAATTAATTGAAGTTAAAAATGAAGAATAAAGTGGAATAAAATAAACTATTAATTCAAGAACACAGAGAATCAAACAGAAAACAACTATAAAAAACAAACATTACTCACAGGATGATGCATCCGGAATCCCAAGGATTAAAACAAGCAAAATAATTCAAGAGTTTAGTTGTACATAGCAAATGAAGAATGATACAACACAGCAACAGGGATATGAATTACTTTTTTTTTAATTCAAATAATGTTTGAGAAATTTGAACATACTTAATTTAGACGTATATGCATGAGAAATTCCATATTCTACGACAGTAATTCCCAAAAATTGTCATAACGTGAAAGTCAACACTATATCCCTTAAAAAATTCCTTAAATTTTTGCATAAAAAAAAAAAAAAAAAAAAATTCTTTTTTCCCCCTAATCTGAAGATAATGGTGTTATAGTATTAATAACGAAACTTTAATAAACACCATAAAAGGCAAGAACTCGCAGCTGCTACAAAAGAAAAAAAAAACCGGCACCGCATTCAACACACTCAACGTGGTTGTTTGCAGCTCTATCGCTTACATTGTTCGCCTGATGAAGGGTTGTGTCTTCTTTTAACCCGAAACAATTGTTTAGAGTTCTTGCATTTTATGATGTTTATTCAAAGTTTTGTAATTAATACTATAACTTCATTATCCTCAAAGCAGGGGAAAAAAAGAAATTAAAAAAAAAAAAAAAAAAAAAAAAAAAAACAATGAAAAAATTTAAGAAATTTTTTAAGGGATAAAGAGACGTAATGGCACTTTTTTCGGAAAACTGTCATATAATATAGAATTTTTGATGCATATACGTTGAAATTAAAGGAATAGTAAGTATGTTAAAATTTCTCAAACATTATTTGAATAAAAAAAAAAAAGTAGTTTATAATCCTGTTCATGTGTTGCATCATCAGCTATGTAATTTTTAATAAAAAAGCACCACAAAACTGGCGTTGTAAAAATTATTACTTACAGACTTTGAATAAACACCATAAAATGAAATAAACTCGCAACAATTGTTTCGGGTCGAAAAAACAAACGACCCTTCATCAGGGGAATAAAGTAAGCACGAGTGCTGCAGTCAAAGCGGCAACGCACCAATTGCGTTGCCGCTTTGACTGCAGCACTCGTGCTTACTTTATTCGCCTGATGAAGGGTCGTGTGTATTTTCAACCCGAAACAATTGTTGCGAGTTTATTGCATTTTATGGTGTTTATTCAAAGTTTGTAAGTAATAATATGTACTTTTTACTTTTAAACGCCCGTACTGTGGTGTTTTTTTTTTTATAATGACGTCACAGATTTTTTTTTTTTTTTTTCTACACTATTTTACAACGTTTACAGTACGTTTTCTAGAACGTTCTGAAAATGTGTATAACGTTTTGAAAACGTTCTAAAAACGTTTAGAACGTTCTGAGACCGTATACGTGGAACGTTCTCAGAACGTTTCTATAACACCGATGGTGATAGTTACACGTTCATTGAACGTTCTCTGAACCGTACTATTGTACGGCTTCAAGATGGACAAATAGACGTCTATAACACGTTCAAAGTGAACGTTCTTAGAACGTGTTTGTAGAACAATTTTTGAACGTTCAGAGAACGTTTCGGTGCTGCTTGGGTATTCCTAAAATGCCCTCTAAGATACATGGCTGAAATTATGCAAATAAGTTTTGTAGTGTATTTTTTATAAATTGTCTTCGGGATTTTTAAATAGGAGCAAATTTTTTTTAGAAATCCGTGTCGATCTAAAAGTTATGCATGAAAAAAGAACTTTTTCCAAATTAAAATTAATATTTAAAAATATATATATATAAATGTAATCATAAATCCTGAAGACAAATTGAGGATAAATCTTTTCTGTATATAAGGGCGAAAAAAGTTTGTAAATTGAACCATTAATTCATGAGATATAACAAATTTACAATTTATCAAAAATTTTAAATTTAAAATTCTTAAAATTTTATTTAATAATTTTTAAAGATTATTTCCTGCTCAAATTCATCGTCAAATAAGCTTCAATTTCAGAAAAAATAATTACTGCAATTCATCAATAATTAATAATCATAATAATAAAATTGGTGTCCCAGACCCCCTTAAGGGACCTGCAAATTTATAGGATGAGCAAATTTGCGTTGAGTCAGCATTCTTTGCTATTATCCCATCAATTCTTCAGAAAAAGGTTGATTTCTGACTTCCAATAATGTCTCTGATTATTGTGATGATGACGAGCAGAAGTTAAAAATTTACTGACTGCTATAAAGTATTTGTATTAATAAGGGTAAAGTTGTGGTTTACATCGCATTTGCGTCTCAAATAAACGTTTTCGCGTGGGCTGCTTTATGTTCTTTAAAAGTTTAATGTAAAGTCAATCTAAAATATCTGTGGTTATTAGCATTGTAATTTGTCTTCAATCTATTTCGATAAAAAACTTCGTCAGTACATATCTTCTCTTTGACTTGGGACCCAATTTTACTCATGTTACATCATCCCATGAAACTTAAATAAAGTGTATATTGATTCGATCAAGTTATCGTGGGTCGTTGAAGAACCGAGCCATTTTTCTTTTGTCTCATTTCTCTGAATCTATGTGTAGAAAAAAATACCTATCCATCGAGTCCATGATTTTTATATATATATATATAAACATACCATTTTTAAACTTCATTGTTTAATTCAATTTTTTTTTTTTTTTTTTTTAATCTCAATTTGTTCAAAAATTGTATTTTTTTTTAGTTAGTGCGTGTTTTTTTTTTTTTTTTTTTTTTTTTTTTTTTTTTTCGGGGGGGTGGGGGGGAGATGGGTATGTTTATGACGAAAAATAAAATATTTGTTTATTTTATTTTATTTTATTTTATTATTATATTTTCAATATTCATTATCTGCCATTAAAGTAGAATTATTAAAAACTGTTTAAGAATTTTATATGATTTTTTTTAACATTGTAATTTGTCTTCAATCAATTTCGATAAACAACTTCGTCAGTACATATCTTCTCTTTGACTTGGGACCCAATTTTACTCATGTTACATCATCCTATGGAACTTAAATAATTAATTCGATCAAGTTATCTTGGATCGTTGAAGAACCGGGCAATTTTTCTTTTGTCTCATTTCTCTGAATCCATGCACAGAAGAAATACCTACCATCGAATCTGTTTTTTTTTTTTTTTTTCATAAACATACCATTCTTAAATTTCATTATTTAATTTGAATTTTTCCTTAAAATCTCAATTTGTTTAAAAGTTATGATTTTTTTTTTTTTTTTTTTTTTGTCAGTGCGTGTTATTTTTTTTTTTTTTTTCTTTTTTTTTTTTTTTGGGGGGGGGGGGGGGTAGAGATGGGTACACTGAGAAAAAAATCTGTAACTGACATCTACAATCTAAATTGCGGCTCTAGAAAAAATAGTTCTATGTCATCCCTATAAATTCTAATCCCCTTGGAAAGCGAGTTCTAGAAGCCCCTATTAGAATTCTAGAGCGTTTGCCTATATTATCGAGGGCAAAGTTATTTGAAAATTTCTGCAAATAAATGAGACTACAAGAGGCGGGTTTCAGCAACTATAATCTTGGTTTATGACCCAGTTCTATAAAATCAAGCAAGCATTTCTCGCAATACAAAAGATTCAGAATATTCGGAATATTCAGAATATTGTTTCATCATATAGAAATGTGTAAAGTAGAAATTCTCGATCGTTTCGTCTATTCAGTTTATTGGCGTGCCTTATGCACATAGCTCGGAAATCTATATTTCTAGTTAAGGATTTGAAAAATGGCCACTTATTCATTCTAGATGAAGGCGGTATAATTTTTTTTATTAGTGTATGTTTATGACGAAAAATAAAATATTTGTTTAATTTCTTTTCTTTTCTTTTCTTTTTTTTCTTTTCAATATTCATTATCTGCCGTTAAAGTAGAATTATTAAAAACTGTTTAAGAATTTTATGTGATTTTTTCAATAGAAATTGCCTTTTATAGCATGTCTCGAGTTTTTAGCGACTCATGATAATCTGACAAGGTGCGGAAACGATAAATTGATCGGATTAATCAGTTCAAAGTTTAGTTTCATCTAGTAAAAAGTTTATCTTTTTATAGGGCACGTCAATAGTTTAAATATTTTTAACCTACTTTAAAGTTAATCACGCGAAAAATCACCTATCATTTCATTAAACAATTCTTTAAGCTTTCATATGAATAATTCATGAATATTTCATAAATTCATGAATTATTGGAAATGGAATATCTAAAAAAACTGGCAGAGGTCCAAATAATAAACATTGTAATATAATTATCAAATATATGGTTAACTTAAAAAAGCCCATTTTGAAACGTACTTACACTTATGTGTATTTCATTCTGTTACAATAATAATAAGAAGAAGAAGAAAAAGAAGAAGAAGAAGAAGAAGAAACAGAGAGAGAGGGAGAAAGAATACTCAACAGCCCGCCATTTAAATGATAAAATTTTAACCATAAAATCATTTAATTTTAATAATTTTTTTCATTAAATAACTATTTTTATATCGTATATTTACAGTCGGTAACAAAAGTATCCGAACACTAGCAAAAATTCTTAGATAAAAAAAGTAGAGTTAATACTGCTTTGTTGAATAAATACTTGTCGAATCCTGTTCTTAGACTGACTAAGAACATGATTCAACAAGGATTTATTTAACAAAACAGTATTAACTCTACCTTTTTAATATAGGAAATTTTGCTAGTGTTCGGATACTTTTGTCACCGACTGTACACAAATATTTCTTTGTTGATTTAATATATATTTTGAAATTTATTCCTTAAAAATCTTTTACATTTTCTTTGACACGAATTTATTTTATATCAGTTTTATACATTTTGCGGAAAAGAACAAGAAACTGCATTCTGAATATCTCCGATCATTATTGTAACGAGGGAAAAACTAACTTCAGTCATTCTAAGAGATTTTTGACGTCGTGAAATTCTTCTTGATAACTTTTCAAAATGGTTCTTTTCAACGAAGAAAAAAGAAAGCTCATATTTCCTATCATTATTTTCTTTGGAAATCCACATTTTTTTTTTTTTTTTTTTTTTTTTTTTTAATGTATTATGTTCACCATTCTACATTTTATAAAAGTACTATTTATACATAAAGTTTTCAATTAAATGTTTTGCTTACTTTAATTCTTCTATTAACATTTATGGAAAAACACACTTCTAAATATAATGTATTTTATTCCATTTCTATACTAGACTTTTAACGCATTTTAATTTATAAAATTTACTATATTTTAACTTAAATACAAGTCTTTTCTTCTAAAACAATTCTATTTATATCATTCATAGGTAAGAAAAATCTAACTATACGGTGAATTTAAAAATTATGTTCTACTCTGCTACTACTACATTTACCACTATTGCTATTAATAATAAAAATAATATAAATATTAAAACATATGTTTGTATAAACCCTATAAATTGTAATATTTGCAATAAGGATAATAATGAGAATAATAATAATTAATATCGGCAAGTAGTCGAAACTCGACCAAAAATTGTTTAAGTAAACATTCAAATAAAAAATATAGGATTTTTAAATTTCTTTTCAAACAATGTTCTTAATAACACTGCTCGGCATGAAAAATGTCTCTGCCACCATTTCAGCATATTCTTATGTAAAATGACCTCCTTAATCCGAATATGACGCCCATTTTTCCCTATAACCCACCGTTTTTTAAGAATGGATCCCTATTTTTATCATTTTTCGGTGATTTTATGGCTATAAATTTGATTTTTAGGAGGGGGGGGGGGGAGATTATTTTAACCGTTAAATATCTTCTGAGGGAAAATTCCAAAACATGAACATGAATTTTTTTTTTTTTTTTTTTTTTTTTTTTTGGGGGGGGGAGGGGGGTTCCACTGAAATTATGCATTACATATCTTATATATTTTTTTAATCTGTTATTAATATTATTTTTTAAACTTTATACTTCTTTGTTTTTAGGTGTTAAAGTAATTATTTTTCATTCTTCAAATCAAATTCATGGTCATAAAATTATCGAACTGGGAAAGAAATTGAGGGAGGGAGTGGTGTTTCTAGATAACGGTGCATGACTGGGAAAAATGGGAGTCATATTCGGGTTCAGAAAGTCATTTTACGTAAGAATCAGCAAGAATGGTATCAGATCTCGAAATTTTTTTTTTTTTTTTTTTTTTTTTTTTTGATGAGCAGTGTAATTATTTTATACCTCTATTCTTAATAAATATCATTATCAGCGTTTTTTTTTTTTTTTTTTTTTTTTTTAACGTAACGATGCAAATCCCTATAAAGTTCTTGATCTCTTTGCACTACATCCCAAGAGTCGCAACATTACTGATTCGGGCACTGCAACGAACACACAACAAATTATAACCTTCACTTTGAGACAACAATCGGCAGCACCAGACATTTTTTCGTATTAAACTGCCCGAAAAATGGCGTCGCGACAAGTGTATAAAACTGAAGGTAATTTCGCCTGGTTCTTGACCTTACAATCGGTAGCAAAATTTTTCGAGCACTAGCAAAATTTTCTATATCAAAAAGGTTCACTTAATACAGTTTTGTTAAATAAATCCTTGTCGAATCTTGTTCTTAGTCTAAGAACACGATTCGACAAGGATTTATTTAACAAAACAAAATCAGGCGTACCTTTTTTTATATAGGAATTATTGCTAGCGCTCGAATAATTTTGCTACAGACTGTATATGAGAATTTTACCTGCAACTCATATTATCCATACCCTTCTACCGAAAATATTTTTAAGTACATCTTTTTACTCATGAATTTTTAGCCATGGAGTATGTGTTTGAGTGTGTGTGTCAGGGTTAAGGCTAATTGATTGCACTAGGGCCTTAGTTCTGAGAAGCAGTGCCCTCCTTTTAGCTATGGAAGTAAAAGGAAAACAAAAATGTATGTTTATAAATATGTTCATTATTTAATTTTAAAAGTGTATTGCGCATGGATGTCTTTTTCATAATGGTAATTCTTAATAATGATGTGTGTTAAGAAAATTTTGCCTGTTTTTTCCACTACACCTTAAATAAAGTAAATATTACCCATTAAAATAATCAAATGTATGAATAAATTCTTGTTTTGTTTATTAGGAAAAAAAACTATTTATTTTGTACATTGTAAGACCATTTTATCAGCACTGATATAAAACATCAAATAATTTTAATACTAAATTTATTTCTGATTTCATATTATTCGATGTGAAACATAATGTTATCGTAACTAACACATATATGTTAAAAATATAACAAAACTTTTTTAAAATTTAAAATTTAAGAAAACATAAGATAACCATCAATTTTTAAATGTTAATACTTTTCAAAAGATATAATGTTTAACGATTTAATTTCAAAAATATTCTTTTTCAAATTCCACTTCACTTTCACAGAAAAAGAAGTGTTTTTAATTTCTTAAACCTTATTTCATTGCAATTCTTTGCATTTAAATGAACATATGTACATTGACTTTATCTTAATTTTAATAAACTATAATCAGTGACAGTTTTATTCTATATTTGTATAGAGCAGTTTAACCCTTTTCTTGATATATTTTCAAATTTATTTTAAATATATGAAATATTAACTATGTCAAATATATTAATAAAGGATATATATATATATATATATATATATCAAAATGATATAATAGATTTTTGTGCTTAAGATTTGTATTTAAATACTTCGAATTTTAATTTTTTTTTCAATAGTTTAAATATTTTGTCTTTTTATTCAAACATGAAAATTGTTCCTATTTCAAAAAAGAAAAACATCAGGATATTTAAAACTTTTATTTGCTGTCAATATAAAAGTAATTTAAAACACCATTATCGGAAAACGTGTCTTATTTTTACTTTAAAATATTGCATTCGGTGCCAGAAAATTCCTTTTTATGGGTCTGAGATTTAAATTCCATGAAAAAAATTTCCCATGCAAGTGGTAAGATTGGAAAACTGTTGTTAAAATATGGAATATGTAACGTTTCATCTTTTTAATGCTGTGTCATTTGTTAGATTTTTTATTTATTTATTTATTTGTTTATTTTTATTTTTGTTTAATTTTAATTTATTTATTTATTTAATTTTAATTAATTAATTTATTATTAATATTATTTTTATTGTTATTATTATTATTATTATTATTATTATTTTGGGGGGGGTGGGGGGGTGGGGGGTGTTCATTTTCATTCAGTGCATCGTTAGAAGGATTAAACAAAATTCAATATATTCAATTTAGACACGAATACCTTATGCTCCAGGTACTATTTATTTTTCTCTCTATTTATGAATGGATTTTTAGACTGGCACTGTATGTTTAGGACCTTGCTTAAGTTCTCTCTGTTTTCTTTCTTTTCTTTTTCTTTTTTCCTTTGGTATGTACGACACCCAATCTCCTTACTTTTAAACCATTTCTAATGCTTTCAAACTTTTCAAAACCGTTGTGTCTTCTACTCGTTATGAATTTTCAAGTTCAACTAGCCGCTGACATGGGTCTTCATTAAGTAATTCCTCCAATAATTCGCCTTCAAACTTTTTAGGTACACCAGAGCATTCTTTATCTCCAAGATGAAAGTAATTACCTTTGAAGCGTTGAAACGAGTCTTTGCATGTCGTTTCCGATTCAGTATGCTCAGCGTAAGTCTCAACAAGAATTCTGGGTGCTTCAGCTACAGATTTCTTTTGAATAAAATGGTGCAATAAAATTCTCCGCACGTACTCTTTACTTCGCACTGAACTCGAAATATTTAGACAAAGGGAGGGGGGGGGAGTTTTTTATAGTGTGGCGAATTAACGTACATTGAAGTTCGAACTTACCGATGGTACTTTCTTATAGATGTGTTGCCATCTGAAATTACATGCAAGTATCCTGGTACTACCATATGTTAGGAAAGAGCGATAACTTATCCAAGGTACTAATATTCATATATACGTGTGTATTTGTGTATGTATGTATACTGTAAAATAAAATTCCAGCATTTTCCTCTAGAATTTTGGCCAGCTAATGTTGCCCAGTATTTTCCTGCAATGTTCCTTGAATATGTCAGTAACCATCAAATATACACTCATTCAAAATAACACTACAATCCTGACATGAGGAACGTTTCATGGACGAAAACATGTTATTCTCAGGAAACTGCTCCAACTTTATAAAAACTAGTAACGTATTCGTTGTATAAAAGTAACGTTACCAAATGTTTTTACAGTGTGTATATTATGTATGTATAAACAAGATGTCACAGAAAAAATACACACTATTGTCGTCAATTACTCGAAATTACTTTATTCGAAGGTGTTGTATTTGAAATATTTAAATTCTAGCAGTGGTATATGGTTTTTATAAAAGTAACCCAGTCCGAAAAAAAAATTCCAATAGTACTTGGGAAGATGTACACAGAAGGCCTAATTTTAGTTAAAGATTATTTCATCGGGTGAATTTATGCTATGGGATTTTTTTTTTTTTAACCTTAAGATAAAATTTACGCAGATAAACGATCACACTGGAAAAATTAAATGTCGTGCGCCACAACACCTAATTAAATGTTTGTTGAAGTTTGTGATTAAGAGCACTCCATTGATCAGAACGATAGTAATTGTAAACATCTGTGACAGTAAATAAAAGTTATATATTTTATGTAGATTCTATTTAAATTTTTGTTTTAATTATATCTGAGTCAAAACTAAACTTATAATCTATCGGTGTTTAGCATATAGTTTTTGACACACTCTTTCTCTGTGTATTATACATATATCCTTAAATCCATATAAGTAGGCTTTTAATCAGATATTGAGCTAAAGATGAATATATATAGTTTTAACTTTAAGGTAATAAATTATTATATTTTTAAATTGCTTATTATCTATATCATTTCTTAACACGTTGAACGCCACGCGAATTCTTTATTGGTTCTAAAGTCTCACACAAACATATCAACAAAATGATTTTCTATGGATATTTCTGTTCTTGTTAAAAGTCTTGTTAGTGCATGTATATTTCATTTATTTTTCTTGTAATCTAGGTTATAATGTTCAAAAAAGGAAATATCTCAAACGCATTGTGAATAGGTCCCATTTCAGTACACATTATCAAAAATTTTCATAACTTCAATTTCTTTCCACTGTTAATTTTACTATTATTGTTTTGACTATTGACTATTTCACAGTTAAAAATAACTCTACTTTTATTTTCATTTTTCTCTTGGTTGTCCACGAAACTTTTTCTTGAAGAAATACTAAATTACTGAAATGATCTTTTTCCACCACTTTTTATACTTAATTTGTTCGCAGAAATCTTAGTTTTTCGTTCGCAGATTTTTTTTTTTTCGTTCCCACAAATCTTTTCATTCTGAGTAGCAACGTTATCCCGCGGGCAAATTAAGAAGAAAATATTTTTAAAATATAATTATAATTTCTTGCGTCATTAGATATTTATTGAAGTAAGATGTAATAATAATAAACTGTTTGAAATAAGTTAAAAATATTTTTAATGAAGTACAATGTTTTCCCCGTTCGTTCATAACCAAATATTTCTATATTAGTTATTATTAGTAATCGTGTGTGTTGTTTGTTTTTCTTTAATTCAACAAGTTTACATTTTACTTACTAATTTACAAATTTATAATTATTGCTGAATCTTTAATGTTATCTGCAATGGTATGAATATATATATATATATATATATATATATATACGTACTGGGTGTCAAAATATCAAGAGCGTAATGGGGAATCAGCATAAAAGTGGAACGAAGGAACAGAAATGTGTAATAGACAAGTTAATAGACACTGTAAAAAAATAACTATTACCAGCTGCAAGAAACTCTCTGTGATTGGAGAAAATAATTATTTTATCCAATCACAGAGAGTTTTTTGCAGCTGGTAATAGTTATTTTTTTACAGTGGATGATTTAGGGATGATCAGTAGAACTTATAAATATATGACGTATAATGTTGCAGAAAGAGTGTCAGAAAGCTATAGAAAACAGCAGATTTAGTCTGACTGAACCGAGCGTTTAACCATTTGGTGAAATCTATTATGATCCTCTTTTCATTAAAAATATTTGAAATTAAATTATGTTCATGAATTTGGAATAAATTAAAAATATTTTCATAATAGTTTAAGACCAAATTTTTATGTACTACCATGACCGTATATTTACATAATTCTTAGTATAATCGTGTGGATATTTTTTTTTTTTTATTATTCACTCAACACGTTTAAATTTTTCTTCTTAGTTTACAATTCAAACTTAATGACGAACGTTTTAATGTTATTTACAATATTATAAATATATATTGGTGTCAAAAAATTGAGAGAAAATCCTAGAATCAGCATAAAAGTAGAACTAGGCATCTGTTCTGGTATACAAATCAGTCAGTACATTGTCTAGGCTCTGGTGCAGTAAAACGATATAGGGCTTAAAATGTTGTAAGGAGAGTACTGAAGTACTATAAATAACATGATTTTTGATTAGATTAAATCGAATGCATAGTTTTTCAATGATATATATTGTGATGTGTAGAATAATTTAAACATTTCGAGCTGCTTCTGCCGTATAATGTGTTAAACACACAATCCGGATGAAACTATCTGGATGAATTTATCCGAGATTGGTCATTAGGATATTTAAAGTATGTCTAAGTTATACTATCTCATCTAAAAGATCAAGTGCAACTTTGTTTCACAAGCATGAAAATCATTTCTAACGACAATAACAATTCCCGGACGTTTTGAAAATGTTCTATCAGAACAACATTACACTGTAAAAGTTTTCCCCGTAAGAAAACGGTTATTTGAATGGCAGTTTTCTGTTCATACATTTGACCGTATCTTTAGATAACGGTTATTTAACCACATTATAATTTTATGGTTAAGAGACCGTAAAATAATTAAAATTATAAACTAAAAATAACACAAAATATCAGAACCTTACTACTTACCTTACAAATTCAGTCTTCGTATTCTTTCACTTACGATAAAAGGATTGTACTGAGTTATTTTTTCTTTTACAAGAATGATGAATCTAATCCGCTCTAAAAGAAATTAAAATTATAAACTAAATATAACATAAAATATCAGAACCTTATTACTTAACTCACAAATTCAGTCCTTGTATTCTTTCATTTACGATACAAGGATTGTACTGAGTTATTTTTTCTTTTACAAGAATGCTGAATCTAATCCGCTCTAAAAGAAATTAAAATTATAAACTAAATATAACATAAAATATCAGAACCTTATTACTTAACTCACAAATTCAGTCCTTGTATTCTTTCATTTACGATACAAGGATTGTACTGAGTTATTTTTGCTTTTACAAGAATGCTGAATCCAATCCGCAGTAAAATAAATTAAAAATGTCGGCGTTGCCAAACAGTCTGACTAGAAGTAAAATCACGGATAATTGACCTTACTCCAGTTAAATGGTTGTACGACAGTTTTTTAGGCACGATCTAAAAAAATCTTTGCAAATTAATGGTGTTTCTACTTTTTTCTAAGTAAATATTTTGACAGGGACGAGGAGCCGCGCACCACTCTAGGGGCAGTGTCGAGCGATTTTAGCTATGCTAGGCGCCTCCTCCGGAATGTTTATTCAAAAAAAAAGAAGAAAAAAATTACAAATGCCGCCAGAGATAGGTCTCCCACGCGACAAGGAGCTGCAATGAAAGATGTAGGACAAACTTAAAGATTCAAACAAAGAGTTCGTATTTCAATTTTAGATAGGGAGATTGTCCTTTGATTACTTATTTATAATTCATTGATAGTTCGTTGGATTTCATTGAGAATTCTTTGATAAACAAACGTGTGCTGAGATGGTTCCGGGCGAATTGCCCTGCGCGACAAGGGGCATCATTAAAAGCTGTTGGGAAGATGGGCTGCATAAGTGGGTTATTGACACTGCTATTCTAGATAAAACCAGTAGGTAAGTTTGAGAGGGGAAAAAAAAGAAAGATTAATCAGTTGAATTTTGGCTATCCATTAGAAGAGAGAAAATTCTATTTAATTTGTTTGATAGAGGAGGACGAGTAATTATATTTTCCAGACAGTTTCCCAGCCAGGTCTGGGAGAGAGATTTCGTATATGATAGGATTTCTAAGTAAATAGTAAAGTGAGAGTACAATATAAGGTTATTAAATTATTATTTTACAGAAAATGTTTACAGTGTGGCAAATTTTGTCCAGCATAGGGGCCGACAGACAGCGGGAGAAATTGCAAATCATATATGATGGATTAGTTCAATATTGCATTTTATTGTTGCAGAAGTTTGCGCAAACGTGGTTTATGCGCACTTTCCATACATGCTTTTTCACCGGAGACGCTGATTTCTATGGCGGCATAAACATATGAACAGAACTCATTATTTATGATGTCCAGTTTTCTTTACATATGAAATACGATTTAAGATATTGAAATTTTCTGAAATTAATGTCAATAAATAATGACTTCGGTTAATGTTAGTATGGGACAAAAATTCGTGTAAAAGTGCTTACTTAGAAATAATTTTAACTAATCATTGTGAAATATATATATGTATATATAAAATATCCAATCACAAAAACAATTTTGAGTATGTAGGAGCACGACTTCATTTTAGGTGGGTGTAATTTATTCAATATAAGTATTTTTAAAGGAACTCGTCCATGCCTTTTCAACAAAAGATTAAACCATGGATCTGTGAAGAGTATTTTCTCAGATGCCGTTTACAGTGTACAACGTTGACTTTCTTTCAAAATTAGATGTTTATACTTTACTGAGATGAAATTCGTCTACATTCATCATGGAAAAAGATTTTAATAAGTAATAATTTAGTAAATATTTGTACACATGAAAGTGCTTAGTCAAAAAAATAATAATAATTGGGAGGGGTCACACATACTAGATTTTTGTTTGATTAGATAAAAAAATCATGCTGTCCCCGATACAATGTATAGCATAAAATGTGGCTGTATTATGTCATTCGAAAACTTTTGGAATTGGTTCTACAAATCAAATATAAATAGTTTAAAATATAGATCTTTGGTTTAAAATATCTAATGTACACACACACACACACACACGCACATATATATATAACTTTTGTTTAAATACAGTTTATTTAAAAATCAAAAATCTTACAATAAAAATGTAATTAAGAATAAAAACTATTAAAAGTTTAAAATTATAAAATATAATAAAAATATAGCTTCCTTATTATCCATTAGCAAAAATATTTTACGTCAGAATATCAGTACTTGTAAAATGTATCATATTGAAAGACTGAATTATAAAGGGTTTTATACTGTTTACTAAAAGCCTATAATAGAAGAATACTTTGAGAACAGTATCATTTTCCGTTTTGATGACAATGCTACAAAAACTTTTATCAGAAAGCTAAAAATGTTTGACAAATTCTTACGATTATTCCGTAATACATTTTTTATCAGAAAGCTTAGAAATGTTTGACATATTCTTACATTTATCCCGTAGTAAAGTTTATTCAAATTTTTACCATTAAAACATTTTCTAAGGGAAATATTTCCAAGACAAAGATATATATAATCTAGTAAAACAATATTTTAAAATTATATAAATTTAAATTAAGGCTATACAAAAGCCATATATATTCAATCAATCCTCACTGTAAGAATAAGAAAGCTCAAGTGCAATGTAAACGGTATTTGTGTTTTATGCTAGTAAAAGAACGTTAATGTACCTTTCGATGTAAAATATACCATTTTACATTCTAAAATATTGCATATTGAAGTGTCTCATATCCGAAATATTTCATGTTCTCTTTTTAAAGCATATTTTTAAACTTTGCAGCTGAAATACTTTAAAGATTTTACTTTTTTTTTTTTTTTTTAATCACATGTAGAAATTAACAAACTGTTATGCATATTTCTCTTTGAATTATTATTATCATTATTATTGTTATTGTATCCTCTTGAAACATATTTTACTTATTTTCACTGTTAAGTATTTTTCAGAGGATGAAAACAAAGCATTATAATGCCTTAATGGTGCCACAAAAAAAATATATATATATATATATTGTAGTGTCGAGATATTTGTAACTCATCTTACGTTTTTGATATTTTCCTTAAGCTTGATTTTCTTTTAATGGAGATTTTGTAAATTTATATTTAACATATTAATTTCATTGCTTATCTTTAGAATAAATTAGCGTTAAATACTCAAAGTATAAAAAGCTAAATAACTTATTGAATATTATATTTACAGCTCTGCAGTTTTCTTTTTTTTTTTTTTTTTTTTTTTTTTTTTTTTTTTTTCGCAATGACTTTTCAGTGATAGACTTTTATTTTACTAATTTGAATTTGTTTACATACAGGGTCGCATTAAAAAGTTTTTATTATTATTATTATTTTTTCTTTAATCATGCTGTCCGTGATAGAATGTATAGCATAAAAAGTCACTATGTTATGCCATTAGAAAACTTTTCGTAATTGGTTCTACAAATCAAATATAAATAGATTAAAATATAGCTCTTTGATTTAAAATAACTAATGAACACACACACACACACACACGCACACACCCATATATATATATAACTTTTGTATACATATAGTTTATTTAAAAACTAAAAATCTTACAAACAATAAATTTATTGCTTCCATATTATCCAATAGCAAGAATATTTCACGTTAGAATATCAGTACTTGTAAAATGTATCATTTTGTAACGTGAAAGACTGCATTATAAAGGGTTTTATACTGTTTGCTAAAAAGCCTATAATAGAAGTATACTTTGGAAACAGTATCAGTTTTCGTTTTGACTACAATGATACAAAAACTTTTGTCAGAAAGCTGAAAATATTTGACAAATTCTTACGATTATTCCGTAATACATTTTTTATCAGAAAGCTTAAAAATGTTTGACATATTCGTACGTTTATTCCGTAGTAAAGTTTATTGAAATTTTTATTTCTAAAATATTTTCTAAGGGAAATATTCCCAAGACAGAGATATATATAATCTACTAAAACAATATTTTAAAATTATATAAATTTAAATTAAGACTATACAAAAGCCATATACATATATATACAATCAATCCTCACTGTAAGAATAAGAAGGCTCACGTGCAATGCAAACGGTATTTGTATTTTATGCTAGTAAAAGAACATTAATAATGTATCTCTCGATGTAAAATATACCATTTTGCATTCTAAAATATTGCATATTGAAGTGTCTTATTTCCGAAATATTTCATGTTCTCTTTTTAAAGTATATTTTTTAACTTTACATCTGAAATACTTTAAAGGTTTTACTTTTTTTTATTAATTACGTGTAGAAATTAACAGGCTATTATGCATATTTCTTTTTGAATTATTATTATTATTATTATTATATCCTCTTGAAACTTATATTTTACTTATTTTCACTGTTAAGCATTTTTCAGAGGATAAAAACAAATTATTATAATACCTTAATGTTGCAAACAAAAAAATTGAATAGATAATTTTTAATTTGTTTAAATAAGAAAGTTGGTTACAGATTTTCAGACTAGACTTGTATAAAAATTCATTGTACAATTTGGTTGCATATATTTTGTGAAAAACTGTTTTTTTTTTATTATTATTATTTTTTTATTTACTTATTTATTTGAGAATTTTAAGTCCTAAAATGTACATCAAAGAATCTAAATTGACACACACACACACACACGCACACACACACACATATATATATATATATATATAATTAAAATATAAAACTATTAAAAGTTTAAAATTTGTATTAAAATCACGTGTTAACATAGTAATAAATATATAAAAAACATTTTAAAATACGTATAAAAAATTTATTAAAAACTGTTCACAAAGCTTTTCGCTACAACTTGTAGCATCTTCAGGTAATTTTTTACACAAGCAAAGAATAGACAGCATAATATATAACAAAGTAACTTGATACGATTATAATAAAACAAAAAGTAGCGTGTACACAATATCATGAGTCCATTAGTTGTATGAATTCAGGAAACAAGGTTGAGTTCCAGTAGGGTCACTCTAGGAATACACAAGCTTATGTATCTTAGATAGGATTTGGACATGTATCCCTAGTTCAAAACCGTTCAAAAACGGCTGGTTTCATAAAAATAAACATGATAACGTGATTAATATTATAAACGACACTCGTATGGGCAAATGAGGATTAACTGGTTTGCAATTATACAGAAAATTACGAATCTGTAGTTGCGGTTCGAAGACTGCAGAAACATTAAAAGTGCGTAAAATTTTTGCTACAGATTCATTTTTTTTTTTTTTTTTTTTTTTTAATAATAAGGAAAAGCAATGAAAGGTTACAGACGCTATAGAAACTGATCATTTTCTTGATTTTTATGGATCTAAAATTATTGTGTGTTATTATTCAAATTGTCATACTAGAATTTTCCTGTTATTCGAAGTTTCAACCTTCACCTCTAAATGAGTCATGCGCAGCGCTGGCAGAGTAAGCCGCACTACTTTAAATGTTTGTCTCTTTAAGCTGTTCTAACGATTTGCTTTTTAATGTCTTTAATAATGAAGAACCTAAATAGACTCGAAGTATATAACTTTATGTTTTGCGTAATATCTCATATATTTAACTATTTAAAATGTTTGTAGTGTATATAATTGTCTCAGTTTTGTTGTAATTAATCATTTCTATAACTTAATATTTTAAAATTGTAATTTTATTGTATATAACAACAATAGTACATCCACACGTACAGCACTATTTTGTTGTACTGCATAAAATTGCACGATTTTGATTAATAATACATTTGAGAATAATTACCTGAAATATTTGCTCAAGGTTTGTTTAATTTTGTTTAAAAATTTATTTAATTTTGTTACTAGAATAATTTGTTGTTTAATAAACTGATAGGTAAATATTAAATTAATTAAATTAAAAAAATATAGAAAGAAAAACTTTCATTAACTCGAAAAGTTTAGATTGGATTTGACCATAGTTTTTTATGCCTTAATAATATTAATATTCTTTCAAATATTCTTATTATTTGTTAAATAAAAATTACTGATAAATTGCTCAGGCATTTTAAAGTTCTTGTGAAATGTATTCTTTAACATAAAGTGATAAATATTTATATTTAGACGAATTGGAGCACATAGCATTGAATGAAATAGTTAAGATACAGAATTTATATTTATAATTTTAAAATTTATACACACATGTATCTGTATAATTTTGCATTTGATAAGTTGAAGAATACAATCGATATCGTACTAAAATTTTGGTTTATAAAGGAAAAATTAGAATCTCAATTCCTTTATTACTATAATTTAATATGCAGATACTAAATTAATATGCATATAATAATTTTAATGTAGTTTATTATGCAGATATAATTCGATTAGATACTTACAGGCGAGTCACGTATTTATTATTATTATTATTATTTATTTATTTATTTTTATTTTTATTTTATTTTCGGTTTAGATTGTATATATATATATATATATTTAATCACGATTTTTAAACAGATTTTGATGACTAATATTAAACATTAGCTATAAATAATGACTACGAGTCCATGATCTAAAAATCTTTAAAATTATTTTTTCAAATTAAAAATTAATTTATTTTCCTGATCACTTTGAATTGATATTTTAAAATTTTTGAGCTATCAGTCTTCAAACTCTCAGATCAGTCTATGTTTATTTATTTCAGCAATTAAGACAGTCAAAAAGTCGATTTTGAAATTTAAAGATTATATATATATATATATATATATATTCTAATTCAAGGCCAGCCTATTTTGATATTTTATAATTTTAAGCTAACACTTTTTTTAAACTGAAAAGTAGATTTTACAGAAAAAAAAATAATAATTAAATTGAAGATTTGCAGTTTTCATAAGCAAAATTCACACTAGTTATACTGAATTATTTATCAGATGAAACTGTATGCATACAATAGAAAATATGGGCCCTCCGTGGCTGAGTGGTTCTGTCACCACCACGGATTAAGACAATCTTAATCCGTGGTCACCACACTGCTAATCACTTTCGAGCGTAGGAGAGCGGGTTCAATTCCCGCGCTGGCCCTGAGTGTTTTTTCCATTTCTTCGTATTGTAATTCTGTCATGTGCTATCTGTAATTACCTGACGAAGATTTACAAGCGGACTACAAGTCAAGCATACAAATCTGATTTATATGTTATCAACAATCAAACAAACAAAAGAAAATATTTATTTTATAACCTTAAACAAATATTTTTTTTATCAATAAATCAGATAAAATAGTCTTGATAAAATCAGGTAGGAGATATTTGCTTTCTACTGCTACCACATTTTTCTATTTAATCGTAAAATTATATAAACCTGTGATAAAAGTTTCCATATGTAAATACTGCTAGTAAAAATAGCAGAAATATAATTCTGGGTAAAATGTTATTGAACTTACGCTTTATTTATATCCTATATTATTGAAATGAATTGAATTATCTTGTTTTTTAATACCTGAAAAAACAGTGAGGTTAAATTCCCTTTATTAAACTCCCTTTATTAATATTTATCAGATTTATCTCTTAAGATAGCTTCAAAACAGATTGTTGTTAAGTTTTTCTTTACAATCATTGCATACACTACCTGTTGATACTTCACTGACGTGTGAATCCTTTTCATCATAACGTCAAATAAATCAGCTCAGCTGATATGCCTCAGGTCACACAGTTGTTTCAGTCACTGCTTTATGAATGGATTGATTAGAAATGGCGTAAAGGTGTAAAGGATAATCACGTCATGCAAAGTTTATCGTTGATATTTTAATGGTATGATACTAATCATGCTAACAAGCTTTTCAGTATAAGGTGAGAAATTTGAAAGATACATCTAATTATTTCAGTGTTAATTGAGAAATCAGCTAAAAGACGTTCAAAATGAAATTTGTTATCACATCCCTAACAACACACTCATCCCTAATACCTCCTGAGGATGATAGTGGGATGTATTTTTATCCTTGGGATATCCTAAGCATATCCCTTGGAGAAGATGTGTTGTTTGGCATATAATCCATTTTCAATGCAACTTTTTATAAAGCAATTTTTATTAAAATTTTTAACACAGCTAATAAAAAAATTATAGATAAGAATTTATCAATACTTATTGCAGTTTATTATTATTATCATAATATTAATATTTTAAAATTAAACATAAATGAGACGCTCAAATATAATTATGGTATTTATTCACAACATTTTCACTATTAATGAAATGTCAGTTTTCTTCACTTGTAATATTGTCATATTCGTCTAAATAAAGCCGAATTACGTTAAACCCTGTTTATTAAAAGATGAAATATATATCTACTTCATATATATATATATAAATATGTTTGTGTGTGTGTGTGCGTCAAACCATTTTTTAAACAAATGGTGAAAAGTAATAAGAAGTAATAAAATCATTATATTAGAATGCTTATGTGTAAGTATATGCGGTAATAAGTAATTAAATACTATCACTAAAATAAGATATTTAATAACAATAAAAAATAAAATTTCTCAAAATATAGTACAAACATACTTTATCATATATTAACAAATTTTCTAAAATTTTTAAAACTACAGATGAACGAAATCTAAAAAATCTTTGTCTACTGCACTGAGAAAATATACACATATATATATATATATATATATATATATATATATATATATATATATATATATATATATATATATATATATACCGCCTTCACATGGAATGAATAAATAGTCATTTTCTAAATACCTTAACTAAGAATGTAGATTTCTGAGCTATGCACATAAGACACGCCAAAAAACTGAATAGACGAAATGATCGAGAACTTCTACTCTACAATTTTCTAGATGGTGAAACAATATTCTAAATATTCTGAATCTTTTGTATTGCGAGAAATTATCGCTTGATTTTTTAGAACTGAAACACGCCTCTTGTGTTCGCATTTATTTGCAGAGATTTTTAAATAACTTGGCCTCAATAATATAGGCAAATGCTCTAGAATTCTAATAAGGGTTTCTAGAACTCGCTTTCAAAGGGAAATAGAATTTATAAGTATGACATGGAACTACATTTTCTAGAGCCTCAATTTAGATTCTAGATGTCAGTTACAGAATTTTTTCTCAAGTGTAGTTATAACTTTGTTACTTTATCGCCTTTTAAACGAATCTATTTGAAATAACTCTTTCTTTTTCTTTTGTTAGTTTTAGGACAAATATTTATATGTTATGTTGCAGCGCGGCTTTTATTACTTTCTCTTACTCTTTACTAAAATATTTTACCATGTTCAGAAAAGCTGTTCAGGAATTGAAACTAATTCCTCATAGCCATATGGTAAATAATGTATGTTTTTAAGCTAAATATTCATTGCTTGTTTTTGTATATTTATACGTTTTAAGGATTCTTGGTTACTGAAGTTAAGTTTTTTAATGTTTGATCTTTGTCTATGTACCTTAGAGTAACTTAAAAAGGAATAATTTTAGGAGATCCAAAAGTTGTATTTTCAAGTTAATATAAGTTTTTTTTCTGGAAAAGTTTCATTAAGGCTAATAAATTTCAAGGAATGTTGCGCGTGAAAGTTGTCTGAATAATTTTAAGTGAACTTTTAATTTTAATAACAGATTTAAATTCTATATAAATGTAGGTGCAGCAAGGAAACAGGGAGTTGAAGGGTGGCGGTAGCCCCGCTCACACAGAACTGATTATCGTATAAAACTCTGTCGAAGCTTAATTTGAATTGTTTTAACATAGGTTTACATAACAGTACTCATTATTTTGCCTCTTAATCTCTAATCTGTAATTATAGTATTAAATTTCAGGGTAAGAGAAAATCGTGTGAGTAACACACCAGATTATTTTTATTAGTTTTCTACACCGCAATTGATTTTTTTCTGTAAATCGCCATAATTACTCCTTGTTTAAATCAAACATATGATAAAAACATTAACATGATAAAAATCCAAAAAATAAAATAATTCTGAATTTGTTTAAAAAGTCATATGAATGTACACTGCAAAATAAAGGATAGAAATACAGCAAAAAATATAGTATATATCTTTCTCATTTTTTAAAAGCAAATATTAAAGTTCTTTTTACAAATATATGTAAGGTTTGGCGCAATCACTTATTCACAGAATATCATAAATTGTGATTTATGAGTTATTCTTTATAGTTTATATATTTGCTTTAAAGAAATATTGAACTTTTTTGTAAATAGAAAAATAAAATATCAAAACTAAAATTATTTAAAAAACATATCTAACGTTTTCTGTACTATTGGCATAAACCTTTCACGCATCGGCATTTTTAGTGGCAAAATTATTGGAGTTAAAACAAAGTAACGACAAGAATCTTTATTTTATAACATATAAAAGATAAGATAATGAATAAATCAGCTATTTAATGTGTGACTTTAATAAAATTTCTAAATACTTTATGTTTTTGTTATGCATTATTTACCAATAAGTATTTTGACAGTTTCGAATTTAGAAGTTTTATCAAATATCTAGAAAAATTCTTTGCGAATTATCTTGAAAATTTCCATCAAGAAAATCTTTGTGTCAAGGACCTGTCAACCTGTTTTCTGTTGTTCATCCTGTAGCGTGTTGTACACTGTAAACAAAAAAAAAAAAGTCCTATATGCTGACCGAAAGTCTCTGTAATTTGAGAAAATACGCGTAATTTACGAAGAAAAATTACGTTGTCAGATCATATTTTCTCAAATTACAGAGAATTTCTGTGAGCAAATAGGACATATTTTTTACAGTGATGGTTATATCAACAAAATACGAGCTCGAGCGCTGAATCGGTGACAATTTCGTGAACTTTTTCTGGTAGAAGATGACGAGTTAGGCCTTCATTTTAGTGTGTGATGACTTCCCAAAGGAAGTGTACTCGTGATATTTTCGAATTTGAAGGAGCATATTTTAACGTATGTGGAAGAGAAAAATGAACTATCCAGTGAATGGTGGCTACTCCAGAGTAAAGATTAACTATGGGATTTAGCTTTTCACGCCCATATTACGGGACATTCGAATAATTTAAATTTTAGATTACAGGGAATTGATTATATTTCCCCTACCCTACTTAATTATACACCTTCTTTTGTGAACAAAATCTTGCATTTTCTTTCGATTTTGAGGTGGAAATATTAACACATTTCACTATTCAGGCACTATATATACCAAAGTCAATAATACTCCGAACAATGATAGATTTAAAAATTTAATATCCATTTTGAATATTTCATTCAGTGTCTAGGTTCCATGGCTTTCAAGATGATTTAAAAAAAAAAAATTATTGACCTTTTATACATTTTTTGTTTCAACTTCTCTGCAAAGTGTTAATGGTTATCCACCTGAAATCCAAACTGAATTGACCTACACCACTACACTACACATAAAAGCAATTATAAGGACCTTATTTCAGTTGCAAATGATCCAAATTATATTGAATTTTGGAAACTCGTTCCAATAAGCAATTTTCCAATATTACACGATTTGACTGTCAGATATTGTTGTAGGTTAGAATCAACACATGTTTGTTACCAAATGTTTTCTGTTATGAAAATAATAAAATCAAAATATCGTTCAAATTAACTGAGATGCACCTAAAATATCTTATTCTGTAAGCACCTTTAAGAAGGAATCGTTATATAGTTGACTTGGTTAAAAAACTATAAATTCAAAAGCCAACTTAATTAAATATTGACTGTTTAATAATTATTGAGAATTGAATGTTTCAAATTATATAAAATAATAATAATAATAATAAATGTGCTATTTGCATTAAAAAAAATCCCATAATCAGCCTAAAAATAGATGTTATTTTTCCTTTTAATATAACTTAGTATGTTGGAAATGATGGGAGTATTAAGCATATACATATATATTTCAGATAGTGGCACTCTTCCCAAAAAGGTTCACCACCCCTGGTATTGGTTGTAAATTCTCGATCATTTTGTCTATTCAGTTTATCGGCTTACCTTATACACATGCCACGGAAATCTGTACTTCAAGTTTAGGAATTAAAAAAATAAATATCTATTCTTTCCAAATAAAGATGTATACTTTTTTTCTCAGTGCATCTTATAGTTTCTATTTTCAAAATAAAGAAATAAAATAAATATATTTCAAAATAAAGAAATAAAAGAAATATTTCATATATTTTTTATTTCTATTAAAAATTTACTTAAAATACTTTCACCAACAACGTCTTTCTTCTCTTAAATACATGACCATTCACTTTACGCAAGTCACGTTTTTGTAAAAGTAAGATTATATCCTATCCTATATATTTTCAGAATTTGTCTCATTTTCTTTATGAAGTAC
Organism: Salticus scenicus; assembly: GCA_963930645.1. Taxonomy (NCBI): domain Eukaryota; kingdom Metazoa; phylum Arthropoda; class Arachnida; order Araneae; family Salticidae; genus Salticus; species Salticus scenicus. The sequence goes on along the minus strand of OZ005662.1, from coordinate 77,945,722 downwards.
ATTTACTTTAACAAATCATATCAATTTATTCTTGATAGATCACTTATGATTATTGAAAATCGATTTCAGCAATATATTTCAACAAATTCATCACTTATTACAATAAAAATTCTATAAACTTAATTTCCAACATACAATTTTAAATTATATTTGAAATCTTTTGACATCATTGTTTTAAAATATACTTATTTTCAAAGTGGAATCTGATTGCATTTAACAGATTGTTTGTTCCTTTACATTTTTCTGTAGTTTAATTATATTTTTTAAAGATAAAAAAAAAGAAGTCCTATATTCCCGAAAACATTTTCTTAAGAAAAAAATATTTGTTCAAGAAAACAAGATATTTTAATATACGTTGTTTATCGCATTATAATAACTTATTAATAGATAATAATAATATGTTTTATTTTATTTTTAATACGACAGGACTATTTCTTTCTATCTGGCATTTTGCTTCGTTACCAATTTATAGTATTCCCCTTCGAAAATACCTGTCAGTATCCAATTTTAAAATTTAATTTCTTACTCTAACTTAAAAATTTTTGAGAATCCGTAAAAACTTTTATATATATATATATATTTTCTTTTTCACTTTTAATCGGTGAGGATCGAACTCACAACCTTCGAGTACGTAGTTGTTTACTGTGACAACACAGCCAAAGGGTCTCGGCTGAATATTTCTTGATCATTTAGACTAGTGTTTTCAGTTTTTTTCTTTTTGAAAGGGTGTTAAAATACAAATATAATTAGCCCTGTCGTACTAAATTAAGTTCTGTCATAGACAGAACTTCACCCAAAGTTTTATCTTTTATTTATTTATTTATTTATTTGTCTCTGTGTGTGTTATAAATATTTAAATTTAATATTTTAAAAAAAAATCATATTAATATGAAAAAAAAGAACGGAAAGTCATGCAGTTCATATATATTATTAACACTTTCTTTCTATATGTACTCTTTACCTCAATTAAATATCAATGTACGTTGTCTATGTGCAACACACAGAGTACAAACAAAAGGACAGAAAGATAAACAGCTCAACAAACTGAATTTATAGTCTTTTTTAAACATAGCTGGCAAGTGTTAACAACACTTAATATAATCGAAAATGCAATATCATCAATTTCCGGCTATAGCCCGTAATGTATCTGAATTATTGTTAATTAATTGAAGCTCCCCAGCTTTCTTTCTTTAAAGTATAATGTTTAGTCATTAAAGGAAATTAAAAAGGTTTTTTAAAAAAACTTATTCTTAAATCAGTATTTTGAATAGTTAAAGATAATCTAAAGCTTTTTTTTTTTTTTTTTTTTTTTTTTTTTTTAAGAAAAAAATAATTATACAAAATGTGTAAATAATCTGTGACAAAAACTATTTAAATTATTTTAGTTTATACTATTAAAACTCTTTTCAATTGTTAAACAAAAGACAGTTTCATATTAGATTCTAAAAACTAACAGTTCTATCTTTTTATTTTAAATCTTCTAACTCTAAAAAGAAATACTAAGAGATATCAATTTAAAAATCACTTGAAACGATTTACTTTGCTTTCGATATTGGTTTATTTTCTCTTTCTTTTCTGGCTCTGCTGACTTTATTGAATCCTTTACAAACATGTATGCAAATACTTTATCAAATAAATCTCCTTAAATCTTTTTTTTCTATTATGGAGAATTCAATTTACCTTTATGATATCGAACTGTAATGTGCTGTATATGCAAAATCCATTTCCGGCGAAATATCCATTTTATAAAGAAAGTATTTGAAAGGAGATTGGTTCAGTAATCAGAGTTCGCAAACATAATTCACACTCTATTCTATATATAAGACAAAATTTATTAAAAACTAAGTTGTTATTAAGGCAAGATTGAAATAAGATGGAGGAGAGATTAGGAACAATGCATCTAAATATGGCATTATTCTTAGTAGTGGTAGAGATAATGCAAAAAGTAAATAAGTTTAAAAGAGGATATTATTAGTTGTACAGATGACAATATATAGATTCTTTTCAATTACTTTTGTTTATTTATTTATTTTTATTCACTTAAGGAATCGATGCTTTAAAAAGAACACTCTAAAAAAAAAAAAAAAAAAAAAAAAAATCCTTGCAGCCAGAATTTTCCTATGACAGAAAAATACGTTTTGTCAACATAATTTTTCGTAATTTACGACTATTTTCTCAAATTACAGAAAATTTCTGGCAGCAAAAGATACTTTTTTTTTTTACAGTGAACTTTTTGACTTGAATGAAATTATCTATATGAATCAGTGTAATTAACCATTTTTAAGGGAACTTGGGACCTTTGACTTGGCACCACTGAAGGTTTCATACACTGTTAAAAAAAATGCAAATTTGCTGCCAGAGATTCTCTGTAATTACAGAAAAATGCGTTTTGTGAACGCAATTTTTCCGTAATCTACGAATTTTTTCTCAAATTACAGAGAATTTCTGGCAGGAAAGTTGCACTTTTTTTTTTTTTTTTTTTTTTTTTTTTTTTTTTTTTAACATTATACAAAAGCTTATATTTTTATTTAATATTTATAAATTTAATATTAGCTTTTGTCAATAAAATATATATTCAGGCAATAACTTTTATGGTTTTTGTTAAAATTAATATAGATTTGAAATTAATAAATATCATTTTCTAAGTTTAAATATTTTTCATGAATTCTTGATCTCCAAAATTCTTCTACAAATATTTAAGAAAAAACATAATACATTTTTTTTTTTTTAATCTTCAATGAAAATAATTAGATATGGATTTTGCTATGTCTTTAAAAGAAAAAAAAATATTAAATATAAAAATATTATTATTATTATTATTATTATTATTATTATTGCAAATTTTTAAATTTACAAGCACATTTTATTTTTTTTTTCCCCTAAAAATTAATTAATAAAGTTCAAAGTCCATCTCTATTTCTTTGAAGTAGATTCTATTGAACATAGAAAATAAATAAATAAATAAGTCTTTTCTTCAATATCTGTAGACATTTTTAGCATTTTGAAGATCATACATAAATTCATGAAAAAAATGCAAACTAAAAAAATGCAATTTAAGTACAGTGAAACTTGAATAATTCGAACATGTTTAATTCGAAATTCTGGATAATTCGAGTTTTTTTCTCGGTCCCTTGAATTTTGTATTAAAATAATGTTAAAAAATCGTGGATAATTCGAATGCTATTTTGGATAATTCGAATTTTTCATACGATTAACTTTAAAATATTACAGTAAAATTTTTTCCCAAGATTTTTCTCAGCTAAAATGCATTCTTTATTTTAATAGTCTTTCAAAGTAAGGATAAGGAAATACAAGAAAAGCCCCTACCTAGTGCATCAGAAGATATGGTGCATATACATGAACTTCGAGGGTTTTTCGAATTGAAAGTCATGTCTGATGTAGAAGATTCTATTTTTGTATCAACTGATAGGACTGACTAATTATTCAACACTTATATATATATATATATATATATATATATAAGTGTTGAATAATTAAGCTCGTAAAAAATATTGAATTAATGGGAGGGGGGGGGATGTAGCAGTTTTCTCAGATATAAAGTTTTATATGTTAAATCTTTGATCGTAGAGTTTTAATTTTTTTAATTTATCTCTTCTTTTAGACAAAATAGCATGATTGCCAACATCCTAATTAATATTCTGTAGTGTTGTTAGTCCCGCCCTTTTTTTCACACCAGTAAATTTTTAAAGTAATATTTTGCAAATGCAATTATGATTAAATAAGAAGAAAAATACTCTAAAACGGATACTGGTGTGAAAAAGAAGGCGGAGCTAACAATACTACGGAACTTTAATTAGTATATTGGCAAGTATGTAATAGTATATGTAATTCGAATTTTCGGATACTTCAAATTTTTCTCAGGTCCCTTCAACTTCGAATTAACCAAGTTCTACTGTATTTCAAATGTGTAAAAAGTATATGAAAATCCAGAAGAATTGTTGCATGAATGTATATTTTATTGAAAAAAAAATTAATATAATTCAATTTGTATTAAATGGAAATATAATATTTTATAGAAACCTTCAATGGTGACAAGTCAAAGGTCCAGGTCCCCGTTAACCCGTTAAAGCTAAAATTAATTTTGCAAAATATTATTAGCTGATTCTTTCACTTCTAAATTAATATAGACAACTTACAGTAAATTATATTAACTTAAACAATTCTTCTGATAGTTTTAAATTTAAAGTCTATCCTCCTTTATTGACGTTTAGTGTTCTAGCGAGAAAACTTTGAGATAAAAGATTGATTTCCTATTATATGTTGACAAAGATCTCGAAAGTAAAGTATTATAATATGTATTATTACAGTGCAGCCACATATCCGAAAAATAGCAGTGAGGACGCGTCCAAAATGTTGGAGGGATGCCAACTTGTCAGACAGTTTGAAATTTCGAAAACATCCAGTAATTCCGTGCTCTGTCATTGCTCATTTTCCCTGAGTCAGATGACTGTCACCCCTATTTTAGCATTGGACTCGTTGAGTTAGCACTTGCGCAGATGCTTCCATGTTTTCATCAAATGTGGTCGAAGAATATTCAACTTGATTTAAGTTAGTATACATGCGCAAAAAGCAAATATATGGGCGACGAACGAAAAATCATAAAATGACTATCCAAATTACGAAATAATAATTAATAGTAGGCCCACAAAACTTTCAGGGATCATTTAGAGTGACGCTATAAACTGTCACTATAAAAGCAGAAATCATTCCAAGAAACCACAAAAAGTATGCGGGCCATTTTATTAGCTGTCTTCAAATAAGGAGACTTGGGCGCTAACGGGTTAATACATTCCATCAATCTTCTAATGTGTCTTTCAAACAGAAATGAAGACTAATAAGTTTCCTTCTGTGATGTATGAAAAATAGTTATATATACTGAAGGTCACTACCCTAACAACTCATCTGTTTCGCAGGACAACGTTAGGATATCCTGAGGATAAAAAGACACACCATGTATATCCTTTGGATGTACTAAGGATACGTGTGATGTTAGGATACAGTATATTCTCCATAAAGAATAGAATACTTTACTTTTGTGGTTATTTTAGTATAATATTCAACATTTTTCAGAAAAAAAAAAAAAAATCATTTTCTGAAACAAATTTTAACCCATTTTATTCCATTGTCCTATTTAAAGGACAGCTGAAAAAAAGCCTATAGAAATCAGAATTTGCTTGGTGCTAATATTTTGTCAGCTGGAATATATAATGGCATATATAAGCTTCTGCTAGCGTGTTATGTGTCCCACCTCCTCCTCCTCCTCCATCTGGAATCTTTGTTTAATCATTACATTATTAGGCGTGGTTTATCTTCTCTTTGGGGTTGAAAATTCTTTCTGGAGAACTATCGTGTAAATAAGAAAGTATTATACAGATAAAGCAAAACTTTATACTCGGAAAGCACTTTACACTACTGAGGAGAACACTAAAACATATAAGTGCAAATTTCATCCTCTTTATTTCGATGTCCTGCGTACAAGGTAGATAAGATTTCTTATATAGAATATATATATTCAAAGTTTGTTGTATTTAGTTTATTTAGGTTTAATTAACCTTAAAAACTATTTTTTTTTTCTCAAATTTGAGCAAAATATATAATTTGGGATAAAATGGGTTAATATCGCTGTATAAACATAAGTATTTAATGAAACATATGTATTTAATTTATATTATTATTATGCTCCAAAATATGTTCATGGAAAAAAAAATGTACAGAGAGTGAAAATTTCTTAGAATAACACAAAAAATAATTTTATACACTACTACATTTTCGTTCCAATGGGATATTCAGTATTGTTTAGTGATTTTCAACTGATTTGAGGAGTTCCAGAGGACTTTAACTACAGGTAGTTGGAGTACACTTTTCTTCACGGTGGGCTACCGTATAAACTAATGTTTGTTTTTCCGGAAACAACCCAGATAACACATGACATCACTAGGATATTCTTTTAAGTCTCGAATGTCCTGTTTCATCCTAGGGTAAAATAGATAAAATGAGGCCATCCACTGGATGTCCGAACAGAAGATACTGAAAAAAAATCAATTTGGATGTCTCTGGGATATACTAAGTTATCCTAAAATAAAAAGTACGCTTTCAGATGTTCCGAGAACATTTTTTTTTTTTTACTTTCCGAACACTATAGTGAGGAAAGTATTGTAATCATGTCAAAAATCCGAATTCGAGATTTTGATGTTTCTATACGTTTTGAGGTCCCCTGAGTCCGTTTTCACTATTTTTACGATGATGTATGTATGTGTGTGTGTATGTGTGTATGTGTGTATGTGTGTATGTGTGTATGTTTGTGAACACGCTAGCGTCTAAAGGCTTTGTTCGATTAACCTGAAAGTTGGTACGTATATTGTAAGTCACCATAGTACGAACCCTATAGATTTTGGTGAATCTAGCACTTATAGTTTTTTTACAGGGACACAAAGAAAAATTCTTTATCATTAGGGCCTATGGGACCAAAATCTTAAAAGTGCGATAGCATCTAAACGCCTTATTCAATTGAGCAAAAATTTTATACCCATATTATAGGTCACAGATACTCAATCTGCATAGATTTTGGAGAATCTAGCACTTATAGTTTTTTTACAGGGACACAAAGAAAAATTCTTTATCATTAAGGCCAATGGGGCCAAATTTTTAAAAGTGTGATAGCGTCTAAACGCCTTATTAATCTGAGCAAAAAAATTGTACACATGTTATAGGTCGCATTTGCACCAACTGTATAGATTTTGGTGAATCTAGCACTACAGTTTTTTTACAGGGACACAAAGAAAAATTCTTTATCATTATGGCCTATGAGACCAACTTTTTAAAAGTGCGATAGCATCTAAACGCCTTATTCAATTGAGCTGAAAATTTGTATGAATATTATAAATCACTGTTGCACTAACTATAAGCATTTTGGTGAATCTAGCATCTATAGATTTTTACAGGGACAAAACGAAAAATTCTTTATCATTATGATCTAAGGGCTCAAAGTTCAGTAGCGTTAAATAAAACCTTGTGTGATATATGGAGAAAAAAACACTCTATTATGGTTTTCTCTCTTTTGTTTGTTTAGCAATTCCTCTTTCTTTATTTTATCTACAAAACTGTTAGTTACTCAATGTTCGGAAAGTCGAGTGGAGTCACTCCAGATTTTTTTTTTTTTTTTTTTTTTTGACGTCTTAAGATTCGTTAAAGAAATATCTTAAGAATAAATGAAATTTAAAGCTGAATTTGAGCGGAATGTGTTCTCCTTAAATTTCATTTTTTTATTTTAAAACTAGAATGAAGCAAATATAAATATGCATATATATATATATATATAACTAATAAAACAAATTATTCTAAAAACTACGATTTTTTCAACAATAAAATGAAAGGACTCTTTTATTCAGCTGCCACCAATATTTTCAGGAATATGATTTATTATAAATAATGGACAAAAACTTTTGAAGTAAATCGTCAACTGTTACAGTTAAGATCTTGTGGTGGACTTTGAAGTACCTAAATTTAACAACATTGATCAGGCGTGTAAAATTATATATAAGACCGGTGAAGGGTTGCAGGTGAAATACCAGAGACTATCCCATGGCTATCATGTTCCTCAGCAGATTTCAGAATGTAATCCCTAGAATGTCCTCGGGATGCCTAAAGTTTTTTTTTTTTTTTAATAGTCCTGAAATGTCCTTGTACCAGTAAAATTTGAGCCTCATGCGACCTATTTTGAACGGCTCTGGGACACAGATTCTGTGGAAATTTTGTCATCCTGAGGATGAACAGAGGATGCCTGTGGATAAAATTTGGATCCACAGACAATTGGAGGTCCAAAATGTGACAATTGGAGATCCGAAAAATTTTATCCTCGAACATCCTGAGGATGATTTTGTGTTGTCTGGGAAGTTACTTCAAACAAAGAGGTATATTATTTGTATCATTGAATTTCACTTGTCGTCAACTGTTTTGCCGCATGTTCACGTTTCGCACATTTCTTACAAGCATGCACCGGGTGTCTCATAAATCTGTAAATAACTTAAAAAATTCATAAAAATTCCAGGAATCGGTAGAATTGAAAGCAAAGCCAAAAATCACCGTTTGAATCTGCAGCTAGCCGTATTGTACCTCCATTACAAACTGCAATTTACGGTGATTGCGTGCGTAGAGAACACTAGCGATATTATTGTAAGCATTTGTCTTCATGCAAATAACAATTATGTTTCATAGAAATGCATTATTTACTCACGCATAGTACCTTCTATCGATAAAATTTTAACTATTATTTACTTTTACCCCTCTCCCGCCAAGGAAAAAAAATCCTTCACAATATATATATATATATATATATATATATTGTAAAACTCGTTCAGTTCAATCAATTTATTAAATTTCTAAGAATTTCTAAATTATTTACAGATTTATTGGACTCCCTATATTTCAATCCAGTATTTAATATCTCGCAGTAGCCATCCACTCTTACCGAAATTAGAATAATAATTCTTTAATAATTATCGCTACAAGTAAAATGAATCTTGAATTGAAAATATATTATTTTTTAATTAGTATTTGAATAATGAGCAATATTTTATAATGTACAAGGTGATAATTAAAGTTACGATTTGAAAACTTTATAGTTTTAAAACTACCCATCAGAGCGATTTGATATTTTACCAGAGCAGTCGTGAGGCAATAAAATTTTGTTTGGTGAGGGAAAAAAGTAGTTCTAACATGTTCCTATAGATGGCGCTGTCAGGGTAATGTCAGGGGAAACGCCTAAATGGACTCATTCAACACAGGAATGTTATTAGCAAAACACAATGGAATAGCAGGAAACAATAGACTTCAAGGGTTTACTACAATTTTTTTTAGCAAAAAGACAAGTATACGTGTTTCCAGCAGAAACAGTCATAGTTAAAAGAGAAAAAGAGGAGCTTCATGAAACAAATACTTTACGGATAATTAACGGCACATTTTGGGACTTTTTTTTTTCTTTTGCCAAGCAAAATTTCATTGCCTTATGATTGCTCTCGTAAAATATGAAATCGTTCTGATGGGTAGTTTTAAAATTATAGCGTTTTGAAATCGTAACTTTAATTATAATCACCCTGTATTTAAATTTCCAACGAAATGCAATCGATTAAAGATAAGATTTTTAAAACAAAATTTCTCCGTACAGTGTTTTTACTTGTTGTTATTTTCTTATTATTTTTTTTGTTATTTTGAACACAAATTACCATATGATTTTCTAGAGGTACATGTAAAAAGAATTTACATACGAAGATTTGTCTGAGAACATATTATTGATTATTCACAGTACCGCCTTTCGCATGTATTTTCATCTAAGTTGGATTAGGAATAGAATCATGTGAAGTATCATTAATAGTGCTTAGAGAAAGATTCCATTAAATTTCATGAATGAGACAAAATTATAATGTAAATATACACACTAGATTCATATATTATCTGTAAACTTTAAAACAAGTATTTATTATTATTATTATTATTATTATTATTATTATTTTGAAATGGAATTTTTCAGGAACTCATAATAGGGTGGTTATTTTCTGCAGATAGACTATTTTCATATCAGTGATGAAAAAAAAATATTGTTTCAAAAGTTTGTAATTTTTTGCAGCAAAATCCTAAAAAAATTACTTAATGTAAAAAGAAAATATCCATCATGCTTAATAATTAAAAATACTGGAATTTAAAATACTGAAAATTTTCGATTTTCAAATTGTTTGATGTTTTTCTTTCTCGTTCGCTCTATACTCTTTTGAATATTTCTACCATTCTTGTTATTTGCTTTTAACTCTCACTTTGTTATTTTAAAGACTGATTTTCCTTAGCTTTTCTATTTATTTTTTGGAAAATATTTTAAGCATGAATTTATTTGTATTTATTTTATTTCATTTTATTTTAATATAGAGCAATTCTCTCACAAAATCGTGATATCATCCTGAAGTGAGGGAATGAGAAAATGAAGCTTATTAGATTAATAACTTTCTAATTATATAAAATAAAATAAATAAAAAAGAATATACGTTCCCAAATTTTCTTTTTAGGAAAATGAGACTGATGGGTAGTCTCATTTATTTTTAGGAAATAATACAGATATAAAAAATCATACTTTTCATTTTTTTTATTATTATTATTGCTTTGGATGTTTCTAATGTTTTTGATACGCTGAATTAAAATAATTATAAGATAAAAAAACTTTTTATGTACCATGTTTTTAAATTTCTGTTGAATAATAGTTATAGAACTTCATTAGCACTTTACCAATGCGTATAAAATTTTTAAAGTGATGATGACGTCAACTTTTGTGCGATGCATAATTTAACTTTTTACAATTTTTTAACGTTCACGTTTAATTAAGTGTATTTATTTTTATGTCGAAAGAAAATGAACACGGATTTTTTTGTTTTGACAACAATTAAATTATTACCAATATTTTAATGTCTATATTTAAATCTGTTAAGAGGTTACCCAGTTAAAAAAATGTTCAAAAAAAAAAAAAAAAATGAAGAAAAACTGCAGGTAATATGAAGGTATTTGAAACAATCCCAGCTTAAAAAAATCTTCAAAAATAAAACTATAAAAATGAAGAAAAACTGCATATAAACTGAAGGTATTTGGAACAATAATAAGTTTAAGGGAAAAAAATTAGGGTGGGGGAAGTTACCTGCAAATATTTTGCTGTTCCAAATACTTTCAGTTTATCTGAAGTTTTTCAGCTGTTTTCTACAGTTTTTTTTTTTTTTTTTTTTTTTTTCATATTTATAGTTTTTTGAAGACTTTTTTAAGCTGGGATTGTTTCAAATACCTTCAGATTATTTGCATTCTTTCTTCATTTTTTATAGTTTTTTTGAAGATTTGTTTTAGCTGTGTATTATTTTATATTTTAATTAATTAAAAGAAAACTAATTAAAAATTCGAAAATCAACCTTCGAAGTATTGTGTTGTCATTGGGTTCAGAGCTATTTTGAAAGTTTCAAATGTCCAGCTAGTAATGAAGTTAATTGAAAATCGATTGCAAGATTAGTACTGGAAAAACAAACAAATAAGAATCGAAGTTAATAAAAACATGGTAAAAAATGACAATTATTTTCTCCTATAACGTAAAGGTTTTTTTACCCAAAGAATGGCGATCTAAATAATTCACACAGAAACTATAACAAAATAGAAACTCTTTATTTATAAAATGCATTAAAATAAGCTATTATTTACGCATTGTCTTTTAAATGTATTAGGGATACAAATAAGTTTCCGCCGTTTTTTGACAAAAATTAGGAATTTATTGTAAAAAAATGGTGTATTACATTTTACTCAAAGTACACTGTAAAAAAATTCTGTAAAAATAAAGCACTTTTTTAACATAAATACAGCATAGGTTGCTGTTGCTGTATATTTTTACAGCTAGTTCTGTAAAAATAACTGAAGACTGGTTACATCACATTGTGCTGTAAATCGGTATCAAAGATTTTCCAGAAGTGTTTTGATGCGTATGACATGATTTATCAACCAATCAGTGCTAATGTTAACCTTATCTGTTTCTGTAAAGAAGAGTCATTGTGAGCCCAACGGCGCGATTGGCAAAGTGCTGGTCTTTAGAACAGGCGATTGTGAGTTCGAATTCCGGGCAATCCAAGACCTTTTGCTTCGCATTAAAAAATAAATTATATGTCTAAAAAAATAAATAAGTAGCTTAGTCTTATGGATTAATCCCTGCGCGCATGTGCAATAATTTCAGGAAATATTTTTAAAGCATACTGTGAAAATTGCAGCACACGTGAGTAAAAATCGCAGCAAATTTATTTTACTGCACATTGTAAAAATACAGCACAGTGAGTAGGCATACTGTGCTGTAATCTACTGCAGAAAATTTTACAGTGTATTGACCATCGCTAGTCACTACTCTTCCCTATCTGTCTGCATATATTCGGATACAACATCGGAAGAACTCTTCATCTTTTGAAACTATCCTTGAATTGACCTAATTTCTAGAATCTTCATCTGATGTAAAGCGCTGCTCAGACAGATCATGTGCCATCGACCAGAACAAGTGATAATCAGAAGGGGCAATGTCTAGTGAATACAGCGGGTGGGGTAGGACTTCCCACTTAAGTGTTTTCAAATATGTTTTGCCGGCGCTGCAACCTGCCGACTTGGCTTCAGTTCATATGGAGCCTAATTCCCTTGTTTTTTAATCATTCCCAACATTTTTAAACGATGTGAAATTACTTGTTGAATCACTTCTAATATACGTGCAAGTTTTTTTTGCGTTTGGGACGAATCTTCCTCCAATAATACTTCCAATTATGTTGTGAGGTTGAGACGACAGAACGTCACCACAGTTTGTGTGAAATTAAGCTGGATCCAGCAAAGTATAAAGTTGGGACGGTTAAAATCGCTGAATGTGAAGTGATTTTAAAAGTATTGATTGAAATGAAGAGAAAGGAAGTTAGTAGGAAATAGTATAAGATGTAGATGGTTTTAGTAGATTAGTGTGGATGGTGGTGTATATTATAGTACATTGTGGTGTAGATTGTGGAGATTCTTTAACTGGCGAGAATTAAGGTGTGAAGTAGTGGAGATTTGGTTGTGTGAAGATTAAGTAGTGATAGTGTTGGTGCGCGTATCTACTAGCATTCGTAAAGGTACAGTTGGATCAGACGGGAATCCTCTAATCGATAGTGAAGTCACAGTAGCGGAGTTAAAGAGTGCATCCGTCTTTACACGTTGGACTGTTGCTGGGGTGAGATATTTAAAATTATCTAATTTAATTTCTGATACATATATTTTGATAAAGTAATTAAATACGCTGACTGAGCTATCTCAAGTGACCGCCCTCCCATTAATCTGTTCAAATAAAAGTCTTATTTTATGTTATATTCAAGTCTGGTGCTCTCTTTACTTATCCATTTAGTTATCTAAGTAATTAATTAAGATGGAGTTTGCATCAACGCAAACCTCACAATGTGTCTTCGTACACTTTGACCTTCCACTGCGTTCTTTCTCTTCCACGTCAAACTCGCCGTTTTTAAACTTTTGAAACCACTCGCGACATCTTCTCTCACATAAAGGAGACCCACCATATGCTTCTACATGCAATCGATGCACCTCAGCTGCAGATTTTTTAAAATTAAAGAAGTAAATGGAAAATTCCCGCAAATGACGCTTATTCAGCACAAAACTTGACATTTTCACACGAAAAAAAAAATGTGATGCTGATACGGAGTCACTAATACTTCAAAACTTTCTACCGGCCTTGATAACCCAAACTTATTTTTTGATGTCTTGATGAAATGGCTCTTTAGTTCATTCACATAGCTTAGATTTTTCTGTAAATAACTAATGCTTTGAGAAAATGGAACTTTAAACTAAATTCTTTCAAAAAAGCTAATTTTCTGTCAGAACTACATGATCAAAAATGTTTAATGTTTTTTCTTAATTAGCATCCGAAATGTACATTTTTTTTAATGGTGTGGCACTTGCAACTTTACGGCATTGGCCGGGAGGTCGCCGAATTGTTGACCATTTGTGAATTGGCACCCAATAGGTGATCATCGCTACTCCTAACCATAGATATAGTAATTTATATAGATCTACCATCCCCATATTAACGAGCAAAGATTTTTGATGCCGAAAAAGTTTTTTGGCATCAGCCATTAGAGAGTTAAAACTCGAAAACAGTAATAGAATAGAATGGTAATTAATTTTGAAAATGCCGAAATATTGCGCGGCTTTTAAGTGTTCTAATAAATATATGAAAAGAAATGGGGTAGTTTCCATAAATAAGTTATATTCAAGTAATTAATGAAAAATATAATTTTTATAATCAGTTGCTTTGTTATTATTATGAGATAATTACTGTTTTCATATTTAATGGAATACTTTTTTTTTATTTTAGTATTTTTTAAGATTTTATATTAGTAAGTAATATGGAATTCTCAAAATTCTGTTTAATGTAGCTACCAGCCGCGAAAGTTTTAATATATAACTAGTATGTTGTGGCCACCACAAGACTTTCTTCCATATATAATCCTATACAAATTTACGCAATACAAATAATTTACTACATTATAATTTATTAAAATTATTTTTCATGATGAATGCAGACGATTTTTATCTCAAAGGAGTATAACAATAATAAATGACGAAAGAAAAACAGTTTTGTGCAGACATGAGTATACTAGAGTATAGTAAAAAAAAAAAAAAAAAAAAAAAAAAAGGAAAGGAAAACGAAAAGAAAGAAAGAAAGAAAAGGGGGTATCTGGAGTTTTTCATTCTCTTTTAGTGCATAAATTTTATTTGCTAAATTACCTATGTGTATTCCCGTGTATATTCACTCGGGGGAATACATCCATAAGAGAGTAAAATGGCCGTCTTTTCCCGATTTAAAAAGGTATCACTTTTCCCCTCTCAATGATCAATCTATGTCTTATCTATGCCCCTAACAGGGACAACACATCCATGCCTTTTCCGGGATTCGAACCCAGGCCCAACCGTGTAGGAGCCAGGGACGCTAACCACAACACCGTCTGGGCGGCTTCGAAATGTACATTAGAAAAACACGTTACTTTGAAGGAAAAAAAATTCGCCGCAAACCTGTGTAATTAGACTTAAATTTGAATAATTTTAAAAGACAAATTCCAGCTAAGAATTTGATTTAGAAATATTTCAGTTTAAATACATATATATATATTGTGAATAATTTAATAACGTTATAACATTTAACAATTAATAAATACATGTTAATACCAACAATACACACAGTATTCGTAGATGGTACTGGTTTCATGTAAGAAAATAATATTGCATAGCTTTAAAAATAATATTAAAAGGACTAATCATAATTAGTTTAATTAAAATATTAAGGTATGAAAGTAATAAATAATTTATAATCTTATTATTATAATAAAATTTATAGACTATTATAACACCCTACTTTAGAAATTATATATAATTATATATTTTTTCCTCAATAGATAGCGGATGTGCTTCATAACTACGGTGTTTGGAATCTGTATTCCTGGTTAAAATATACATATATATATATATATATGTGTGTGTGTAGGTCTATGCTATTTAATTAAAAACTTTTAAGAAGCTTTTCAATTTGTTAAATCACTATAACCAGGTTTATCGAAGATTTTATAGTAAGTAATATAAATTATGTTAGTTCCTTAATTATTTTAAATATTTCAACTTATCACAGATTCCTAGAACAACTTACCTCTTAATGTAAATTGACTGATTACAGACATGTAGTTGGAATATTAATTTTTGCATATCTCCGTATTTTTTTTTTTTTTTTTGTATTCCTATAATAAATTTAATTACAAATTTATTTGTTTTTCATTACAAGGTTATGTAATGAAAAGATTATTGCAAGGTCAGTCACCCTTATAGTATATTGCTTAGAAGAGCTTGCTATAGAATGAAACGTTGCATTTTATTGCTCATTGACTACATGGCTGACCTTGATGACTTATCTCTTCAGTATAAGCTTTTTTATTTCAATGATTAAAATTTAATCATTCTTATGTTTCTTTTTTTTTATGATTAATTGGGAGGAACACACGTGATTATATATTCTATCTGTAAATTAATTAGCTTATTCACAATAAGCTCCTTCTTGTTAAAGTGCAATATAGTTGTTTAGTTCATTCAAATTGCATCAAAATAAGTATTATGATTGTTTTCATATCCTATTAAAGTTCATACTGGTCAATTTTGTAATCCTTTTTAAGTATATTAGAGGTTATTTTTACTTTAGTTATTTATTATTTTATTTAGGCTTTTATGGATTACGGTGACATTTAAACAAGTTTTCTTTTTGCATTCTACTTCTTTTGTTACAATGCTGCTATTGCGCGAATCTTTTGGAATGATTTTATTTATCTCTCTGCATGCAAAATTTTGAATTTTCTGTTATTTTGGTATGCCTTTGTTTGGCAAATTAATTAATAAATTTAGTTCACTAATACATGATTTATTATGCTGCATTTGCGCAACTTTCATTGTATTATTGTTAATTCTAAAACTACCTTCTTCATGTTGAATTGATTTTCCTTTTCTTGCATTGTATTTAACTTCAGAGAACTTTTATCATTTTTATAAATTTCATCAATTCAAAATTACATTAACTGCCTCACGATCTATATCTATATTCGTAATCTTTTTTTCTATTTTTACTCTTTCATCTTATTCAATGCTTTTTGTTTTCATCTATTCAATGTTTGAAAAGGTTTTCCGTATATTTCCTTTTTGAATTATGACGCAGCTAGTGCGCGAATCTTTTAGAATGATTTTATTTATCTCTCTGCATATAAAATTTTGCATTTTCTATTATTTTGGTATGCCCTTGTTTGGCAAATTATTCTAATCAATAAATTTAGTTTACAATTACATGATTTGTTATGCTGCATTTGAGCAAATTTCATTGTATTATTGTTAATTCTGAAACTACCTTCTTCATGTTGAATTGATTTTCCTTTTCTTGCATTGTATTTAACTTCAGAGAACTTTTATCATTTTTATAAATTTCATCAATTAAAAATTACATTAACTGCCTCAAAAAATATCTCTATATTCGTAACCTTTTATTGTATTTTTTCTGTTTCATCTTATTCAGTGTTTCTTGTTTCATATATTCAATGTTTGAAAAGGTTTTCAATATATATATACATATATACAGTCAAACCCCGATTTAGTGCCATCATTGGTACGCATAATAAACTGGCGTTACAACGGATTTGGCGCTGTATCGAATTATAATCCTAATTGTGTAAATGAAATAAAATTAAATATTCTCTTACCTCATTATATTACAAGCATTAGAAAATTGGTGATCATAGCACTGAATATGTGATAACTAGAATTTTATTTCGATCTACGTAGTTATTGTATTTACGCTAGAGAAAAATGTTTTAAAATACTATTTTCTAAAATTAAAAGATTATCAATTATATTTTTTTTCTAAATATATCCTTTGTTTGTTAATGCAGTCTTTTGCTTCGTTAGGTTTAGTTTTTTCTTCTTCAATCTGAATTTCTTCCTCAGATGGATCCAAATTTCGGTCGTTATTTGTTATTAATCCAACAATTTCCTCTTGACTCATTTCTTGAATTTTTGGAACACCTTTTTTCTACATTAATATATTCAGCTGCAGTGAGAGGATGCTGCATGCAAGTTAAATCGTTTATATCATGTTGTAAATCTTTAATTTCTGCAGTGTTTAGTTCATCATTAGATTTTTCGTCAAAAGAGCGGCAATAAGCATAGCGTTTGACTGAAAGAAAAAAAAAATGCAAATTTTGACAAAAAATATTTTTTTTTTGGAAAATGTTGGTTGGCGCTACATCGAGCCGGCGTTATAAAGGATACTTTACATTGTAGTCCCTATTTAGAAGATTCGTTCACCCATACATGTGGCGGTTAAACGGGTTTGGCGGTATTTCGGGGGGCGTTATATCGGAGTTTGACTGTATATGTATATAAATTTTCGTTTACGAAATTGAAATATCGTTTGGTTCCAACATTATTGCCCCTTTGCCGAGAATCATCCAGAATTTTTTTGTCTTAATCCTTGTATTTCAAATAAATCCTGTTAATTAATTTAAAGAAAATCCTTACAGGTTGCTTAACTAGGAAAAATAATCAGTGTGGTAGACTTTGATAAAATGCCGTTATTTTAAAAATATCATGCAAACCGGTGTTAAATGAAATAATCTGGTATGATAGCTAAATAACGAAAAAATAATAAATTTGGAAATACATTTATTTCTGAATATCGACCTCTAGACAGGGAAAAGCCAACTATTAACATTATATTAACCATTTAATTTCCACAAATTAAAACTTGTTTTAAAAATTTACCATTATATGTTAGGTTTATATACATAAACATTTATGTATACTTTATATAAAGTGAAATCATTAACTTAATTTATTATCATCATTAATCATTTTCTGATAAAACAAACTAAGTGTTATTGAAAATAGTGCATCAAGAAGAAAGAAATTTACAGTCGTGAAACAATGCAAATAATTATAGTCGGATCCGATATGAAAATATTATAATAGAGAATTTGCACGTTTTCTGATTTTTATCTATATATATAAAAGAGCAGTAACTCACTGATTCACTCACTGACTCAACACGGCTGTGGCGATCCTATGGGAGATAGAGTCGCAATTTTTGGTGAGAAGGTTGATTTTAGGACCCTGACGCTCACTAAGACGGGATTTTGCGAAATACCCCCCCCCGTCCCCCCCCGGGGGGGGGAGAAGGCAAAAATCACCTTTATAAGCATATCTCGGCTCCAAATTGCTTCACAGTGAAGAAATTGCAGATGGGGAGACTAGACTTGAATACAAAAAAATAGTTTTCTGCGATTTTGGAATTTTGGATTTTTAAGGGGGGTAGGAGGTAAAAATGAGATTTTCGGGGGCGCATAAGGCAAAAACACATTTATAAGTACAACTCGGCACCAAATTACTTCTCAGGGAAGAAATTGCAGATGGGGAGACTAGGCTTGAATACGAAAAAATTATTTTCTACGATTTTGGAATTTTTGATTTTTAAGGGGGGAAGGGGGTGAAAATGATTTTCAGAGTTGCTGAAGACAAAAACACCTTTATAAGCAAAACTCGGCTCCAAATTGCTTCACGAGGAAGAAATTGCAGATGGGGAGACTAGACTTGAATACAAAAAAATCATTTTCTGCGATTTTGGATTTTTGGATTTTTAAGGGGGAAAAGAGGTGAAAATGATTTTCGGAGGCGCAGGAGGCAAAAACCCCTTTATAAGCATAAATCGGCTCCAAATTACTTCACGATGAAAAAATTGCTGATGGGGAGACTAGACTTAAGTACAAAAAAATCCTTTTCTGCGATTTTGGAATTTTGGATTTTTAAGGGGGGAGAGGGGCTGCAAATGATTTTCAAAGGTGCAGAAGGCAAAAACCACCTTTATAAGCACAACTCGGCTCCAAATTGCTTCACGGTGAAGAAATTGCAGAGGGAGAGACTAGACTTGAATACGAAACAATCGCTTCCTGCGATTTTGGAATTTCGGATTTTTAAGGGGGAAAGGGGGTATAAATGATTTTCGGAGTCGCATAAGGCAAAAACACATTTATAAGTATAACTCGGCTCCAAATAACTTCACAGTGAAGAAATTGCAGATGGGGAGACTAGACTTGAATACGAAAAAATCGTTTCCTGCGATTTTGGATTTTTGGATTTTTAACGGGAGAAGGGGGTATAAATGATTTTCGGAGGCAAATTTAGAAAAATACGGATTTTCGAGTAAAAGTAATAGTTCAAAGACGTAAAAAAGAAAAACCGCCAAGCGTCTTATTGAAAATATTTGCAAAAGCTCATTTTTTGATTTTTTTCGATTTTTTTTTTTTTTTTTTTTTTTTTTTTTAGGGGGAGGGGGGGGGGACAAAAAAATAAAAATAGTGTCAGATCGTTCAAAATTGGTACGTAGAGGTTTTCGATACTTACAAATCGATTGCGGATATTTTCGAATTTGTAAAATTATTAGGAGGAGCGGGAAGGGTGGGGGGGTGGGCAAAAACAAATAGAAATACAGTTAGGCCGTTCAAAATTGGTACAGATAGGTTTTAAAGGCCTGCAAGTCGAATGGCGATATTTTCGAAAGTATAAAGTTATTAGGAGGGGCGAGAAGGGGGGGGGGAGAGGGGGGTCAAAAAAATAAAAATAGAGTTAGATCGTTCAAAATTGGTATATAGAGGTTTTCGATACTTACAAATCGATTGCGGATATTTTCGAATTTGTAAAATTATTAGGAGGAGCGGGAAGGGTGGGGGGGGGGTGGGCAAAAACAAATAGAAATACAGTTAGGTCGTTCAAAATTGGTACAGATAGGTTTTGGAGGCCAGCAAGTCGAAAATGTAGAGTTATTAGGAGGGCCGGGAAGGGGGGGCGGATGGGTAAAAAAAAATAGAATAGAGTTAGACCATTCAAAATTGGTATTTAGAGGTTTTCGATACCTACAAATCGATTGCGGATATTTTCTAATTTTTAAAATTATTAGGATAGACGGGAGGGGGAGAGAAGGGGGAAAATAATAGAAATAAAAGTTAGAGCATTTTGGAAATTTTTTCCGAAGGCAGTGAGAACCCGGTGCGACATTTTTCCTAATAAGATTATTTTTCTGTTTTTTTTTTCACGTGATGAAAATTAATGCAATTTTGAGAATTCAGTAATTATAGCGATTCATTTAAAAATAGGGACCAGCGAAGCGGGCGTTGCCTGCTAGTCTTATATAATAGAAAATGAAAAGGTAAGTAAATAAATACAAACATTTTCGTTATTTGAAATCTAATTACTGATTTATAACAATTTTAACATCGCACTATTTACTCTATCGAGAAAACACAGTAGAAAATATCGTGACGTCACTCTTTATGACAACAAACGGAAGTAATCGTCGTTTACATTCGATTTCGTGCTTTGCTTTGCTTCTTGAATCAGTGAAATATGTTTTGCATTTATAATAATGACGGATATTAAAAAATCATAGTATAAATATTGTATTGTACCACTCTGCACTAATACAACGGCTAAATGCTTCTCAAAAGCTATTCTTTAGCGTTCCACAGGATCCCTTTAAACGAAAACATTGGACAATCACCATGAAAAGAAAACAATTGAAAATAATGATAAGGAAAAATGATGATAATGGTATTAAATGAATATAAAATGAAAAAGAAATGCTCAGAAATCACATAAATGATTGATAATTACGAAAGTTAAAACGAATTGCTGCTTGCTAACTAGGCTAACAAAATGTAAATATTGAAGCATCATAAAGTGTGACGTCAGACAGCGTTTTGAAGTCACATAATTTTTGGTTAATTTTAAAGTTATTTTTGAAATTAAAAGAACTTATTTTGCATTTTTAATAAACTTTTTGAAATTTACGAGCCTAAAACTACCAGAAAAATAAGATTTTGTTCAAATCCCCCATGTGTGCAAATTGTCCATTCAAGTTTGATGCCAATGCGCATGATCGCACACCCTGCAGTGGCGCTTCAATGAGGAAAAAGTCCCTATATAAACCGACGTATAGGGGGAAATTTGGCTCGTTCTATCCCATCCCGACTGTAGAAGGACTTTAATAAGCGAAGAAAGCCACGCAGACGTGTGAGAAGAATTTATCACTGTTAAACGAGTTTGAGAAGGGCCTCATCCTCGCCATGAAAGCCATAGAATACTCCACCTGTCATGATGCTCGCTAGGTCAATCGTTCGAGGTGTGCCATTTAGAACATTTTAGGAGCAGTAAACACTATATGGTACCATGTGCGGCGTACCGGGTGTGGAGCAACTAGGAAGACAACGAAGCAAGGGGATCGGCGGATTGTGCAGCAAACGCTCGTGGATTCTACATTGATATAATTAAACGCAGGTGTGCCAGGTATTCCATAAAACTGTTTCCAGAGGTTTTGCGGAATCGAATTGCAATCCAAGTGACTTTTTCGTGTACTGCCTTTAATGCGGAAACATTAGCGACTCCGTTCACGGTAATGCCATGTGAGAGTGACGTGGAATGCCACAGATCGGCAAAACGTTGCATTTAGTGATGAACTGATGTTCATTTGATGATAGATGATAATCGAGTGCGCGTTTGGAGGCGTCCTGGTGTAATGTACAATACCACTCACGCTGTTTCGTGAGGCACTGCACGCACACAGGCATAATTGCTCGGGTGGGGAGGGGGGTCTGTGGTAACCGGTCATTTCTATCCCTGTTACGTGGAACATTGACGGCACAGTGTTATGTTGACGACATTCTTTGACTTCACGTCCAAAAATCCTCAATGGTATTCCAGGGGAAATTTTTCAGCAAGGTAATGCTTGTCTGGATAAAGCTCGAGATTCTCAAAAATTCTTACATCATATTCAGATTCTGCCATGGACTTGTTATTAATAGTACATGTGTGGGACAGCAGAAACGTCAAATTCCTCTACGTCACCCTGTACGTAATCTGGAGGTGGTTGTGCAATAATTGTGGGCCCATCTGCTTCAGGACAAAATCAGTTGTCAAATCAACTCAATGCTGGATCATGTTGGGGCATGCATTGTAGAAAAAGAGTGTCGATGCGCTATTGGATTTGTCTGATTCTGCACACTGAATTTGCTGTTTTAATTGTCTACATTTTCGGACAAAGTGCATCTTTCATCTGTATCATTATGCTTATTAAAATTTAATTTCAATCCACTGAACTCTTTTTGGTGCACTATTTTCAATTTTCTTAAGTGTAATTTGCATGAGAAGATGTGTATCTTTAATTAATAAAATGAAATAATTGAAAACTGTACATAATTATAGAGTATCATTAATTTATTACAAATTATTTCAATCAAGCATTTAAGTTAATATAGGAAAAACAAAGGAAAAACAAAAATTTTCAAAGTAAAAATAACAGATGATGAATAATTTTCTTTTAGCTTCTTAAAATTAAAAATGAATTTTAAAACTTCATGAGGTAATTTTAAGAACATAATATATAAATTCTTTTTAATTAAAAACAAGTGCAAAAATTAGTAATAATATTTCAGAATATTATTTATACTTTACGTTAATTTTTAACTGTTTTGAAACGTTTAACTTATCTTTCATTTAAAAGGTTATTTATCAGAAATATCTATCATTTAACTTTCAGTTAATTGCAGAATAATGTTTCCTAACATAATGAGAAAGTTTTGTTTTTTTTTTCTCTCTTTTGAAATCATGCATGAATATGAAGGGAAAAAAGAAGAAAAGAAAAAGATTAAAATACAGAAAAAAAAAAAAAAAAAAAAGAAGAAGAATGCAAATAATAATTTTGAATTACCTAAGAAAGAATTCAATAAAGAGTATTTTGAAGTTATTATTAAAAGTACAAAATTAAGAAAATATTGTTTTATAATTCTAGTCTCTTTAACTTCTACATTTTTATAAAAAAGTAAATGTAACACAGTCTCTTTCAAGTGTGTAGAAAAAAATAAGAAAATGAAACGGTTAATTTAATGCAAAGTTGGATTATAAGAAATGTATACGAAGTTAAAAATTTAAACAAGGTGTATAAAAACTTCTTTTTTTTTTTTTTTTTTTTTTTACAAGCTGCAAATTGCATAAAATTTTTTAAATAATTTCTTAACATGACATATTTTATACTTTTGATTGTCACTGATGTCTTTCATTACATTTAAGAGTGATATAGTAATAATTTTAAGTGTTGCATGTTTCAGTCATACTTGTTAAAACACATTAATATTCAAATAAAAATCTTGTAATTTCATGCATTGCTAATATTGAATTATGTTTCAATTAATAGTGCGGATAGTTAAATAAATTATTTAATTCTTTCTTATTTTTTCTTTCATATTCCTTATCCTGCATTTTTGAAATCATCGTTTTTCAGTGCTCAAATTTGTTAAGTTTTTTTCACACGTGTTTAAAGAGACAATATAACTCAAATATTTTTACATAATAATCAAATACATATATACTAAATTTTATAATGATTTACAGTTGACAAATTTAGATAGATAGATAGATAGATATTGGTTCTGAAAGAGAATTATATAAATTATAAAGAAATTTTTTACATAAAATAAAAATGGCATTCCACAGGAATTGATTTCTAGTAATTGTTTAGCAAACATATATTTGCATACTTGTGAAAATAAATATAAATTTAAAGAGAGAATTATGATGTGTAGGTATCTTGATGACCTCATAGCATTTACTACAAAAAATTTACATTAAAATAATAATAATAATAATAAAATAGAACTATATTTATCCTTCTTAGAACAAATTAGTACCGATTTTAATCCTTTAAAAACTAAATTATTGCACTTATATGTAAATATTGTTGAAAATAAAAATATAACCGATATTTTAGATAAAAGAAAGGATTTAGATTTTCATGTGATTAAATTAATTCGCTGCAACTCTAATAATAGTAAACTGGGGGTAAATATCAGCAGAAACCTCTAAGAAATTACTATAATTAAACACTATTACATCATCAATATATCTAAATAATTTTACATTAGAACTAACCAATATTTTTTTGAAGCGAACACTATATCAAAAGGTTAAAACCCCAAAAATTAATAAAATGAGCAAAATTGAATAAGACTTTACATATTAAATATGCAATAAAATGCAGCAATCATAAGACGTGTAAACCTAAATAACTATACATATAAAAAAGAAATAAATGACAATAAAACCAGAATAGTAATTAACCAGAAAATCAATAAGGCTATCACCAGGGTGTTCCCTCATATGTATTTTTATTATTGTGTTTCCCCTTTCCATAGGCTCTAAAATTCCTTTGTTATCGTTTTTTGTGCATTTTATGTTCTCCCCCCCCCCTCTCTCCACTGCAGTGAAATTGTTGTTCGGGACTCTCACTCCGTTAGTTTCCACTTTTAGGTAATGGAGAATGCGTGACGCTGTCACAGGTGCCTCCCAACCATTCCATCCTAACATCCTAACATCCCTCATATGCATTGTGGAGAATGAACAGCAAAGCGCTTAAAGAGACACTAGCAAAAGCTAAAAGAATCTTGGTCTCTTACATCCTGCTAAAAGTAAAAAAAAAAAAAAAAAAATCCTGAATATGCTAAAATAGCAAGAAATTACGAATAAAGAATTTTTGAAATACAAAAAAATAAAATTACAGAACAATGTATACAAATATAAATGTAAAACGTATAAAAAAATTGTAAAAAAATTAAACGAAAAATATAGACCAATATATCTAAAATGAAAAACATTTACGTCATATTTATCAGTTATGGATATCAGGAGAAATTTAAGAAGGATAACCATTGAACTTTGCGGTTTCGGATAAATTGTGCAATTCAACTTCGATACTACATATCGCTGATGTTGCGAATTCTTTTAATTTTAACAATTTGAAAAAACAATATATTTTTCAATCTCTCTCTCTCTCTCTCTTTCTATATATATATGCATACAAATTCGTGTAATTTTGTCGTTTTTCAAAAGTGTTTTTTACAATATTTTTAAATTTTAAACGTTGTATATATTCAGTTTCCTTTGAATACTTTTTCATTTTCATTCAGAGTTAATTTATATTTTATTAATATTTCATATAATTTTTCCTTCCTGAATATACGCATACATACATATATACAGAAAAAATAGATAATGTACAAAAAAAAAAAAAAAAAAAAAGAAAAAATGCGACCGTGAGAGAGAGAAGTATTGTTGCATTTTGTGCATTTTGCACACAGTTCTTTAGTGTCGACTGATTGATTTATTGATTGGTTGGGTTTTACGTCGCACTAGTGCTGCGCAGATGGGCAGTTGGCGACGGTCTGGGACTCACCCCTAGAGGTGGTCCGGAGACATGCCATCGAAATTTTGATCCTCCACGGAAGGGATGGCTCTCCCGCTTCGGTAACCCAGGTATACAGTCGGTATACAGTCAGGTATACAGACAGGTATACAGTCGGGTATACAGGCAGGTATACAGACAGGTATACAGTCGGCTGCAAAATTATTCGAGCACAAGCAATAATCCTTGCCATAAAAAAGTACACTTAATACAGCTTTGTTAAATAAATCCTTGTCGAGTCAAGTTCTTAATCAGTCTAAGAACATGATTCGACAAGGATTTACTTAGCAAAACAGTCTTAAATGTACTTTTTAAATAAAGGAATTATTGGCTAGTGCTCGAATAATTTTGCAGCCGACTGTATATATACAGTCGGTACAGTATATATATATATATATATATATATCTGTAGTGATAAGTATAAAGGATTTAAGTCCAAAAATGCCGATTTTGAGTTAATTACATAGTCAGACTCGGAAAAATATTCGCTATCAATTGGTATAAAGGATTTAAATCCATGTCATTTAGTCTTTGAGAAAATCCATTGATAAAAAAAGATTCAAGTCAGAAATTTGGCATTAATCTATGGTATAAAATATTTAATTCAATTTTTTCCCTTTATTAAATGGAGGTTGGCAATGAATGGTATAAAGCGTATAAATCAACATAATCCCTTTTTCCTATTCTTCTGATTAGTTTTTAGTTTAACTTTATTTTTCGTCTCCTGAAAAATCAAGAATATGGACTTAAATCCTTTATACTTATCAGTACAGATATATATGTGTAGAATAATTTTCTCACAAAATTGTGAAATCATCCTGAAGTGAGGGAATGAGGAAATTAAGTTTATTAGATTAATAAATTAATAAATTTCTAATTATATAAAATAAAATAAATCGAAAAAAAGAATATACGTTCCCAGATTTTCTTTTAAGGAAAATGAGACTACCCATCAATTTATTTTTAGGAAATAATACAGACATAAAAAAATCATACTTTTTATTTTTTTTTCTTTATTGCTTTGGGTGCTTCTAACGTTTTTGATACGCTGAATTAAAAGGAATTATTGGCTAGTGCTCGAATAATTTTGCAGCCGACTGTAATTTTTGATGGAACATGGAGGACATTGCGTCCACGACATATTTTACGTGCACGAGCCACCATTAGTGTACACGACGGTCTTTGGCCGGCTCGAGTACCGAACCCGCAATCTTCCTATTACGAGGCCGGCGCTCTATCAACTGGGCTACCGCGACCCTGGTGTCGACTGAAACACTGTCAACAATGTGCACAAGGAGGATACCCTTTCTTTAAAGAGTATATTTTTTGTAGTTGATTTTAAAATTAGTAAAATATTATAACGAAATTAAAACATATTCATATGTTAGGTTTCAATGAATAAAGTTTCTGTACAGAAATCGTGTATACCTGTAATGCTTTATGCAATAAATATATATATTATTTTTTTTTTATTTGCAGTTTATACAGTGGTGGTCTTAATTATAAGGAAAAGGGAAAAATCGACAAATCTTGGCTATTGAAAAATTATGTAAACTTTATGGCTGACAACGAATCATAAATGAAGAATTTCTTATTAGCTTTTATTGAAATACATCGGAAGTCCATATTCATAAAATGTATTTTGGATTTAGACAGCAACGTAATATGGACAAAATTATAAAGTTAGTTGGTTGGGTTTAATGTTGCACTAGTTCTGCGCAGTGGGCAATTGGTGACGATCTGGGATTCAATCCTAAAGGTGGTCCAGAGACATACCATCACAATTTTGATCCTCTACGTAATTTGGACGGGAACATGGAGGACATTGCGGCCAAGACGGACTTTACGTGTGCTGGCACCATTAGTGTACACATGTACGTTCTGTACACTTTTGGGTCTTTGGCTGGATCGAGTATGGAACCCGCAATCTTCCAATTACGATCTCGGCGCTCTACCGACTGAGCTACAAAATTATAAGGACACCTGTATTTGTGTGTTCTAAAAATCAAAATTTGATTTTTTTTTTTTTTTTTTATCCTGCACACGGCATGCCCAGATGTTATAAATGCTCAGTAAACGATTAGAAAAGTCGCATTCAATTTTTGCAGACATGATACTAGGTACAAAAATTTCTGAATTAGAGAAAGAAAAGGGGCTGCTTTTAGAAGTTTAGATGTTATTGAACGTTAAATTTTGACAAAGCGTAATAGATCCAAGAACAGTCATTTATAATTTTCTTAAAAATCCCGCCAAATAAGAAAGGCATAACATACAGGTAGGCCCACTTCTGATTCTGTGCGTGAAAAAGAATGATAACGGACTCAAAAAAAAAAAAAAAAAAAAACATTGACAGAAATTAAACAATAATTAACCCTACAGTGCAGTGCTTGAACTGTTTGACGTGTTTTACCAAAAGTAAAAAAAGATTCGTTACGGAAAACCTATGTCACGATCGTTCATAAAAGGGAAAAGGGGGGAGTTTTCAAAAAAATGCATTAACATGGGAAAAAAGTGGGATGATATTATTTTTTCCGATGTGAAAGAGTTTAATTTGGATGTACCACAGAATTTTCGCTACTTCTGGTTTTATTTCCGTAAAGAAAAAGAACTTTAATCAAAACTTTTACATTTGGAGAGGATTCCGTAGTAGAATAGGGAGGTTTCGCAACTGACGGAACTTCTAAAGTATAAGTTTTGTGCAGGGCAGAATGAATTCTGAGTGTTATGTTGATAGATTGGGTGATAATCTTTTACCGGAAGTTCCATTAAATTCGCGTGTAAATTATTTGTTCCAGCAGGACAATGCCTCAGTACATGTTTCTCAGACTTTAAATCATAGCTTGGTGTTAATTTCGTGAAAATAGTTGACTGACCTGCCGCCAGAAGCCCCAGTCTAAACCCAGTGTAAAATCTGTGCGTTATTCTGGCACAGAAAGTATAAAAAATGGTATTCAATATCAAACAAAGAAGAACACGTATCCTACATCGAAAGAGCCTAGATAAAAAAATTTAAGAACGTTCTTAAGGAACTGTCAAACTCCATAACATCAAGACTGATAAAAATGGTTGAAAAGAATGGCGAAGATTATTAATTATTAGTTAATTTCAGGCCTTAATATTCATTATCATTTTAATTTTGTCAAGTTTTAACAATGATATTTTTTGTTAATTACGGCAAAACATTCATATTTTACATTTTCCAATGTTTAGTATTCTACAATTATTTCTAGTATTAAAAAGCATTTTATGTATACATTTCACTTTATTTACTTTAGAAATAAACTTTTTCTGAGCAATTTTAGTTGTCTTTATAATTCTGATCACCACTGTATATTTCTGAAAAAAAAAAAAAAAAAGTAAGAATAAAAAAAAAAAAAAAAAAAAAAAAAAAAAAATCTTTCTATTTGAATTTTCTTTTTTAGTTATACTAATTTATCAGAAACAATCATATTCTGTCTTTTGTATCAAAACGTTTGTTACATTCGTCAAAATATCTTTCAGTTTGAATATTTATTATTTATTTATATTTATTGATACTGCATTCGGGTTATGGTCAATATATGGTTCCCCAAAATATGGCAGTGTCAAAATAACGTAATCTTAACTCGTCAGAAAGGATTAATGCTACAATTTATACACAATGGATGGCGCTCTACTCTTTATATAGAGTGATTAACTGTCACTATTTCTCGAAAATGAGAAATGTCACATTTTTGAGAGCTGCAATGATATTTTATCCCTATATTTAGTGTCACTTTTTTATAGAGTTCGATTCTTACTTCAAATTTTTTTTAGAATACCACTACATATTTATATTTATTTAAGTATTCATCACTTTTTTTTACTAAGAATATTCGAAAAAGTTGTCCCGCAAAACCATTTAAACCCTCAATACGCTAAATACCCTCAATTTTTCAAATGATGATGACGATGAACATTTTTTTATCTATAACTATTTTCGATAATTATATATATATATATATATATATATATATACATGTATGTATGTATATAATTATAACATACAGTAGAAATATAATTATCAGCACATACAGTTGGAATTTAAAGACGAATTAATATCAGTATTCAGACAATTAATATGATCAAAAACAACCACCCAAATCAAACCAAAAAAGTCTTGCTCTAAGTCAAATCTAAATGAATTAAAGCAAGTTGGAATAATATAACATCATTATCTGTATTATAACGTTATCAAGGGCCTGGTAGAATGCAAACATGCATAATAAATGAATGTTTTTCTGTCACAAAGATAGCAAAAACTAAGTATTTCTTTGTGCGCAGGCCACGAAACATCCATTGGAAATAAAATAGGAAAAAACATGTATCAAAATAAACTCACCACAACATGTGAGAAACCAATAAATTGGAAAACACCAATAAAATTTGTAATTATGCATTAATAATTACATATAAAATAATCAGGAAATAAGCTACATAAAAATGTAAGAAATGTGCGTCACATGATATGCATATATATATATATATATATATATATATATTGTTTTGTTTTTTCGTGAATGGTTAAACTACTACCATTTATGCCTTTCTTAGTTGAATAAGTCTAAAAAATTATATTTTTAACACGCTTTTATTAGCTTCACCTGTATGTATGTATGTTTGTTTTTATGTATTTTTGTATGTTTGTAACCACTCTGGAGCAAACAAAAAATGTATATTGCAAAAAAAAAGAATTTTCGTACGTGAACGCCGTGGCTGCGAGGTAAAGAGCCGCGCTACGAACCTAAAGGTCTAGCGTTCGAGCCCAGTCAAGGGAGATTTTTTAAAAATGGTTTTTATTTAATTCTAAATTATTTTAATTAAATCTTTAAATGTATGTAAATATTATGATGTGTCACTTACACGATTTTCTCTTACCCTGCATTTTAATACTAAGATAGATATTTTATGCTTTTTAGTTCACATTTCTATAAAAGCGTGTTCTTTAATTTCTTAAAACTATAATATTATTAATAATTTCTTTCACTGTACAAGTAGTATTTGGCCATTCATAAAAATTATATTTATTAGGTATAAATTCAAAGTTAAATTCTTCGGTTCCCTAGCCTTAGCATTAATAATAATTACATCCAAAAGTTTAATTGCGTAATGTAATTTTATTAAATTACCGCAGTAAATATTGCAAATACTGACGCTTCTTTACGTAAGAGATTTGTATACAAAATAATTCTATTTAATTCTCTTCGATTTATTCATTGCCGCTTCTAAATCATTTAATTCATTTCCTGTTCAAATGTATTCAACTAATTAGCTCAAGCAAATATTTGCTATAAGATATTTCTATAGAATACATTTAATTATAAGATGACTGATAAATTAATTTTACTTTACTTATTTAATATCATTAAAGAAGTAAATAAGTATCATAAATTATAAATGCAGCAAAATTAAATACATTTCTTCAAAAGAAAATATTTATTCAATTAAACATTTGCCATTAAGCAGAATTTAATATGCATATAACACCAAAAAAAAAACTTATAATAACTAGATAAAATAAAGCACATAGTATAAAGTTTTAAATATATAGATAAAAATTTGAAATTCTGAAGTACTTCGAAAAGAAATTCAAATATTCCATTGTATTTAACTTTAACGATTTACTTATAGAAAAATTATTTTCAACATTTTAATATTTTACTTTTTTATATAAAAAAAAAAAAAAATAATAATAATAATAATAATATTAGATTAGTACAAATTTTTTACTTCCCATTTTCTATGTTACACGTTTTGAGATATCTAGAATACGATTTAACCATTTTATAAATCCGTCTGTCTGTGAGTCTATGTATGACCATAGCCTCCTTAACTAGATGCCAGTCGCGTGGCTCATAAACTTGGCGACAGTTGAAACGGTAGACAGTGCCACCTGGTAAAGATTGCGAGACTTTTTTATTCAACTGCCACCAATAATTTTAAGTAGTGATATATGATATATATAATCGACGCTTCTTCGATTCTATTCGCCTTTTATGTATCTCATATTTCACTTTTAAAAATTTTTGGTGGCTGTTGAATAAAAAAATTGCGCAATTTGTTTCAGGTGGCACTGTCTACCGCTACAGCTATTGCCAAGCTTCCGAGCCAATCGACAGGCATCCAGTTTAGGAGGCTATGGTATGACAACACTTTGTGTCATCTCTTGCTGAATAAATAATACACAGAATTTCATACAAAGTTTTATGTTGTAGCACCTAACCGTAAATTAGTGCCTATGAACTTTTATTGCAAATCGCACAACACGCGATGTTGTCTTACCATTTTTCCAAATATAAATATATAATATTCCAATTCATAAAAATTTAATGTTTTTAAGTTTTAAGAATCATTAAATACAATAACAAAGTGAAATAAATTGTTCATGAAATAAATCAATTGTAAACTCTTTAGCGATTAATCGTTACTAGTCCAGTTATATTAGAATAGTTCTGTTGGCAACTTGTTACTCTTTGAGTTTGGTGTTATCATGACATTTTAGACCTGCTAACTATGCTAGTTTATCCGTAATGCAAACCAAATCCGGCAAATTGTTAGTACCGCCCTTTTTCCTACACCACTAAATTTTTAGAATAATTCTCTTCTAATATATTTACGATGAATGAAGAAAACAAATACTCTAAAAATCAAGTGGTGTAGAAAAAAGGACGGTACTAATAATTTGCCGGATTAGGTTGGCAGCTCTGGTAAAGGTATTAAGCTCCGCCTTTTTTTCACACCAGAATAGTTGTAGAGTAATAATCTTCTTATTTAATCATGAGAAGATATTACTGAATATTACTCTACAACTATTCTGGTGTATTTAGAATAGTTGTACAGTAATATTCAGCAATTTGTTCTCATGATTAAATAAGAAGACTATTGCTCTACAACTATTCTGGTGTGAAGAAAAGGCGGGGCCTAATACAAATACAGATAAACTAGCACAGTTAGCAAGTCTAACATGTGGTTAAATATTTAATTTTTTCTCTCTTGATTCAATACGTAGGTTTGTATTAATAAATTTTCATTTCTATTTTCATTTGATTTTGTTGCAAGATAGGAACATGAGCTGTATTTTTGGCTTGAATTAGCTATAAAGTTTTCCGAAATTTTGCGATTTTTCTGCTCATGAAAGTACACGTTTCCTTGATGAGCGCATACTTCTATTTTTGAGAATTTATTAATCCAATTCTCATTTCCAGTAACATTATATATATATATATATATATATATATATATATATATATATATATATATACAGTACCCGCCGCTTATAAAAATCACATACGTTCTGAGCAAAAGTGATTTTATTAAGCGGCTGATATTTATATCCAGCGAACGTTTCAGCAGTCAAGAAAAGGGTATTATTTATCTGAATTTGGAAAGAAATTTCAAAAGTTACCAAATAATAGAACTAATAAAGAATATTAATTAATTTTTTACAAATAAATATTTGATTGTTTCTTTATTGATTGTTCCTTTAATATAAGTGAATTAAATACATAAGTTCCGATGCACTTTCTTTTGAGGAAAATCATTAATACTTTTCTAAAAATTCACGCTTTTCTTTTAAATTTAAAATCTTTCCATTTAAGCTTCTTGCTTCTTAGTTATTTCAGAATGAGAACTAAAAATTTTCTTTTAATTAAACTTTATATAAAAAAAAAATTCACTTGTGAATCAAATCAAATTTGTAGTTTATTACGTCGCTTTTAATACATTCTTTGAAATTATTACTGCGACAAGTGATGGGGGGAGTGTTTAATTGCTGTAAATGTAAAATTTAATGTTGTAAATGTAAAATTTAATGTTGTAAATGT
Source organism: Salticus scenicus (assembly GCA_963930645.1). Classification (NCBI taxonomy): domain Eukaryota; kingdom Metazoa; phylum Arthropoda; class Arachnida; order Araneae; family Salticidae; genus Salticus; species Salticus scenicus. The sequence goes on along the minus strand of OZ005662.1, from coordinate 77,912,470 downwards.
AAAATTTTCGACAAAAGGAGATAACGGAGGGATTACTGTATTTTATTTTCTATTTTACTTAAAGAAGCTCTTTTTTTTTAAGATATTAAAAAAAAAACACAATTTTTTTATTATTCGCGTGAAAATATATTTTATTATATGTCTAAAAATAAATTAACTCGTAAACTTTTTTGGCAACAATTAAAATTTAAAATAACTAATTTTAAAGCTTTATTATAGAAGAAATATCTAGAAAAAGAATAATAAAATTTCCAAAATCATAACTTCGAAAAGGTTTATGGGATAGGATACATTGAGAATTTGTGTTTTAATAGTTTTTTAAACAGCTTACTTAAAAATTGTGAAAATATCTGCGGACACTGGAGGCGGGTAGATGGACAGGAAGACAGATGGACAGTCCGACTGACAAATACACAAAATGAAATCATATTCACACATACAAATTGTTAGAAAGTATTAAAAACGCTTAACGTAAACCAAAATGCAATTCCAGAAAATTTCTAACAATAGCCCTTAATTTAACTGAAAATTTTGTGTGGCAGTGTAATTCTAATGCTAATTATGCTATATCCTATAGAAAGAATTCTTTCATGCATATGAATAACCTATTTTAAATTCATTAAGGTTTGTGTAAAGTAAAGTTATTAAAATTTGGTTTATGCAAATACTTTATTTTTCATAGAACACGAAGGTTTTGAATACTTTTGGATATCCCTGTACAAAAACTAGTTGTAGTATTTATTCCATTTTCAATGGAAAGTATCCGAGAGTGCACTTGAATAGTACATTTTAATTTCACTAAGATTCGTGCAAAGTAAATGTATTAAGCTATAGTTTATAGAAATGCATAGAAATACCTTTCATAGAACACAAGTCTTTGGAATACTTTCTGGTGTCTCTGTACACAAATCTGTAAAGGTATTCACTTTATTTTCAGTAGTGAGCATCTAATTGTAAACTTAAATAATATACATAAGTTTCAAGAAGTTCCATGAATATTTATGGGAGCTAGAGCCTAGACAGACAGACGGACCGAAATCATTAATACTTTTCAACCTTGTTGAAAAGTATTTTAAAATAATCCGGCTGATGAAAATGTAAACAACTTGTTGAATATAATTGTGGAAGAAGAAGAAAAAACACGAACAAAGAACATAGAAATACACTGTAAAAAATATGTCCTATTTGCTGCCAGAAAATCTCTGAAATTTTAGAAAATATGTTCTGACAACGCAATTTTTTCGTAAATTACGCGTCTCAAATTACAGAGAATTTCTGGCAGCAAATAGGACATATTTTTTACAGTGTAAGTTAATGAAATATAAAATTGTTTAAGATTTATACAGGCATTTATAATTATTTTTCTAATATTGGATATTATGAGCTTTACTCTTTTTATAGTAAAAATATGTGTAAATATTAATTCCTTCTCTTGAATATATCCCGTTTCAACTATATATTTGTCAAACAACCTTGTTGTCATTTTAATTTAACAGATAATTCTAATAAACTCTTAAGAGATTTTAGATTTAAGGACATTAAGTTATTACGCAGTTCATAATCTCACTTTACGTTAATTATTCAAAACGTAAATAAAACTAAGTGTTAGTGTTTAATGAATTTCAATTTGTTTGTCCTAAGTTATGCGATTGTTGGATTATAGAGCCTTACAAATAATTTACAAAGATTAATTTTATTCTTTGCATCTATTGACTTTAATGTGTTTTAAATGCCAATGCCAAAGTAAATTGAATGTTTTTGTAAAGTTATTCTATTAAAATTGATTAATCTCCTTTTTTTTCCTATAATCATAACTTTCCAATATGGACTTGCAATTTTCTTAACTCACTTATACAATCCTAAACATTCTTATTTTTTTTTATCATTAACAAATATGTAACTTTCGACATAACGTGCAAAATTATGCACAAGATATGGAATAAATGAACAGTTGATGCTTCATTTACTAAATATTGACAGGATATTTGTAGCTAGATAAATAAACACCGGAATAATAAACACCGTCTTGGACTCCAAGGAAAGTAGTAAACTAGCAGACAACTGTTTTGGTATCATTTAGCATACAGTGTAAAATATATGTCCTATTTGCTGCCAGGAATTCTCTGTAATTTGAGAAAATACGTTCTGACAACGCAATTTTTTCGTAAATTACGCGTATTTTCTCAAATTTCAGAGAATTTCTGGCAGCAAATAGGACATATTTTTTACAGTGTACCGTCATCAGTTCATAAAAGAAACGAAACGAAAGTACTCTTATATATAAGAAAGGAATCGAATTTTACAACTTTCTAATTAACCAATAGTTTTCTATGAGGAGTTAGTCAATAGGAAATTGAGAAACAAAAGTAGTGGAAAATGTAGAATAATTGAGAACGTGGAATTTAGTATAAAGTTTCATCAATCAGACGAATGTGATGCAGCGAAATCATAATTAAAAATGAGTTAAGTTTTTTAAATGTAAAATCTAAAAAAAAGTCAAATTCAAACATAGGTTTGCGTCTCAAATTATTTTAGCTTTATCAAATTAAAAATTATGTTTTTTTTTCCCAGCAATGCTCAGAATTGGCTGATTTTTTGATTTCTTGTTTCCAGACGTAACTGATTATGTTCTTTTACCCGGAATTTGTGACTGCATTAATTTGACCAATATATAATAAACCACATTGTCAAGAAATTCTATAATTTCAAAGAATGTCAAAGTTCGTGTTTTTATTTTAATCTCTATATGTTAAAAAAAAGTAACTGTCGCAGGCGTCATTTTTTTTTGTCTGCGACGGCATCTTCTCTCGGAGAGCAAAGTACTCTACATCATGAGATATATAAATGTGTTCCGAATGCTTCAAGGAAGGCATTTTAGGTAGTTAGAAATCTGTATCATTTTAATTAACGAAGTTATTAAGAAAAAACTCCGAGTTTATAAAGGTACTCTATTTGCCACCGTAGAAAAAGTTTCTCTTATGACGTTGTTCTTCTGTCATGACATCATTTTCCACGGGAAAATTAAAATGCGATCTATGGTATAAAAAATACTAAAATCAATGTAAATGTTGCTATTAATATTAAGAAAAATATTTCTATTACTAGAAATTTCTTATGTTGTTTATCAGTTTTTGAATATGTTTTTTCTCGTGAATAATGACGTGATTTTCCATTATCCACTATAGGTCAGCATAAGTTTTTTAAAAAGTTACTGAATTTAGGTTTGGAAACTTGATTTCCAAAATAGCATTTTTTATGAATCGGATTCTTTATTCTTTTAAAATTATCATCCTTGTGAGCGCCATTTCTTTTTATCTTTAAAGTGTATTTAACTTTTTTTATTAAACTTTGTTAAAACTTTAAATAATAATAATATTCAGTATATATAGTTCTATTTTTGCTATTTTATTTAACGAAGTATAGGCTTATTTTCGGAAAAGAAGGTGAATGTATTAGGATTTTTTTTCCAGTCAATTGTTTAGAGAGGGAAATGATTTTGAAATTTTTGAAAAAATGTGGATTAGGAAATCTGGTTTACATAATCGTATTTTCGGAGCTATTGCAGAACATTTAAATGGTTTAAATGTAAGGGAAACATATATATATATACATTTATGCATATTGATGATCCTTGTTATTTTTTCATGCAAATTAAGGAAAGTTAATTTCAAATATCTGTTTTATTAATGTTAAAAATAGGCTTCATTTTTTAGTTCCCCATCATACTATAGGTATGGGGAACTTAGGTAATCGTGAAAATTTTCGACCTCGGTTTTTTGACTTTTCTACACGTTTTCAGGTGTGTGGAATCCGAAAATGACAAAATTTCTATGGTGTCTGTCTGTAGGGTGTCTGTTAGTGTCTTAGTGTGTTAGTGGGTTAGTGGGTTAGTCTGTTAGTGGGTCAGTCCGTTAGTTTGTTAGTCTGTGTACACGATATCTCAAGAACAAATTGTCGCAGAGAGGTCAGATCAGTTTTAAAATATTACTTTCGACACTGGCAAGAACCTTATTGATTTGCAACACTCGAATTTAAAAACTTCGTAAGTTATTAGAAATTTACGATTTTCTTAACATGGGAGAATAGGACAAAAATTCACTTAAACGTGCATTAAATGGAAACTTTTTACTGTAAAAATGTCAGACCAGTTTTAAAATATCAGTTTGGATGCCGGAATGAACATCAGTAACTATAAATATGCTACTTTGAAAATTTCGCAAGTTATTGGAAATTTACGAATTTCTTAACATGGCAGCAGTATAGGGCAAAATTTCACATAAACGTCAATTTTTAGAGATATTTTCATCGTAAAGATGTCAGATTACTTTTGAAATATTATTTAGCACACTGGCATGAATATTAATGACTATGAAGTTTCCAATATAAAGATTTCGTAAGTTATTGGAAATTTACGAATTTCTTAACATGTCAGAATAGAGCAAAATTTCACATAAACGTCAATCTTGAGGGATATTTTCATCGTAAAGATGTCAAACCACTTTCGAAATATTATTTAGGATACTGGCATGAATATCATAGACTATGATTTTTCCAATTTAAAAAAATTCGTAAGTTATTTGGAATTTACGATTTACTTAACATGTCAGAATAAGGCAAAATTGTGCATAAATTTCCATTTTGAGGATCCTAAATACATTAGACAACTTCAAAATTAAGTTTATGATATTTGTTTGAACATGATTGAATACAAATATTCTACTAGGAAATTTTCGTAAATTATTCGTAATTTACGATTTTATAAACATAGCGAAATTGTAAATATTTCATATAAAGATGAAATTTGAGGTTTATTGCATTGGAAATAGTAGCATGAAAACTAAACAACAGAAATGACCCTGATAAAATAAATTAATAAATTAGAATAAGATAATTATATCGAAGTGAACAGTGGATAGCCTATTAGGCGGGGATTTCATTCTGTCACTGTATCAAGCTTTGGTCAAATTCATTTCTTTTAACATGATTATAATATGTCTCGCACTAGAAATTTCTGAGAACATAAATATGATGGGGAACTGAGCAGAGTCCACCTATGCCAACTAGTTTATGTACTACTTTTCAAAACAGACGCATTTTGAAAAACGCGTTTTCGCTTTGTTCAGGTTTTGAATCCATGGCAGCCATTTTAGAAAATCGCACTTCGCCGTGATCATCAAAAGAAAATTGTCAAATAAAGTTGTGGACCAACCTGCAACTTGTTCCAAATAGAGTCAAAATCAAACTCATTTATAAATCTTGTAATTTCGCACTGATAATTTTTTAACATTACAGAATTAGACATTTCTGGGGCACATTTCATATTTCTAATTATGGCAAGAAAAAAATTCACCTAAAAAGTATAAGCATTAGAAAAAAGTATAGGTATTTGGAAAAAGTATAGGCTTTAGATTATAAGTACTACATTTTTTTCCCTTATTGAAAAGAAAAAAAAAACAAGCAACTACACCAAAAAATTCATCGTCAATAATGACAAAAATTAAAAAGTTGACAAGGGGGTCATATACGATTACTAAAGTTGTAAAACAAAATGGTCTAGATATTATGAATTTCTTTTCTATTCTTAAAAAAAAAAAAAAAAAAAAAAAAAAGCATAATTTTAAACATAATATTTTATTAAGAAAAAAATGTGGTATTAAATATTATTTATTTTTATTTCATATTAAATATGGGAATTTCTATAATATTTTTCTGCGCTTTTGTTTTGGGTTGTACACTATATATTCCTATTCAGTGAAAAGCCTCACAGGGGTTAATAAGTGAAGTGAACCGGGTGTTGGTGAGCGGAGCGAGCAGGGGGCAGATCCCCCTAACTGTTAAAAAAAATAGATTAATTTATTTTAAATAGTCACGGATTTATAGTTAAACCATTCGTTTTAAGGATATTGAGGAAACTCTTTTTTTTTTTTTTAAATAGATATTCATATTGAACATTTATTCCTCCCGTACGTTATTTCCACCCGGGGAAAGATTTTCTTACATAAACACATTTTACTTGTTTATTATTAATATTACAAACAAATATTTCTTATTAAACCGTATCAATTACTATTTCTTATTAATTTCACGATCATTCGTTAAAAATGAACCTCATTATGCCCATTTATACGAAATTTTGTCCTATACTGCCATATCATATCTATACTGTCATAATAATTATAAAAACTGAAATGACAGAGCCAGCAATTGAGTGATTGATTATCAAACGCAACTAGAAGCAGTTTTCGTTAAGGTTCAACTAAATGTCAAGTTTGTTCAAACTTTGTCCATTGGTTCTGAGATACAGCATCTCAAAAATATTTGATACGCCCACACAGTCTAACACATTTAAAAAAAAATAATCAGATCTTGTTCAGGCTGTCTTAAAACGTTCAAATCCTCCAAAAACATGAGGTTGATCCAGTTATTTTCTTCTTATATATATATATATATATATATATATATATATATACAGATACATGCAGCAGAAAGTAATAATATGTTTATAAAATAAATTTAATTATCATTAAAATTTATCCCGAAAAACAGTCTATTACATTATGCTGTAGCAGTCATCAAAGCTTGATATCTTAGTTAATCTGAAAAAATAAATAAATAAATAAATAAATAAATAATACATGCACACACACACACACACACAACTCCCCCCCACACACACGCACAAAATAATAATAATAATAATAATATAATATAAATAAATAAATAAAGGTTTTAAATCCAAAATACAACTAAATTTATTTCTTGTTCTAAACAAATTATTGATTTTTATAGTCCTAATCTGCCAGTACTTCGTCAATTAACTTCGAATATATCAATAATCTGGCGTGTACGTATACAGACAATTTACGAATTCATGCTGCATCACGCAAGGACTATCCTTCGAAAAAAAAGAGATTACCCTTGATGCTTTCTAAAAAGTCGAAAAAGAGAAATAAAATAAAATAAGAGGGCAACTGATAAGAAATAAATCTCCTTTTCTTTTTTCTATGTTTGAGTCAGCCTATACAAATAAACTGCGTGTATGATACAATGTGTATTTAAATCGACTGATTTTTATAGCTTTCTCTTAAATGTCCAAATCAGGGCCGTTGTTTAGCAGTCATATTGCATAGGAAAAATGTCGATTATATTCTTCCATAAAACCACATTTCCTCTGCTCTCTAAAATATGAAGAGTGATTTTGTATCTAACTCTTAAAGTTTGGCCTCTCATTCATTGAACATGCCAAAATGTAGTAAATCTTTAAAGATTGTATCACTAAATTATCTTATATATATACCCCCTCGACAAAAAGATAGGTACAAAGGGTTTTTTCTTTGATTTTTCATAAAAAACACTATCTAAATTGTGCTTATCATTTATTATTATCATAAAATAACACTATTCCCGAACTAATTTTTGTTTTAAGACTAATTTACAAAAATTTTAAGACTAAAATTTTTCTAATTTAAGAGTACACACCGCGACAAAAAGATAGGAATAAAGGATTTTTCTTTTAATTTTTGAATATGATTATTTTGAATATGATTCAAATATTTAATATGTTTTTGATACGATAATATTTTGTTATGATGATAAATGATGACCACAATTTAGATAATGTTATTTTATGAAAAATTTTAAAAAATCCTTTGTTCCTATATTTTTGCCGCGGAGTGTAGTCTTAAATTAGTAAAATTTTAGTCTTAAAACCTTTCTAAATTAGTCTGAAAACAAAAATTAGTCCGGGAATAGTGTTATCTTATGAAAATAATAAATGATAAGCACAGTTAGATAATGTTATTTTATGAAAATTCAAAGAAAAAACCCTTTGTACCTATCTTTTTGTCAGGGGGTTATATATATGAGCACACATGTTTAAAAAAAATAGTTAAATCTTTGCATAGTTTATTGAAAAATTATTGCTTCAAAATGTAGCAACGTTGCTCGGCTGTTTAGAAGGATAAATCATGTTGACGATTTTAATTACTAATAATATATTATAGCCATCGTTTTTAAAATTTCACGTATTTCTTGCGTTCGTGAATGTAATAAAAATATAATTTATTGTCTGTAAGGTGTTATGCATTAAATATATATATGTATATTTACGAATAAAAATGTTTTGTGTTACGATTTTCAACATTCATTTTTAGCAATAACGTTTCGAATTTGTCAGTTGCAAGAAAAACGTTTTTAATATTTATGAAATTATCTTTTAACATGAATGTATTTTCTTTTCATTCATAAAATATCTTTAATAAATTCTGTTAAACAAATACATGAGTAAGATCAGCCAGAGATAGTTCTTTATATTTCATCTAAAATATTATTAAAAGATGGTGCCAGCAATTTCTTACTTTACAGAATTTTGATCTTGTAATTTAAATGCGATCTTCACTCTTTATGATAAATTGATACGCGTCACTCTTTTACGAAAAGAGAGAATTATAATGCTAAACATTTTTGAATGCCAGAATAGAGTTTACTCAATTTAATTAGGACTAAAACAATGGTAACATTTTTAAAGGGTTTTTTTTTTCCCACTCCCACAAATTTTAGAGTGAGTCTAAGGCTATCTTCGAGACTATCGGACGCATATTTTCTTCATTGTAATAGATGTTTTTTTCATATTAAATATTTTCTGACGTACTAGTATGTTTCTGCGCATTGTAGAATATTTTATAATTTGTATACTTTAAGAGTAAACAGCACAAAATTAGCAAAAAAATCGCTAAACTACTAAAATTATTTGTTTAAACCTTTTGTCCCGTAGAGTGAAACTAGAATATCGAAAATAATATATTAAAAATAAACTTGAGAGCATATAACAACAGGAGACTTGGCATTGGAATATTAAAACTCGAATAAACTACTACGTCAGAAAGCCAAAGAAAAATATTTAAGATGCATACGGCTGTTAAGGTAGCCTTAAGCGTACCGTCTTCAGTGTAAAAAGAATTCTGAATCTGGAGAAGTGCTCGTATATATAGGAGAGGGACCAATAGGATTACGGGAAAGGTGAGGAGTGTGACCAATAAGAATTTAGGAATGTTAGATGTGTAAACAGTAGAAAAATTAAGAAAATGTGGACTGAATGTAAAATTTTCAACAATCAGACAAATAGGGAACAGGGAAATCACAATTTACAAGGTTTTTAAAATTTTTATAAATATGAAAAGCTTCAAAGAAATCGAGTTCGTGAATATATTTATGTCTACAAATTATTTTAGCTGAATTAAACTTAAAATTATGATTTTCCTCCCAGCAATATTTAGAAATAGCCGATTTATTGGGTTCTTGTTCGCGGACGTAATTCATATGTTCTTTTAGACGAAATTTAAGACTGCGTTTAGTTTGGCCAATATATAATTAAAATATAGTATTAATATGAGAGCCTAAATATAATACTATACTAATAATAATACTATATAATAATATAATTAATATATAGTCTTAATATTTGGCCAATATATAGTATTAATACGAGAGCATATTAATACATTTGTGTTGTTTATTACTATTTTTCTGTTATTTCTTTTATTTTTAAACCGATATCACAAAACCATTTTATGTGCCTAGTTATTGAAAAATTTTACATATTAGCTACACACAGATTTTAAATATTTAATTTAACGAAATTATTTTCTTAACACGTCGAGTTATCCGTCTACACTGAAAAAAAAATGAAATTTTGTTGCCATAAATTCTCTGTAATTTGAGAAAAAATTCGTAAATTACGAATAAAATTACGTAGACAAAACGTATTTTTCTGTAATTACAGAGAAGTTCTGGCAGAAAAATAGCATTTTTTTTAAAAAAGTATTGAATATTTGAATACAAATTCTAAAATCGACTATATTAAAACTCAGTTATTTAAAAAAAAATCTTGTCGTTGTAATTCATAAGTATTATAATTTTTACATTTCATTTCAAGACAAATAGTGAAGTATAAAGAATTTTTCTTATATTCCTATCATTTCTTCGTCCAATATTTGTAGAATTAGTTATATGCTCAAATAAAAATTATATATTCAGTAACTGATAATATTCTCTGGTGATGCTGCGACTTTAATTTTTATTAATATATATGATCTCCAGTGTAGTAAGAAAAAACCTATTATAATACAAAAGATTTAAGAAGTTATATTTATTTACGAAATATACCAAGCTACAAAATAATTCAGTTTAAATCTCTATAACCTATTCATTACCACTTGTGAATTGGTTAATTAATTTTATAGTCAAGTTAATCCGATTAAATTACTTAGGTAAACATTTGTTCAAAAAATTTTTGAAGGATATATTCACTAATTTCACAAGTCAAGAATTAATTTTCTATTTAATATTAAGAAACTTTGCAGAGTAAACAAATTTCAATTTTTGTAATATGTTTAATTAACATTTTTCTATTTCTAAGTTATACGTTAATTGGATTATTCGCAATTCAAAATAAAGTTTAAAGATTAATTTATTTTTAATGTATGTTTTTTAAAGATGTAAGTAAAAATGTATTTCACAATTTAAAGTGTAATTATTTGAGTTCTGTTGCCAAATAATTCTAGAAAAATTATTTAATTTCCTATATAAAAATTTATTAAAATAATTGTTAATTTTGAGAGTCGGGGTTGCTTAATCATTACATTAAGAAAGCAATTTTGCTAATTATCACAAAAAAAAAAAAAAAAAAAAAACTGTTAAAAAATGGAAAATAAAATTTCTGTAAAATAGAAAATTTACTCTATACTATTTATATTTTCTAAAACTATCACTGTTAAAAAAAATGCAATGTTGCTGCCAGAAAGGCTCTGTAATGACCGAAAAATGCGTTTTGTCAACGTATTTTTTTCGTATTTTACGACTATTTTCTCAAATTACAGAAAATTTCTGGCTCAGCAAAATTACATTTTTTAAAAATGTACGGAACATAAAATTAAAATTACATCCCAGTCTGTCGATAGAATTTTTTTTTCTGTAGACAGATAAAATTTGTAACCACACATTAATACAAATTTTATGTGTTGTTTACAATTTTTCCTGTTTTGCATATTGAAAATTGGTAGAGCCTAAGAAGAAAAATACAGTCGGTAACAAAAGTGTCCGAACACTAGCAAAAATTCCTATGTAAAAAAAGTACACTTCATACGGTTTTGTTAAATAAATCCTTGTCGAATCATGTGCTTACACTGACTAAGAACAGGATTCGACAAGGATTTATTTAACAAAACCGTATGAAGTTTACTTTTTTGCATAGGAATTTTTGCTAGTGTTCGGACACTTTTGTTACCGACTGTACGAAGTAGCCGAAAAATTCATACTTCTGTGGCTAAGAGGTAATTTTGTCGCCTACAATGTTCTAGTTTGATTCTGAAAGGTAGAGAAGAATCGTTTTATTTAATGAGATAAATTTTACGATGAGCACTACGGAAAAATTATGTTGTGCAGTAATATTCCCTGTGTTGTTTCCAGGGATTTTCTACAGTATAACTTTTTTTTTTTTTTAAGTGCATAGAAAGAAATTTTATACATCTCTTAGAATTATAATTTAGAGTGTATCAAACAATGAAAAAAAAAAACACTTTTCGTAGACTCTAGACACTGATGTTACTTGGAGACTCTCTTTCCCTGTTTAACCGAGCTCAAAAAATACATTGTAAAAGGTAAACCCGTAAAAGTAAAGGTAAAAACTGGCAGCTGAGGTACCAGTATTTTTCCGTAAAATATACAGGACAAACCTGTACTTTTAAAGAAAAAAAATTTAATTTACAAGATTTCCTCGTAAAATATATGTCAGTGCTGCAATTTTACAGTTTTACACTGTACATTTGATTTAAAATTGATTCACAGTTTTACCATTGCAATTTACAGGATTTTCCAGTAAAATCTACGAAGATGTTTTGCAGTGTAGGACCAACCTGAAACAAACACTCATCTAAGTTTTTACATCCATTTGAAACAATTTGTATTTTTTAAATTTCTTCTCCAGTTATACTTTATGTTTACGCAGTTTTTACAATATATAACTAAATCATTAGTTTTTTGCTCCTAATAACATAAAACCTAAAACACATTGATCAGTCAATTAATATGCTTTTTATTTCAGTAGATTATCACTGTTAAAAAAAATGCAATTTTGCTGGCAAAAATTTTCTGCAATGACAGAAAAATACGTTTTGTCAACGTAATTTTTCTGTAATTTACGATTATTTTCTCAAATTACAGAGAATTTCTTGCAGCAAAGTTGCATTTTTTAACAGTGTATCACTGTAAAAAATATGTCCTATTTGATTCCAGAATTTTTTTTTAATTACAAAAAAATACGCTCTGACAATGTAATTCTTTCATAAATTACGCATGTTTTCTCAAATTACAGAGAATTTCTGGCAGCAAATAGGACATATTCTTTACAGTGATAGTGACAAAACTTAAGAACTATTTAAGCTCTTTAATTGTATATAAAAAGAGAGTTTTAATGAGTTTTTAGTTTTTTCTTGATATAGCACAGGAAATTTTGTACTATTACTACGCAGCTTTTGAAGTTAAGATCCCTTGAATTTGTAGACCCTGGAACAGTGCAATTCGTGCCAGTATCATAAAATTGCCCTGCATATATCACCTTGATCCGAAAGTTCCCGGAATCACCACCAATTGACTTTCTCAGTCACCTGATTTCGTTTCTTCTTCTTCTTTCTTTCATTCTTTCTTTCTTTTTTTTTTTTTTTTTTTTTTTTTTGACGTTTGCCAGACATGTCAGCAATATTCTCTCCAAATTGCATCATCCTAGTTTCATATTTCTGTAAGTGACGCAGTGTTGATTACATCTGTTTTTTAATATTGTCTCGAATTTTACAATGGATTTAAAATTGCAAAAAAGAGTGTGCATTAAATTTTGCATTAAAAAGGATTTGATCATGGCGCAAAAACATTCAAAATTTTGGAAAAGTGCTTTGGCAATGATGCACTGTCAAAAAAAAAAAAAAAAAAAAAAAATCCTGTTTTCTGCATTTTGCTGCCAGAAATTTTCTGTAATCCAGAAAAATACGTTCTATCAACGTAATTTTTCCGTTTATAGAACGTATTTTTCAGATTTACAGGAAATTTCTGTCAGCAAACTGCGGCAAACAGGACTTTTTTTTTTTTTTTGACAGTGTACTCAAAAAGAAAAAAAAAAAAATCAGTGGTTTACCAATGGTACGAATGATTTACACTAGGTCGTGAGTCCATCGAAGTTGATGAACGCTATGGTAGGTCGGTAGGTCATCGAGATCGAAAACAAACGAGAACCTCGATAAAGTGAAAGAAATGATGGCCTAAAACCGTTGAATTAACAATCAGAGAATATAGAGCGGGAAGCAATTCACCTAAAATTTTAGGATCTCTGCACTGTTAAAAAAATACAACTTTGCTGCCAGAAATTCTCTGTAATTTGAGAAAAAAGTCTTATATTATGGAAAATTACGATGACAAAACGTATTTTTCTGTAATTGCAGAGAATTTCTGGCAGCAAAGTTGTATTTTTTTAACAGTGTAGGAAAAAAACTCGTGAATTTTGCACCATGACATTGCACTGTCGCACAATGCTCACTGTAAAAAACTTGCCTTTTTGTTGCCAGAATTTTTCTGTAATTTGCGAAAATACGTTCTGACAACGTAATTTTTTCGTACATTTCGCGTATTTTCTCAAATTACAGAGAATGTCTGGCAACAAAAAAGGCAATTATTTTACAGTGTATCATTACCCGCGAGGTTATCACCAAAAACGTAACGAATACCATTCCGCTACGATCAAATTCACCTGATTTAGCTTCCTGCGACATCTTTCTGTTTGACAGACTAAAAAAACCGTTTCATAGAACACATTTTATCAGCGAAAAAGAGATATATAAAAATCGAAAAAGGCTCTAATGTACATAATACTAAAAATCGTGTACCACAAATGCTTTGAGAATTGGATCAAGTGCTGGTATAAGTGCGTTGCAGTCGATGACAATTAGTTCGAAAGGGACAACACCAATTTGTACGAATAAACTTGTATGATCAATTTTGTGAATGAATTCCGGGAAGTTTTTGATCAAGGTTGTATATATATATATATATAAACGCAATTAATCTGTTAATGGTGACAATAATTGCGTGTTTATTAAGGTCGATCGACTAAAATAATGCAAACTAATATACATTATAATAAATGACACTCTGGTATTGCATATGCAAAATAAAGACTGAAAACAAGACTGCAAAAAGACTGAGAATTTTACAAAAGCGACGTATGTATTCTCTAGAGCATAGTTAACTAACAGTAAAATAAACAAAATTTTATCAACATATTTAACATCTTACTAAACTTATGAATATTGCAGTCTAACGACTTTGTATAATGAACTGATAATGCCTCTATTAATAAAACATTAGTTATATACTTGTTGAAAAACTGTTTTAATTTTAATGCAGTAAGTGCAGTTTAAGAATAGTAGTTGTTTGCGAACACATTGCTCATAAAAGAAAAACTCTTATGGGAACTCATCCGTTTTAAGTGCTTAAAATATGGGAATTTTATAGATGTTTTCGCTTTATCTGCAATAACCTGATATAGCATCCTGAATAAAATAACGCTATTGAAATATTACCGAAGGAACTTTTGAATATGAGCTTCATGGGCGATTATTTATGTTTACTATGCAGTTATGAAAGATAAAACAGAAGCATTTTAAGGTTAAATTTACATTACGTGCTTTTAAATATAGATATTTTAATTATATATATATATATATATATATATGTTTTTAATTAACAGTGAAAAATAAATTTGTGTTACAGAATTACTAACGTTATTTTCATAAGGATTTTAGTGTATATTCTGGAACGTTTAGTTTTATTATGAGTGAAAATAGGGATTTTTTAAAACCATTTGTTGGCCTTTGAAAAGGATAAAATTGTAATGGTGGTTTTGCTTCAGGGTTTTTTTCAATGTACTTAATTAATATTTATTTAAACTTGAGATTGAAAAATGTAACTGTGTACATGATTATAATCCTTATAACTACTATTCACGATCTTCAAACTCGTAACACAAGCAAAAATTCCATAAGTATAAAATTTTGAATTATAAGTGCAGTGCGAAAAAAAAAGGACAGCTCAGTGACCGGATATCCGTCAGCGGCAGTCAGATAGTTAATCATACCCTCCAACATCCTAATTAATATTCCGTAGTATTGTTTGTCCCGCCCTTTTTCTCCCACTAATAATTTTTTAGAGTAATATTCTCAAAATGCAGTTGCGATTAAATAAGAAGAAAAATATTCTAAAAATATACTGGTGTGAAAAAGAAGGCGGGGCTAACAATACTACGGCATAGATGCCAATATTTTAATTTATTCCGGAGTATTTTTAGCCCCGCCTTTATTCCATACCACTTATTTTTTTTAAAGACATTTTTTCTTTTTTTATGGAAGTTACATATTAAAGAAACATTTTCTATAAATAAAGTGGTGCGAAATAAAGGCGGGGCTAGAAATACTCCGGAATAAATTAAAATGTTGGCACCTATGCTACGGAACCATAGCTGCCAATATTTTAATTTATTCCGGAGTACTTTTAGCTCCGCCTTTATTTCCGCATCACTTTATTTTTAGAATATTTTTCTCCAATAAATAACTATGATAAAATACGAAAAATTTAGTCTCAAGAAAAAAGTGGCATGGAATAAAGGCGGAGCTGAAAGTACTCCCGAATAAATTAAAATATTGGCAGCTATGCAGAACATTAATCAGTTGTTGGAGGGTATGGGTTAATGGTAAATGGGAATTTTACATTGTCATTTTTAACATTTTTAAAAATAATAGTTAAGATATTTAACTAACTCAGACAAATGAATGCATAGTAATTTAAATAATAATAGGGTTATAACTTCAATCAAATGTAAATTAGGAGCTGTTGAGAAAAAATTGAAAATAAATTTTAACAAAAGTAATAAGTGACTAATTAATATATCGAATCTGGATCGATACCAGAATAAGTCAAAGCTAACACTGTAAACAATTGTTTAGTTAAAGTCCCGATTTGTAATAACTACGTTCATATTTTTCTACAAGTACAGAAAAAAAATGCATTGTCTTTAAAAATTAAATGCAATTTATCATTATAATGAATATCACATTTATATCAAGTTCGTAATAACAGTTAGAGATCTGACCAAAGTTTGACTTTTTGCAGCTAACAGTAAAGTACATAATAATATTTGCAATGAAATTAATAATTTTTAAATGTGACTAATTTCTAAAAATTTTACGTTTGGGCATTTAAATGAAACAACACAGTTCGTTTTGTCAAATTTCTTATTTTATTTACTTATTTACTTATATTTTAATTAACCTTCCTGTTAAATACTATGCAGATAGAATCTGCACAAAATTAGGAAAAAAAAATTATCTAATAAAAGCAGGAGAAATTTAGGAAGAAATAGGAAGAAAAATAAGAAAAATAAGAAAAAATATAATAAACTTAGTAATATAATAAAACAGGAAAAAAATAATTTCATCTAATAAAAGTAGGTATGGTTGGTTCTTAAATAATAAAAAAATAATAATAATTCATTACTATAATTTGCAACAGAACTAGAAAAGAATATTTACTTTACTTTTCTTTTCTTTTCCATTTTACAGTGTAACTTTAAAATATTCATCTATTACACCGTAAAAAATAATTCCGGAAAATTTCCTGGGACATTATGGTCAGCAATGTCCCCAAAATTTAACAGTAATGTTCCAAGACGAAATCTGTAACCATCAAATTACCATAAAAAAAAATAATAATAGATTCCAGAAATCAAGAACATTTAAAGGAAAAAAAAAACTTACTTTCAGGAAACAGCACCAAACTTATTTAACCCAGGAGCATAACCGGTATGTAAGAGTAAAAATAACAAAAATTTTGAGAGTGTTAAGAGGGTATTCCGCTTTCAAGATCTTTAACCCTTTGCGGCGCAAGACAATTCAGATCATTTAAATTATACTGCCACCGGAATTCATGAACTAAATTAAACATAAAGAAATTTTAAAATTTAAGGTTAAAAAAACCGTCCTTTTCTGATATGTTATAAACGTAAATTTTTGCTAAAAATTTTCCGGGATGAATTTTTGCAGCTGTATCTTAAATTTTGCGTCCTCGCAGCGAGGACACCGCGCGTTAAGGGGTTAAGGTTAAAGATCTTTAGGACTTTATTTCATAATTCTGTACACTGTAAAAATATGTCCTATTTGCTGCCAGGAATTCTTTGTAATTTGAGAAAATGCGTTTTCTCAAATTACTGAGAATTCCTGGCAGCAAATAGGACATATTTTTTACAGTGTACCAAACCATTTGATCGCTTTTAATGATTTTCCTTTCCGAGGGAAGGGGAAAGAAAGGATTTATTTGATAAAAGTTACTTAACACTATCAACTAATATTTTCTGTTTTAATCTCAAATCGCTAAATCTAAGAAAAAACTAGCGTTTGAAGAGTTACTAAATCTTGAACGCAAATTTGAGGCATATATTCTTGTAAACATATTGACCAATTTTATCTTTTTTTTTTTTTTTTTTTTTTTTTTTTTTAATTTGTTTTTTATCAAGTATTTTGCAATATGTATTGAATTTTTTCCTAATTGTAATCCTACGATAAAATGACTATTTTAATTTTTGACATTTTCTTCCAAATTTGAAATCATTTAATTTCAATAATGTTTAAGCTTTTAAAAACATTGAGTACAATATCTTTCTGCACGTATTTTTTTCGCCAGAAAAAAGTAATTCGAAATAGTTTTACAGTTTAAGAAAGCTTTCCACAAATCCTCCCCCCCCCCTTCCACTCTGCACTAAAGAAAATGAAAAAAAAAAAAAAAAAACGCGAAGAATAAAAAACTTCTGTCCCATAAACCTCAAAAATTATTTTCAGTCATTTCTCAGAACATCGTCAGAAGAAATATCTTAAACTAATACCTATCTGTCTATCTATCTATCTATTAATATTTAGTTAAATTTAATGATGTACTTCCATTAAATGTGGTTCAATGTAATAAAAAACTAATTTTGTTTTATGAAAAAGTTACGATATTTTGGAAAAATTCTCTGTTGAAACATCTAAATAAAAAGAAATATAATATTAAATTTTCTCTATATATATCATACACTCACAATGACAGGAAAATATAAAAGAAGTACACAATATCCTGTACAATACAGAAATTAGCAAAGTTCTTCAGTTTTGTAAATGAAATAATGTATAAACATCGATACTTTTTCGATTTTAAAAATTCAGAATTTAAAGAATTGTACATTGTGATTCACTATCAGTGGGATAAGCTTACAGGAAGAGAACGAGGCATAACAAAATCATATAGCGTCTCGAAAAGGATTGGAAATGTAAGCCAAGATTATCAAGTAGCTACAAGCTACGGTTAAAAGAAGCAAAGAAAACAAGAATTAAAACTAAAGTATAAACATGTTAGTGTAACAAAAGCAAATTTAATAATAAATTTTACATTGGCAGAATGTACACACTATACAGAAAATATTGAAAATTTCGACCTCAATCACACTCACAGGCTTCATATATCGGTGCCTTGTGAAATCCCTAAAATTCTGTAACATATATATATATATATATATATATATACTGATACTTTTCTCTAATTAAAGTAAGAATATATTTCTGATATTTTTATTTACTGTCTCGCAATATGGTAATAGCTACAAGCCCTCTTCCACAAATACGCTCTAGTTCAACCACCGGCTCTTTGATGCATTTATGGAATTGTAACACCATTGTAGTCGTACGCTTTCAGATAAATGGATCAAGCATCTCAAAGTATTGAATCAATAATAAGGACTCAAAGCATCTAAAATTAATAATATATTAAGAAAAATGATCAGAATTGAACTTCTTATACATCGTGCGTACAACGTACCGGTAACGCACGCTAGCTCAGATTGAAAACATTATTTTTAAGTTGCTGTTACAGTTACAGTTAATGATCAGCCTGTTGTTACAGTTGCAGTTAATGATTAGCATGTTATTACAGTTGCAGTTAATGATTAGCCATGTTATTACAGTTACAGTTAAAATGTCAGAATGTGAGTTTATCAGTCAATCACCAGTTGGTGGTTACAGTTAACCGCCGCAGTACTCCGCCCCAAGTACTGTAAGTACTGAACCATCACAAATATCGCGGATTGAACCGGACAACTCTGCCAGAACGAGTAGTTTGGTTTGGAGGTAGACTTGGTACCACACTTGTCGGTTCCTCTAAGTTAGGTGTAGGAGTATGGGAACTGTCTGTAGCCCCAGCAGGCGGTGCTGACGGAATGTCATCCTGAGCTCGGAAGGCTGGCTTAAGTCTGTCTATACCAATTACACATTCTTTTCCATTTATTTGGATGGTGAAATGTTTGGCACTACGTTTTGTGACACAATAAGGTCCATTGTATGGCTGTGTCAATGGTGCTTTGACTGAGTCATTACGTACAAAAACATGAGTACAAGTCCCTAATGAAGGATGCACAAAACATGATGGTTTGCCATGGAAAGACGTAGAAGTTGGAGCAATATCTCGCATGGTATGGCACAGCTGCTGTAAGAAAGACGCTGGGTCTGTTTGTGGCTCCTCTTTTGAAGGTTCCAAAAACTCCCCTGGTAAGGACAGTGTTGTTCCATACAGCATTTCGGAGCAAGTACCACCAAGATCTTCTTTAAATGTGGCACGGAGACCTAAAAGCACAATAGGTAAAGTCTCCGTCCAGCGAGGACTGTTATGACATTTTAGGGCCTGCTTAAGAGTCCGGTGAAATCGCTCTACTAGTCCATTGCTTGATGGGTGGTAAGGGGTGGTGCGAATACGATGCATGCCCAAAATTTTCATTAAGGAGGAAAATAAATGGGATTCAAATTGTCGTCCCTGATCTGTAGTGATTGTTCTAGGTACACCAAATCGGGCGATCCAATGTGCCACCAAGGTTCGTGCCACTGTTTCAGCTGTGATATCCCGCACTGGTATTGCCTCTGGCCAACGAGAAAATCTATCTATGAAGGTTACCAAGTAGGTATAGCCCTCAGATGGAGGCAAGGGTCCCACGATATCCAGGTGCACGTGCTCGAATCTCTGTGAGGTGATGGGAAACTGCTGCAGTGGACTACGAGTATGTCGATGGATTTTTGACTTTTGACAGTCTATACATGACTGTGCCCATTTGGCAATGTCTTTCTGCATGGAAGGCCATACAAATCAATGCTGGATCAGCTTTCGAGTGGCTCTAACACCTGGGTGTGACAAGGAATGGAGGCTTTTGAAAACGCCGAAGCGCAATGACTCAGGAACATATGGCCGCACTTTACCAGTGCTCAGATCACAATAAAGTTCTAAGTTAGGACCTATTGTCATTTTCTGGAGTTTGAGGGATAAATCAGACTTGACAAGGATATCAGCCAATTGCTTATCTGTCGCTTGCTCTGCAGCCATTGTGGAAAAATCAGTAGAAGTATGTTGGATATTATTTATCCGTGACAGGGTGTCAGCAACTACATTGTCAGTTCCAGCAACATGACGAATGTCTGTACTAAATTGGGATATGAAGTCCAACTGTCTCAGCTGGCGAGGAGAACTGGAATCTGAAGTTTTTGAAAAAGCGAAGGTCAGTGGCTTATGGTCTGTATATATAATGAAGTGTCTTCCCTGCAAACTGTGCCGAAAATATTTTACAGCTGAATAAATTGCCAACAGCTCTCTGTCATAAGTGCTGTACCTTTGCTCAGTAGGACTCAATTTACGCGAAAAAAATGAAAGGGGTTGTAAACTATTATCATTTAAGATATTTAAAACAGCGCCTATTGCAATGTTGGATGCGTCGACCATTAAATTAATTGGCTGGTCCGGAGCATGATAAGCAAGAGTTGCAGAATGAATTAGATCGTGCTTACATGCCTCAAATGCCTGGATTAATGTATCATTCCAGGGGACCGGACGTTTATCATTCTTTTTAGAATCTTTTAGCAACTCGTGTAAAGGTGCCTGAGTTTTGGCCGCATTTGGGATAAATCGGCGATAAAAGTTGAGCATCGCCAAAAAACGTCGCAACTCTATAATCGTTTTAGGTTTCGGAAACTCGGCTATTGCCTTAGTCTTTTCAGGAAGTGGCTTCACACCAGAGGCTGTTATAAGGCATCCCAAAAAGGAAACCGAAGATTTTCCTAGAACACATTTAGCCGGGTTCAACTTAAGCCCATGGAGTCTGAGGCGATCTAAAACTTGTTTAAGATGCTCCTCATGCTCATCTTCATTAGCTGACGCAATGAGAATGTCATCGAGGTAAGGTATACAGAAATCAAGATTACTTAATATTTGATGAATGTACCTCTGACAGGTCTGACCCGCATTACGCAAGCCGAATGGACAAAACAAAAATTCAAACAAGCCAAATGGTGTTGTTACGGCTGTTTTTTCTATGTCTGTAGGATTAACAGGGATTTGGTGGTAAGCGCGAGCTAAATCCAAAGTTGTAAAAATTTGTTTCCCATGAAATAACTGAGTACAATCTTGGATATGTGGAAGTGAGTAACGATCTGGGACAGTAATGGCATTCAAGCGTCGGTAATCACCGCAAGGACGCCATCCACCATTCGATTTCCGAACCATATGAAGAGGGCTCGCCCATGCACTTTTGGAAGGCCGCACGATACCCTGAGCTAGAAGAAATTCAAATTCCTGACGAGCAGCTGCTAGAAGTTCTGGCGACAATCGACGTGGTTTAGAGAATACAGGTGGGCCTTTGGTCTCAATATGGTGAAAAACCGAATGCTGTGGTTGCTCTTTTGGGGCATGGGAAGGGTTAGTAAGTTCTGGGTAATTGGCTAAAATTTTGTCAAATTTGGAAGAACCGAAAAGAATGCTCACAGCACTATTGCCTGGCAGAATTTGAGCAACTTTACCCTGCGATGATAGCATCGTTTCACCATCAATGATACTATTGTTTTTAGCATCTACCAGTAGATTGAACCTTTTTAAAAAATCTATGCCTATGATAGGTTGGCTAACCTTAGCAACCACAAAGGACCAAGTGAATGTTCTACGTAAGTTTAGATCAAGGGTAAGCCGTTGAGTTCCGAAAGTTGGTATTTTTGTGCCATTTGCGGCATAAAGAACAAGCCCCTCATTAACAACTGGTCGTTTGATGACACTAACAGGGATGACCGAAATATCCGCACCCGTGTCAATGAGAAATTTTAATTTAGAGGAAGGATCGGCCAAAAGGATGCGATTTACTTGGCGGTCGCAATCATGGCCCAGATGCGAACGCCGAATTAGTTTCCCTGGGTTCGAAAAGTGCATGGAGAATTACACTTTTTTGCTCTTGCCCCAAAGTTAGTATGATAAAAACATTAATTATTCGCTGGTTCTTTATAGCGACTTTCGGAGCGGCTACGATTACGATGACTACATTTGTTGCCCCGTGAACGTTCACGCCTGTTTACAATAGCAGCCAACTCACTCATCTGCTGAGTAAGCTGCTCGATTTTAACCTCTAGGGATGAATTGTGTGCTGGTGGAGCACATATACTGCTGCTAGCAGCATTAACCTGCGGGGTTGATGACAGATCATTAATTTTGTCCGCGACACCTGCTAATTTTGACAAGTCATCACTTAAGGCACCTACAATGCTACGCGTAGTTTGAGGAAGACGTGCGAGCCATAAGGATTTAAGGAAAGATTCCCCAACAGCATCCCCAGCTAAGGTACGCATACGTGTCAGCAAATGGGATGGGCGAGAATCGCCAAGTTCAACGCCCTGCAGTAGGGTACGTATCCGGGATTCCTCCTTTCTGAATGAGATTCAATGAGACGCTTTTTTAATGTTTCGTATGGGTTATGAGATGGAGGAGTCATAATAAGGTTGCTAACAGACGTAAGAATGTCTGCATCGACTGCCGCAACGACATGATTAAATTTTGTACTTTCACATGTTATTTTAGCTAAGGAAAATTGTGCCTCCAATCTGAGAAACCATAGTGATGGATTTGTCTTCCAAAACGGGGGTGGTTTTACCCCAACATATGCCACCTGATGGCTACTGTTTTCATCAGTCTCGGGCATAATGAAAAATATATATAAAAGCTTAGATGTACGTAATACGATATAAAATAGGAAATGCAGAATACAAAATTACCATTAAGAAAGTTATGTACAAAAATTATTGAGCAAAGGTTTCATATGAGCAAAAATAAAGCACCCATAACAGAGAATTGAAAAAATACTATTGCAAAATAGCATATTTTAAACCTTAATTTTTAGATACTTTAAGGAAAAATACAACATTTGTGCATAAAATAATGGAGTAAAATGTTCTTACTGACCATAATTGAGTATCCCCGGTAATGAAAATTTGAAGATATATCGTGCACGAGGCTTTGCACACAGTCGTAATCGTAAACACTGCGTATCATAAAAATAGTTGAAAATAAATGCACGACATCTTTCTCAAATCACTTATCTTGAGATTTTAAATATTGCATTAGCTGAATGATGACATATCCCTCGGATGCATAAAGATATCGCGTGTTGCTGAGAAGGAAGTTGATGCGCGATCTTTTCACTCACAAGTCACCATTATGGAATTGTAACACCATTGTAGTCGTACGCTTTCAGATAAATGGATCAAGCATCTCAAAGTATTGAATCAATAATAAGGACTCAAAGCATCTAAAATTAATAATATATTAAGAAAAATGATCAGAATTGAACTTCTTATACATCGTGCGTACAACGTACCGGTAACGCACGCTAGCTCAGATTGAAAACATTATTTTTAAGTTGCTGTTACAGTTACAGTTAATGATCAGCCTGTTGTTACAGTTGCAGTTAATGATTAGCATGTTATTACAGTTGCAGTTAATGATTAGCCATGTTATTACAGTTACAGTTAAAATGTCAGAATGTGAGTTTATCAGTCAATCACCAGTTGGTGGTTACAGTTAACCGCCACACATTCAATTAATTTTTATTTCGTCATTTTTTCACTTTTGTGATTGTTTATTCTATTTACACTATATCTCTGTATATATATTTGTGTTTGTGTGTATTTTGCCATTTTTCACGTTAATGCGATACTTGTTTATTGCATTGAAGAACTAAAAGGGTAATTCGTACTAGTTTGCTAATTCTTATCGAAAATAATTACTACTTTTGCTCCCGTATTTATTTTATTTTATTTATTTATTTATTTATTTATTTTTGTGCAATTTTATGTTTTGCGGCTGTCGTCTAAACATCTCTACTTTCGCTGCCGCTTAAATAAAGTTATTCGACTGATGGATAAGATCCGATCAAGTGCAAGGACACCACAACCACTTTTCTACCCATCCCCCCCCCCCTCACCCCACTATCCATGCTATCTTGAATTTCTTTTCTATTTTTATTGCTGTCATTTTCTGTACTTCACTGTTAAAAAAAAATGCAACTTTGCTGCCAGAAATTCTCTGCAATTACAGAAAAATATGTTTTGTTAACGTAATTTTTCCGTAATTTACGACTTTTTTCTGAAATGACAGATAATTTCTGGCAGTAAAGTTGTATTATTTTAACAATATTGGTTCACTATTAAAAATGATTTCTCAAAAATAAGTAAAATTGTCTCAAAATAGCTCTGAACCAATATATACTTAAATTTAAAAATCCCATTTACTCATTTTTGAGTTTATTGACATGCTCAAAAATGGGGTTGACCACTAAGAATCCCAATATCCCCATTTTTGAGAATGTCAATATACTCAAAAATGAGTACATGTTTTTTCAAATTTAAATATATATTGTTCCGTAGCTATTTTGAGATAATTTTTCTCATTTTTCAGAAACCATTTTTAGCAGTGTTTCTGTACTATTTATAGCCATACAAATAATATAGAAAACGCGTTTTTAATAATTTATCCTTTACGGAGTAATAATTTATCCGTAAAGTATCCTTTACGGATAAGGATAACGTAAGGATAAGGATACGTAACAGATAAGGATACGTTACGGATAAGGATACGTAATAAGGATGTTAAATCTCACGCAAGATCTTTCTAAATTATGCTCATATATTTTACAATTATTGGACGTATTTAGTGATAAAGAAATCCTTTTGTTAATTTTAACAATTTATTTACATTAAATAAAAAATCAATGAAAAAAAATCATATTACCGAGAATTGAATTAAAAATAATTAATTGTTTTAAATATTAATCGTAAAATTTCACGTCTGCAAATTTTCTAAAAATGAAAATTTTCTATAAATTTCGAGGAATTTCTTTAAAGTTTGTCGAGACCTTCAAGGTGTATCATTGTCAACGTCTGTCAACGAAGATATATCTTACATGGCACTTTGTGTTGCATGGCTGCCTATTAATGTGCAAAAACTCAGGCTTATTCTTGCAATTCGAGTAATCTTCAGGAGAATAAAAATTATATTTACGAATTCGCCACATTATATTTTACAAAAGATATGAGGAAGGGGTTTTGCAGTGTAGGAGTTATTAGTTTTACAATGTAAATAATCTGGTGTGTCACTCACACGACTTTCTCTTACCCTGAAATTTAATACTGTAAATACAGGTTGGAGATTAAGAGGTAAGATAACGATGTTATGTAAACCTATGTTAAACAATTCAAATTAGGCTTCGGAAGAGTTTTATATGATAATTAATTCTGTGTGAGGGGTTGAGGGGGGCTCCCCCTGTTTCATTAATGCACCTAGATTTATATAAAATTTAATTCGGTTATTAAAAAATAATTCTGTTTAAAAAAAATAATTTATTAAAATTATTATTTTAAAAAATTATTTTTTATGATAATGCAGACGATTTTCATATTAGAGAAGTAGTACACTAAATATCCAAAAAAATTCCATTTTATTCTCAATATTAAAAATAAAAATAAAAATAAAAATAAAAATAAAATAAAAATGCGATTTTTCTTCTAAGTTTTTTTTTTTTTTTTTTTTCGTTAAAAGTGAAAAAAATCGATAACTTTGTTTTAAATTATCGTAGATCGATGGTTCAACCATTCGTTTTAAAGGTATTGGTGAGCTCTTTTGAAAGATACCCACCATGAAAATTTTCTCCCCTCGAGGGGTAACTTCCCCCCCCCCTGACGGGGGGGGGGAGGCGAGGCTCCTACATTTACAATTTTCCTTCCCCAGTTGACTATCTCTATTACAATATATATATATATATATATATATATATATTCGTTTCATTTAGTTTAGTGCAGTCTATAGGCGTTAAACTCTACTTACCTGCAATTTCCCCCATAGACGTAATGTATTAGAATTCTCTTGATTGTCGCTGTACACGAACCATTTGCTTGATCATAACGAAAAGCTTACTGTAGCATCTATATATGATACACATTTAGAATACCAAGTTTGGAATGTCTGCTACTGTTTGTTCTTGAGATATGCACAGACACACACACAGACACACAGACATACACACACAGACACACAGACACACACACAGACATACACACAGACCATTTGCTAAAAATATGATTTTCCTATTCAGGGTACCTCAAAACGTGTAAATATAACAAAATCTCGCGTTCGAAATTGTGACCCAAAAACAATACTTTCTCTACCTTATGGGTAAGAGAAAGTAAAAATGTCTGCCAATTTAGCAGAAATATCTGTCAGCAATCTAACAGCACTGTTAAAAAAATACAACTTTGCTGCCAGAAATTATCTGTAATTTGAGAAAAATGTCGTAAATTACGGAAAAATTACGTTGACAAAACGTATTTTTCTGTAATTACAGAGAATTCCTGGCAGCAAAGTTGCATTTTTTTTTATCAGTGTAGTTAGTCTATTAATGTGGAAAAACTGAGTTTATTCGTTCTATTCATGCCACCTTTAGGAGAATAAAAATATTATATGTGAATTCGCATGATTATATGCTACAAAAGCTGTGAAGAAGGGGTTTTTGCAGTGAAAAAATATAAGTTCTACAATGTACTCGTAAATAAAGTCTGTCAATTTAACGAAAAAAATCTGTCAGCCACTGTTAAAAAAAATTGCAACTTTGCTGCTAGAATTCTCTATAATTTCGGAAAAAGTCGTAAATTACGGAACAATTACGTTGACAAAATGTATTTTTCTGTAATTTCAGAGAATGTCTGGCAGCAAAGTTGCAGCAAAGTTGTCTCGAAAAAAGTCTTTCAAGAAAAAAAAAATATTTTTATGGACATATTTTTTTTAAAAATGAAACACTCTGCTTTTTATAGAAAATGTAATCTTTAATTTTATGTGTAACAATGTAATCTGGAATTTTAATTTTTTTAATAGCAAGAAATGGTAATTTTAAAAGAACTTCTGTATAAATTTAAAAAAACGAATTATTTTGATGGGCTTTGATGGGTTTCGAACGCTCACACTTCTGTTTCACAGGCACATGCTTTACCTCAGAAATATAATGCAGAGAAGATTAAAAATATTTGTTACAATATATTTACTGACTACACAAAAATTAATCTTTGTTTAAAAAAATAAAGCTCGCTAAAATTACAGTGTCTATTAAAAATATGGTTTATTACTGTTAAATAAACAGTTTTTTCAGTCACACCAGATGAGAGTACTTTTTTCCCCTCTATAAAATTATTAGAATTTTACTTCTATGAGATAAGACTTTTTTTTTTTGCTTGTAATAATTATTTATTTTTTTATTTGAGAGGTCTGGCGGCATTTAAAGATTTTAAAATGCGATTTTTACCATACTGCTCTAAATAGAAAATGTTGGCCATACGTTGGGTATTTTAGGTTGAAGGTAGGAGGGAACTAGTTTAAAAAAAGGTTATAGGTCAAAGGCTTAAAGGTTAAAGGAAGGAGGGAAAATTTTTACTGTAAGAAATATTGATTTTTTTTCTAAAAATTACAAACACTTTTTACAACATATTTTTATCTACTAGTAAAAAATAGAAACATTTTTTTTTTTTTTTTTTTTTTTTTTTTTTAAATCTGATAAACTGATTTCTCTTATTTTAAAGCAAAATTGAACATGAATTTTTTTAAATAATAAATAATAATATTTTGTATAGTTAAAAAAAAAAAAAAAAAAAAAAGGTGTCTACGTAACATTTTAAACACCCAATGTGTTTATTGCATTATTTTCACCTATCGATTACACTTTTTAACCGGGTTTTTAAAAACAAAAATATATTTTCATGGTACACATTTACATAATACAAATAAAATCAAAATCCAACAAGTACACTGTCAAAAAAAAAAAGAAAAAAAAAAAAAAAAAAAGGTCCTGTTTGCTGCCAGAAATTTTTTATAGTACAGATAAATACGTTCTATCAACGAAAAATTGACGTTGATAGAACGTATTTTTCTGAATTACAGAAAATTTCTGGCAGCAAACAGGACTTTTCTCTTGACAGTGTACTTGTACCAAATACATCTAAATATGTCTATCTCATTTTTACAACCATGTACGTTGCAAATAATGAAATAATTAAAAAAAAAAAAAAAAAAAAAGGACTTAAATTCAGAAAATTAACTTAAAGTACAGATTATTTAATATATATATATATATATATATATATATATATATATATATATATTTAAATAACTGTTAATGCTAAACGCTATAAAATGCCTATTAAAATATTAATAATATTGGAATACAATATTCATTATTTATAATCAACACTTTAAATTTACAAAATGTATTTTGCGATTTATGTTTAAAAACCTATGTAACATATTTTGCGGTAATTACGGAACTACCTAGAAAATTATCTAAGCTTCTTCAAACAAGTTCATAGTTTTCCAAATTGTTTGTAACAAAGTTTTAACAAACTTTTAAAGGTTTGATGACATTAGCGACACTAATAGAGGGAATAGTATTTACTTATTTAGTAAAGGTTATGTAACTCTAGCTTTATTACAAGATTATTAAAAATTTTATGGTATATAAGGAGACAGAATGTATTAATTCTTTTATGTTTTGGAAATGGTAGGCAGTTTAAAGATAAGGATAGTTAGATACTATAGCATTTAATAAGCTTGTTTATGCACACACTTAAAGTTTTTATTATATAAATTTATTTTCATTTTACATTATCTAATGCTCTTCGCCTTTACGGTAGCCTATATTTAGCTTCTATCATATATATTTGCATAAAACATGGTTTGTGTGAGGCACACTAGTTGGAACTGTGTTGATTTAATTTATGTGCATGCCAGCCAACAGGTGCCGCTGGTATACAGTTCTTTTCCGAGTACGAGTAGGCTATATTTCAGTTTCTATAGCATTTAAAGGTACCAAGCTCAATATGCACTACTATTGAATGATCATTATGGAAAAAAATGAGCTTAATTGTGGTGTATAGCAGCCGACAAGGGAGGCTTTTACTACTTAACTTCTGCGATTTTCCATATGCAAGCACATCTCAGCATCTATCCTCCATCAAGCTTCATATGTAAAATAGTTATTATGAAGTATTATAATTAACTTTTTGTGCACTATAATATGCATGTGTCGTTGTTATAAAAAATGATATAGGTGAAAGTTTTGTGTAGGCCACAGCACACCCACTCTTTTATCTATTTGAAAAATTCATCATAACAAAATATATTGATGCAAATTTTAGAAATTATTTTATGGCATTATTATCGAACCCCTCTTGTACCATTTCTACAATTATATTTCCCTTACAGAAACTTTCTTCAACCTGTCATTTTAAATTTTATTGTAATTGTAAAATTAACGGTATACGGTCCATATTGTAATTTTGTTAAATTTTCCCATATTCATCATATAGGACGCGAAATTTTCAAACATTTCAAATAAATGTTGATAGTACTACTATTATCTAATTTTCTATTTTATTTTGATGCTATATATCAATTAAACAGTAAAACAATATATAATAGCATACAATTCCGATGTATATGTTATCAATAAATCAAACAAACCAATATATTTTCACTGATACAATTTTTGGCATAGAGTTCATAACTATTAATTAAAGGATTAACACTTTCAGCTAAATTTACAGTTTAGGAAAAGGAAAATTGTTTTATTAAATTTGGTACGAATACTGCTTCAAAAATCTCCCGATTTACGGGCGCCTCAATCACCACCGAACAGCTATATCAAATGTCATTTGCACGGTGAGCGAACATGCTATTCTGAAACGAGGAGAGATACCGTATGCCCTACCGTGCGGAGGTTTGCTAATGTCTTTAAACTTTCGCAAATAGTCAGGATTTTCAAGGGTCGTTTACACCGGGAGTGAACAGATTATTGTAGGTTTCTGAAAGGGGGGGGGGGAGGGGCGACGACGTAGCCGCCACCGAGCTAGAGTTTGCTGCACTGTAAAAAGTAAATCCTGTTTGCTGACAGAAATTTTCTGTAATTAAAGAAAAAACGCGTAATTTACGAAATATTTACTTTGTAAAAACGCATTTTTTTTAATTACAGAAAATTTCTGTAATTAAAAAACAGGACTTTTTATTTGCAGTGTACGGTCAGGTTTTTGAAGTTTGTAAACTCGCTGGTCGCAGATGGCGTCTAGTTTAAAATAAATATGACTATTTATTTAAATGACTTTTATTTATTTGTTTTCAGCTGCCTTAATTTCTTGTGTAATACCTCTCAAAGATGTGATTTATCTGATTTTATCTTTTATATATGTACTTTCTAAAAATAATAACTACTCTATTCAATCACAGAAAATACTGGGGAAAAAAAAGTTTACTATTTAAAAAAAAAAAAAAAAAAAAAAAGGTAAAAGAATTAGTGGAAATCACATTCCTGTTCATAATTTAACAATTCAACGACCACCATTTCGTAATAAATGGTATAAATATAATTACAACCTCACTAAAGAAATATATTCCACTTATATTCCACTTATATATGCTGTCAATAATTATACAAATAGTAATAAAACATACTTTTAGCATATCACACTATTTAAAATATCTTTATATCCCAAAAAATCTTTACATTCCGACGTTTCGGTTAATATTCAATTTTTAACCATCTTCAGGGAAATGATGTACACAAACTATAAAACAAATTAAGCCATTCTTGGATATTATAAATACAATTCACAAAGAAATTAATACGTGATTTACATAAATTATACATAAAAAAACACTCTATATACATCTTAAAATGAGTTAAAAACATCTAAATAAATCATAATCTTGAACATTACAAGAAAAATGAAGCTGTTTAATAAAACGGAGTCAAAGTATCACACTGCAGGGTTGTCAGAATAAACAATAACAGGGTTACCTTAAATTATTTTAAGTTTAAGAAACGAAGCCAAATTGAGGGTGGGTTAATGGATAATGTATCATTATAAATTTCGGTCAAGTAAAAGTTTAGTTAATTTCAAACACATTTTAATGAATGGACTAAATCTATGCCTAATAGTTTGACTCCGTTTTATTAAAGAGCTTTATTTTTATTGTAATGTGCATGATTAGGATTTATTTAGATGTTTTTAACTCATTTTAAGATGTATATAGAGTGTTTTTTATATAAGTTATGTAATCACGTATTCATTTCTTTCTGAATTGCATTTGTAATATCCAAGAATGGCTTAATTTGTTTAATAGTTTATGTACATCATTTCCCTGAAGATGGTTAAAAATTGAATATTAACCGAAACGTCGTAATGTAAAGAATTTTTGGGATATAAAGATATTTTAAATAGTGTGATATGCTGAAAATATGTTTTATTACTATTTGTACAACCTCACTTCTGTTGATATACTTTTCTCAATTTGAATGTATAGCGCAAAAAGAAATTTCCAGCCAGAATAAAATGAATAATGTTGAAAGTTTCCATAGCTTTCTTCTACCTAATTTCAGTAAATTAATCTTTTTCTTATCATATAAAATACTCCGAGATGGTCTTTGCTGCCATCTCAAAATAAATGTAGTTACTATTAAGTGATATCCATTATTTTATAAATCATAATTTCCTGTGCAATAATCACTAAGATGAGACAAGCAAACATTTACAAATTTATGGCTAGCTAAATATTTTCTTTGCATTAATTCTTTTATTAAGTTAAGTTAACGACTGTGTAATAAATTAATTTATATCCAAAATGTATATAATCGAATTTTCAATATAATTTCAAGATTTGAATTAAAAGTGTTTGTTAAATTTCATAACATCCTAAAAGTTGCATAATCTCTTCTATAAACAAAATTTAAATTTTCTTACAGAAAATCTTGTATAATTTTTTTTATAAACGTTTAAATTTAGTCAAAGATTGATCAAATGATACACTTGATCCAAATATCAAGCAAGAACATAGATATTATATTATAACTACATAAAAAAAATGATAAAATGTTTTTATTTTTATTTCAAAATTGTCTTATATAATAAAAGTAAGTCCCCGTAGGGAAATTTAAAAAATATATTATGTTTTGTAAATTGTTTAATTCGTATGAATACTTTCTAGTCATTATATCTGGAACCAGTTGTTGTGGTTGTTGGAAAATTTACAAACTGTACATGTGATAATCGAGGATGCATTTGCTAATTCCCAACAGCAAAGATCCGTCCCTGAATTTTTCAACAAAATTTTGCATCTAAACTTAGAAGGGAAAATTCCGAAGTCTGCAGGGTGGTTATAATTAAATTTTCCCTATAAATTTCCCTCTGTAAAAAGACATTCTTTTACAGGGGCTACTTCTGTATTTTTTTCTGTTTAACAGCAGTATGATATGTCACTCACTTTTCCTAACACATTCTGCAGTAAAAATTACCGTAATGTTTTAGTGCTGATTAGTCTGAAGACCACTGTATATACTATAATGGCGGCTGGTGCAAGCAAATTTCGTTATGTCTTCAGTGAGTTAATGATGTCTTCCTTCAGTGTTGTCTTCCTTCCTATTGTGCCTTCAATGTCTTCCATGAGTTAATGTTGAGTTGATATTGTCTTCCCAAACTAATATGGAAATTGTGATTTCGCTTCTCTGAAAATCCCTATGGGTGAATCTCAGAACTTTGCTAATTGTCCAGTGCGTAGCTATAATACCACGTTGAAATGATCTCCATTCCTTATTAATATACTAAATTATTTCTTATGTCTCTATATACTGTGCATCGAATGAAAAACTATTTTTTCGTTATACACAGCAAAAGCTTCTTTTGCATTTAAAAAATATTTTTAATAGCGTAATGTTGTTTTTTTATCTATTTAACAGAAAGAGAAATTTACTAAGTATACTGATTTTATATTTACAGCAAGTAAACTTTTAAAAACTTACTGATTAGTT
Source organism: Salticus scenicus (assembly GCA_963930645.1). Lineage (NCBI taxonomy): Eukaryota > Metazoa > Arthropoda > Arachnida > Araneae > Salticidae > Salticus > Salticus scenicus. The sequence continues at coordinate 77,879,157 of OZ005662.1, read as the reverse complement.
AATTCTATTTGTGCACTTCATTAACATCAAAAGGAAAAAAAAAAGTAAAGCATGTCTAATCTTAACTATTGATGACTGACACATTGGAAAAAAAACAGATTTTAATTTAAATATGTTTAATTCTGAATTACGCTAAATTAAATATGAACAAAAAGTAATCTTTTTTTGATTTCAACACACTTTTTTGTTAACTGACACGTTGAAAAAAAATGTAGAGCAGACTTTAATTTTAATATTTATAATTTTTCTTTTCGCTATCTTAAACATGAAAAAAAAAATTGCTTTTATCTTTTCTAAACAAGTTTTTTTTCTTTCTTTTTTTTTTTTTTAATACATAACTGAAAAAAATATTTTTTTTAAAAAAATGTTTATTTTTTTCCCTGATGCGTAAAATAGTTCTACAGGTGAAGCAAATTGTGTATATATTTTATTTTATTTTTATTTATTTATTTATTTTTGACTCATTTAAAAATATTGGATTTAAAAATACATGTTGTGATAAATTTAAATTATTGAGGTAACAGTATGTAATCAATAATTTTTCGCAATACGGTTTTATAACTATCAAATCAAAGGTTGGGCATTTCATTGCTCCAAAAATTTCAAAAATTATATTGAATAACGTGTGTATGTGTTTAATTGCATGAAAGAATTAGAATATGTTAATATTTTTAGTCATATTGAAAAGCATAAACTATTATGACACATTAATTACGATTAAACTGTTTTCAATCTAAATTTTTAGTACACAGAATACTGATACGTGAACTATTTTAATAAGGTTGAGTAGATTTTACCACACACTATAGTTACACAAGGGATAATTGGCAGTGGTCTGGGAATCAACCTTAAGGATGGTCCGGAGACAATAAATCACAATTTTGATCCTCTATAGAAGGAATATATTTTAATGAGATTTTATCACATTTTAATAAAATACAATTCAGTATAAAAATACTTTAGCAAAATAATGTAAGAGATCTACATAGATGAATGTTTATGTTAGATTAAATTTAATTTAAATGTTGCGTAGTTGAAAGTTAAAGAGGCTAAACTATTTTATGAACAGTTGTTACACTGTAAAAAATTTTGTGTAAGAATACACAACACTACTGAGGGAACTTATTTTCCTCAACCATGTTGAGAAATGTTATCAGCTATAGCTGTGTAACAGAGGCATACAGTGAATGTTATGCAATTACAATTGGTAACATTTCTCTACATGGTTGTAGCAAGTAAGCTGCCTCGAATACACAACATTATTGAGGGAACTTACTTTCCTCAACCATGTTGAGAAATGTTATCAGCTATAGCTGTGTAACAGAGGCATACAGTGGAATGTTACGCAATTACAACTGGTAACATTTCTCTACATGACTTTGGCAAGTAAGCTGCCTCAGTATTGAGGCAGCTTACTTGCTACTGTTTGTATTCTTACCTCGTTAACGCGCATACATGATGTTTCCGCCTGTATATTTTTATGTAAAAATGATTTATTTCGGAAGAGGTTGTTGTTGAAACTCTTTTGAAACACCCTGTAGTATTAATTAACAGGGATTAAAAGGAGGAGGTGTCGCTCACCACTCCAAGAGTGGTGTCGAGCACTTCTAGCTATGCTAGACCTCTCCTCCAGAACGTTTATTTAAAAAAATAAATAAATAAATACAATGGCCGCTAGAAACAGGTGTCTCCCACGCGACGATGAGCGGCGGTTAAGATGGCCGGTTGGAACATGGACCCTAACAGCAGAAAATATTCCAGAAACGTAACAATCATATATACTGAAAGATTATAAACATTTCAGAAACGTTTAAAAACCTTCAGATTGCTTTCCGATTAGTTTCAAAAACGTAGAAATGTCCACGATCGTAACAAAAAATCAGATACGTAACAGAAACGTTACAATCACTTAACAGATAGAAAATCAAAAAGGGTGAATGTTTCAGAAAGGTATCAGAGAGCATACTTAAATGTGTTACGTTTTTGGAATATTGTAAGCTTTTTGCAACGTAACTGAAACATTCTGTGCTGTATGGGGACGGTTGGCCTGAAGTAAGTTGAGAACAGTGGGCAATCCAAATTGTAATGTGGCGTTGCATATTATTTAACAATTGCATACTATTTAGGATTTTTGTGAAACTTGAATGCTGATATTTTTTTCAATAATGATTATTTTTAATAATAATTTCAAAATAAAATGTCCACATTGCATTATTCGCGATTTTCCGTAAAAATACTACCCTATTCAATATTATCCTTTAAGTAAATGGATATTACCTATTTCCCTTCATAACTATTTCATTATTACCTGCTTGGTCCATATTACCCAAAATAAGCCATTTTTTTTCTCCACTTAACTAAAAACTTTGCATGTAAACTCTATTTTTTGTAACACAGAACCATCAAAACGCATAACAACACTTGAAAGTTTGTAATAGTTGAATCACAATGATGCAAAATACATCAGTTTATTATAGTGAGTTCAAATAGAAATGATATTATACACTGGTGTTTAAAATTAAAGCAACAAGCTATTTTCTTGTTTTCTTTCTTTAGTGCATAATTTTTAAACAAATAAACATATAAACACAAAATTTGTATGACATGTTTGTTAACATTAATCAAATTTTATGTAACTTTAGAAAAATAATAACATCTGAACTTATAACTATTCAATTTTTCTCAAAAATAAGTTTTGGAAAAAATAAAAAATTTCAACAATTTTAGAAAAGAAAAGTTAATTAAAAATAGTGTTAAGGATGCATTACAGATAAATGATAACGCACATGCTTTGAAATGTCAAACTAAATTCCGATTTTTTTTTTGTATTCACTTTTCTTTTACTTTTTTAACGGACTTTTTGAAAAAAAAAATGTAATTACTAATTTGTAAACTATGAGCATCACCAGAATAATAAAAATGTCGATACATAATTTTATAATGAACATCTTATCCAATTTTAATGTTTGTATGTATAGTTTTCAAAAAGTTATTCACATGCGGAAAAAAAAAAAAAAGAAGAAGAAGAAGAAGGAATACAGGAGGAAAATCCGGTTTCAATCAAACACAGGGATGCATGTGCATCTTCACCTATCAGTAATGCATCCTTATGACCATTTTTCATTAAGTTTTCTTTTCCAAAATTGTTGAGATTTTTCATTTTTTCCAAAGCTTATTTGTGAGAATAACCGAATAATTATCAGTTTAAAAATCAATAATTAATGTTGAAATTATATAAAATTAAATTAATGATATGATAACGAACACGCTTTAAATTTTATGTTTATATGTTTATTTGTTAAAAAGTTATAAGCAAAAGAAGAAAATGAGAAACATGTTATTGCTTTAATTTTGAACACCAGTGCACTGTTAAAAATTTCTGTAAATTTTCCAGAGTCTCTGTAAATTTACAGTAATTCTTAGTTAAAAGTGAATAATCGAGATTCTCAATCTTTATTCTGTATTTTTACCTAATTTTATTATTTAATTTTTTAATTAAAATTAGAAATGAATGTTTCTACTTTAGAAAAAGCATTCCAAGTTCGAAATATATTCTCACCAATATTTAATTAAATTAATATTAGTCATTAAACTAAATGTATAAAATAAGTTTTTTAACATCTCCGTTTATTTTTCTCTGTAATTTTACGTAAGATTTAAGATAATAGATTACACAGAGTTTTCTGTTGAAATTTTTAACAGTGTGTATATTCGCCTACTTTCCTCTACGTGTAATGTAAATTTATCTCTTATAAATTCCCCTCTCTTAATTTATCAAGTTTTATTTTCCTTTACGAAAAACGTTTAATTTTACTAATGAAACATATAAGACGTTAATAAATTAGAATTAATTAGCACTACAAGTTAGTCAATTAATTTCTTTAACTTTGCTTTGAAGCTTTTCGCTTTCAGCATTAAAAAGTAATTGCACGGAAAGCGTCATTAGCATCAATGTGAGCTAAATAAACATTGACGATGCTAATTTCCCAGTTGGAATGCTTGTGTCTAAGATCATTTCATTAAGTGAAAGGATGTATATAAACTAATTGCTAGTAATAACACTTTTATGGAATTTTTATTATTAAAAAAAAAATCAAGCTGATTTTATGCATTAATACGTAAAATAAAATTCTCTGCTGGGTTTCGTTTAAAGATGAATATACTAAATACTTTATTGAAGATAATTAATGTAATAATAATGTGGAATACATTGTTTCTAGAGGTTGTTTAAATACAGACATCTACATAGAGCTTTTTTTAACACGCTTTTATTAGCATCACCTGTATATATGTATGTTTGTATGTATGTTTGTATGTATGTATGTATGTTTGTAACTGCTCTGGGAGCAAACAAAAAATTTATATTGTAAAAAAATACTTTCCCTACGTGAACGATGTGGCGTCGAGGTAAGGCGCCGCGCTACGAACCTAAAGGTCCAGCGTTCGATCCCAGTCAGGGGAGATTTTTTAAAAATGGTTTTTGTTTAATTGTAAGTTATTTTAATTAAAGATTTAAATGTATGTAAATATTATGGTGTGTCACTCACACGATGTTCTCTTTCCCTGCATTTTAATACTAAGATAGATATTTTGTGATTTTTTAGTTCACATTTCTATAAAAGCGTGTCCTTTAATTTTTTTAAAACTATAATATTATTCCTTCTACAAAACTCTGAAGAGATTTTTTTTGCTCTTTTGAAAGGATTAAATGTTTTCTTTCTTTTACGAAAGATTTACTTCTTGTTTTCGAAAATCCAAACAAAGAATCCAAAACATAAAAAATAAATAAATAAATAACTAAAAAAGATGCAAAATTAATGCGATTTTTAATCAACAAAGAAAAATTTTAAAATATCTATTTTTGTAATAAGTTTCATTTTCGTCTATAAAGGCAACTACATTTCGGCATTATTACTTAGTTCTTTCTTTTGTTTTCTTTATTCCCCTACTTTTAATTAATATTCACTCAGATATCCACTGACACACTTTATTTATTTATTTATTTTAATACAGCACACTCTTGATAATACGTGGAATGGACTCTTCCCAGCGTCGTCTGCTCAATCACTTGATGTTTGAATAACGTAAAATCGAATTCCGAGAATCGAATTCAATTAAACATTGTTCTTAAGAACAAAAGTGTTAACATTTAATATAAAATAAAATAAAAGTAATATTGTGCATTTGTAAACAATAGAATAATTGTATTTGTAAATTTAATAATTTTAAAAAAACACTTCATGTATTTATTTATTTTCACATGTAAGAATCGATTATTGTATGTTGTAGTGCAATTGTAACATTAACTGATCTAGCAATTAAAAATAGCTTGTTCTTGTGGAATGTTTATGGATTATAATTTAAAATTTAAAATGTTTTCAATTAAAATTAATTGCATAAACGTGTTAAAAAATTTTAAACAAATAAACGTATAAACACAAAATATGTATGGCATGTTTGTTATTATGTCATTAATCACTTAACTTAGACAACAATTAACTTAGTTACTGGTCTAAATGGCTTTACACCGTACAATAATGCACTGTCAATGATTTAAGTACCAAAACCCAGAGTATTTAACATGTTCTCCATGAACATCAATAACAAATATAAACTAAATGATGGTTGTAAATATATACAGCAATCAAAAGATAATGAATAATGATATAAAATGGATTAAAATGATGATGTATAAAAAAAATAACACAGATTAAATACGGTTGATCAAAAATAAGAATAGAAAATATGTTATTTCAGCAATCGCTACAGATATAGAAGACTTCGTCTGCTGTTTGTTTTTCAAATATCATATTTCAAATATTCCTGACCTCTGACGTCAGGTGGGAAGAGCCCACTGACCGACTCGGGTCTCGGGGATAAAACAAATCGCAGATAAAATGCAAAAAGTTTGAAAATGAAGAGAAATTAAATAAAGAATATTATAGCTTAAAAACTTGATTGCATTGTATGTAAAATGCAATAAAATCAGTCAAAATATTCGCAGTACAGTAAAAGTGTTTGTATTTTCTGTACTAAAGAAATTGAAAACAATTTTTAAAAAGGGAAATTTTGATAAAGCTAAGGTACAATGTGTAAGCTAATTTATGCACTAGATTAAACAATACAGTACTGTACTTTACAAAAAAATAATCACAAAATGTAATATAGTTAAATATATACAGTCGGTAACAAAAGTGTCCGAACACTAGCAAAAATTCTTATGTAAAAAAAAGTACACTTCATACGGTTTTGTTCAATAAATCCTTATCGAATCATCTTCTTACACTGACTAAGAACAGGATTCGACACGGATTTATTTAACAAAACCTTACGAAGTGTACTATTTTTAAATAGGAATTTTTGCTAGTGTTTGGACGCTTTTGTTACTGACTGTATTTACAACTTTTTTGAAAAAATAAATCACTCCGGTTTCTTTTTTCTTGGTAAATATTTTTTCATGATCCTGCACTTTCGCACTTTTTCTGCGCCCGCAGATAATCTGTAACACGCATAATCCATTCGCGGATAATCGATGAATTTACTATATATAAATCAACTTCAGCTCTCAGTGCAAATTTATTTCAATACCACGTTTTTTATCGAAAAATTCTATTTTGATTTGCAGTATTTTACTGCAGTTAAATGTTTTGCTTTATATAAGAGAAGGTCTTCAAAACAGTGACGTTGCCCATTTATTTTTAATTTCACAAAAACATGAAATAAAAATAAGTAAATAAATAAAATAAAATAAAATGGAGGAATTTCCAAGCAATGATTTAAAAATTTTAGCTTTATTATTGCTAGAAGAAAAAAACTGAAAACTATAAATAGGGGGGAAAAAATCCCTGTTTGACATTAAATATATACTTTCAATTGATCAATAATCTCCCTAAATGTTATTCTATGAGAAATTATTCAAATGTTTCAAGTATTACACTCTCAGAAATATTATACTCAATTTTTGACGATTCAGACATCCTCGGGCTTAAATTTGTTGTTTTTGACAACCATTTCGTCATGCGATCACGTGATTTTTAAGGAAACGTGAACTCTCAAATATTTGACGAAGCTGTTTACTCACAATAGCATGTACCAGCTTTCATTACCGCCATATTGTTTTTTTCCTGTGTTGTTTGGACTTTACGTTACAGTGACTTTTATTTGCCGGCCTGGTGGTTCAGTCGGTAGGGCCCTGCCATCCGGATTCCCACGTCCCGGGTTCGAATCGAGGTGCGGGCATGGATGTATGTGATGTCCTATTTCTACAAAATATTGTGTGTGCTTATTTCTGTAAAAATATGGATCGAGACAAAAATCATTGTAACTATAGGTCTCAAAGCTGTCAAACAAATGTCCAAATGATTTTTATTTGTTTGCTCTGTTTTATTTATATTTTTTTAACCGACTTCAAAAAAGAAGGAAGGTTCTCAATTCAAACCGTATGTTTTTTTTATGTTTGTTAGCTCATAACTTCTAAACGAATGCTCCGATTTTGATACTTTTTATTTTGTTGAAAAGGTCTTGGTCTGAAATAGGTCCCATTGTAATATCTTTACGATCTAAAGAAAATACAGGGTGCCCAAAAAAATCAGTCCCAACTCTTTTAACTGCTAAACGGCTGCAGCTATAGTGATAAAAGTGGTATGTACGTAAAGCAAAGTGTCCATGCAGTACAAGGTTAAACCGCTTGCAGCGCCACCTGGTGGAAAATAGCGGAGTTAGTGTTCTATCTCGAAAACGGTTCTAGAAAAAATAGTGAATTACAATGTTGAAGAGTATCATCGATTTAGTACAAAAAGATAGTTTAGACATCCATGCTAGCGTTCCTATCTCAGAAACGGTTCAAGACATAGGGGAAAAGTGAATTACAAAATTCCAGAGCATCATCAATTTAGTACGAAAAGACAGTTTAGACATTTATGCTAAAAATACAATGCTAAAAACGTACATTTGTTTGTTCGTAATTTCTTACACTATGCACACTTGAGCTACATTGCACACGTTGTAGCGTAGTTGGTGAGACATACGCTACATAGTTCAAAATGCGGTTACTTGACACTTTTTGTTTTGTTGTAAAGATCTTGGTCTGAAGTAGTTCCCATTGCAATACCTTTACAATCTAAAGAAAATAAAACGCCATCTAATGAAAAACAGCGGAATTAACGCTCCTATCTCAAAAACGGTTCAAGATGGGAGAAAAGTTAATTACGAAGTTGTAGAGCATCATCGATTTACTACGAAAAGACAGTTTTTAGACATTATTGCTAAAAACAGAACGCTTAAAACGTGCAGTTGTTTGTTCGCAATTCCTACACTGTGCACACTTGAACTACGTTGCACACCTTGCAGCGTAGCGGATGACACGTATACTCTGCGGTTCAAAGTACTGTTACTGTAAGCGGTCACATCGATTAGCGCAAAGTCGTTTTCAACCAACTTCAGAAAGGAGGGTGTTCTTAATTCGAGCTATGTGTTGCTGTTGGTGTTTGTAAGCTTACAACTTCGTAAGAGATGCTCTAATTAACCGACTTCAAAAAGGAGGAGGTTCTCAATTCAAAGCGTATGTTTTTTTGCTTTTGTTTTTGTTTGTTTGCTCATAACTTCTGAACGGATGCTCCGATTTTCATACTTTTTGTTTTATTGTAAAGGTCTTGGTCTGAAATAGGTCCCATTTTAATATCTTTACGATCAAAAGAAAATACAGGGTGCCCCAAAAAGTCAGTCCCAACTCTTTTAACTGCTAAACGGCTGCAGCTATAGTCATAAAATCGGTATGTAGGTATAGTAAAGTGGGCATGTGCTACGCGATTCAACCGCCTACAGCGCCACCTGATGGAAAATAGTGAAGTTAGCGTTCATATCTCGGAAACGGTTCAAGACAGGGGAAAAAGTGAATTATAAAATTACAGAGCATCATCGATTTAGTACGAAAAGATAGTTTAGACATTAATGCTAAAAACAGAACGCTTAATATGTGCATTTGTTTGTTCACAATCTCCTATTTTGTGCACACTTGAACGACATTGCATATGTTGTAGCATAGCGGGTGACATGACATTTATGCTATGTAAAATTCAAAGTATGGTTATTATCAGCGGTCACATCGATTAACGCATAGACGTTTTAAACCGAATTCATAAAGGAAGAGGTTCTCAATACAAACCATGTTTCTCATTGTTGTTGTTGTTGAAATTTGTTAGCTTATAACTTCTTAAGAGATGATTTAATTTTAATACTTTTTTTTGTTGTCGTAATGATCTTGGCCTGAAATAGGTTTCATTATGATTACATTAAGGTTTTAAACAAATTACAGTATACTCACAAAAGTTTGTTCTCATTCTAACTTCTGAACGCATGCAGCTACACTGGTAAAAACAGTATGTAAGTATCGATGTTAAAACTTCTGTCCGTCAGCTGCAATGCATATTTTGCTCTTTGTTTGAACTTTACGCTACGCTATTTCCAGCGCAGCGGGTGACACGTATTCACTGTAAAGTTCAATGTATATGCCTAAGAGAATTTTTGGTTACGAATACAGCGTATCCGTTCTTTACATTTCTAAAGACTTTTTAACTTAACCTATGTTCATTCAGTAGATAGTTTTTTCTCATATCCGATAAAGGCAAGAAAAGTGACGCAACTTAAAAATGCAGCAATTGAGAAAAATAAAATGAAAAATAACTTGACTAGAATAAAACTGGCACAACTGTCTCTCGAGTGGATAACTTTCTAGATGAAGATGTAACTTTTTTGTTCACATTGGGTGCATTTTATGTATTTTTCAGTAACATAAACCATTTTTTGAGTTATGTCACTTTTCTTGGAAGTTGTGATTTGTAAAACTGCCGTCTAATGTCTTTTGATGTTCTGCTATATGAATAAATTTTCATTGAAAAGAGAAAAATAAAATCTTTTTGTAAAAAAATAGAACCGACTCCAAAAAGCAACTAATATTCAAACAACTAAAAAAATTGGTGTGAAATGAAATTGTAAATTGCGCCTAAAAGTATAAAATAATTTCCTTCGCCAAACAACCTATAACACTACAATTAATCATAACTTTTGAAGTCGGCGCAAAATTAAATAAAAATTGATACCTTTATTCAATACAAAAATCAAATCCTATTCAAAATACACATCTCGCATTGTCTCCTGAAAAACGTAGCCGAAAACTACTTTGATTCAAGAAAACGATTTCGTAAGCAGCAAAAGTTGGCGAAGGTGCTGGTATCTGACGTCTTTGGTGAAAGAGAAATCGCAAAATTATCTGGCAAAAATAATTAATTTCTTTGGGATATCATGATTATTTTGATAAAGTATATTAAGAGAGTAATCAAGAATATGAAACAATACTTCGTACAGTATATATTATGAAAATATACATCTTGCGTGTATATTTTTGCATTACGTTTTGATCGCCAAATCCATAAGCCGCCAAGGATGATAGGTATCAAAGTTATACCAAATTTGCAAAGGAAACTCTAACTTCGTAGAAACATAAATACCGCATTGTGAAGAATGTTCACTGTTCTATGTAGATGCCACTAATGGACCAATTGTATACAGTGACAAAATCATGAAGGAAATGTGAAAATGGATCATTCGAGACAACAGCATTAGTTGCTACCGATCTAAAAACAAATCTTTAAAAAGTAATTAAATTTTATTTAATTTTGCGCCGACTTCAAAAGTTATGATTAATTGTAGTGTTATAGGTTGTTTGGCGAAGGAAATTATTTTATACTTTTAGGCGCAATTTACAATTTCATTTCACACCAATTTTTTTAGTTGTTTGAATATTAGTTGCTTTTTGGAGTCGGTTCTATTTTTTTACAAAAAGATTTTATCATTAAATATAATTAGGATTTAATGCCTAAAGCAACGAACTTGCAAGTAATTTTATAATTGTTTAATTTGTATTTTATTCTGTATCACGAAACTAGTATGAAAAAAATGTATCTTCACTTTTGACGAAATTCGTATGTTCAAACAAGTGGCGAAAGTAGTTTTCTCACTTTGACAAAATAAGAAGGAGAAAATATTTTTTTTTTCTTTTTTTTTTTTTTGACGAAATTCGTATTTTCAAGTAGGTAACGAAACAAATTTCGTCAATTTGATGAAATGTTCGCTCGGAGCATATCCCTAGAAACACTTTCGTGAAAAATAAAGAAATTTTCGTGAAATTTGAGTATCCATTTCTGAGAGTGTACTACTCATTCGAAATATGCTTCTAGGAAAATAAAAAAAGATACATAACTTAGGTATTATTACCACTTGTACGAATTACAAAAAATAAGTATGGCTTAAGTTATGATCGAGTTCGGAGGATTTCGATAATTATTTAATAATATGATTACACGTATATATAACGTAGCAAAATTGTCTTTTGTAAATGGAATTGTGTCTATTAAATGTGTATTAATCTACACCGCTGACTTCTTATTATTTTTTTTCCAGGCCTTTCATCACGCATATTCATTCATTATAAATACGTTTATTCATTGTTCCAGAATCTCTTATTTAGAATCATGTAATATTAATCCAATGTGTAGATGGTCGCCTCTCATTTTTCAAATTGTTATTTCCTTTCCACGTTTATTTTAGTAGTTTAAGTATAGATATCTAACAAGGAAGCATTCAAAAGGTGTCGTCTTCAAAAAATATTGAAGAAACATATATGTGATTCTACTCTTCATAAAACAACAGAAAGTGGAAAAATTATCGGCTGAAATGAATTACAGCGACCACAGAAAATTATCAAAATTAAGCATATTTGGCGGTTTCACATTGTCAGGCGACTGATTTTGAGTTTTCACGGAGAAGCGAAACACGGTTCTGTTCGTACACGGCAATCTCGGTGCTACCGAACTTATCACCTAACAGTGCTAAATTACCAGAAAGGCTTAATTTTGATATTTTTTTGTGATCGCTGTAATTCATTTCAGCCAATATTTTTTTCACTTTCTGGTATTTTATGAAGATTAGAATCACATATTTTTTTTTCAATATTTTTTTAAGACACCTTTTGAATGTTTCCTTGTAAGTTTTGAGACTTCCTACCATAGCTTTTATATTTTCCTTATTTTCTGTTATCTTAGAACAAGATTGCAGTTCATCATTAAAAAATAACATTGGAAGGTATTATGATAAACTAATTTTCCATAAAAATCTGGACACTTTCGATTTTATACGTTTGGTCAATTATCTAGAAAAATTCTTGACAAATTATCTTGAAACTTTCATTGCGTAAAGAACATGTTAAAATACATGTATTTCAGCAAAAAAAAAAAAAAAAAAAAGACTAGTAAAAATTAATAAAATGTTTAGTATCACCCTGTAAAAAAGTAATATGTAAAATTCGTTCTGACTGTAGCATGCGGTTGAGAGACTTCTAATTACTGTACTCGGCATGGGGCAGCGGTAGCCCAGTCGGTAGAGCGCTGGCGTCATAATTGGAACATTGCGGGTTCGGTACTCGAGCCGGCTAAAGACTGTAGTGTACACTAATGGTGGCTGGTGCACGTAAAATCTGTCGTGGCCGCAATTTCCTCCATGTTCCCATCAAAAATTATACCTCTGGGGGTCACCGAAGCAAGAGAGCCATCCCTTCCGTGGAGGATCAAAATTGTGATGACATGTCTCCGGACCACTTCTAGGGGTGTGTCCCAGACCGTAGCCAATTGCCCATCTGCGCAGCACTACTGCCACGTAAAACCCATCCATCCTTCCACTGCTCGGCATGAAAAGTGCCCTCAACACCATTTTTGCAAATTTGTGTGTAAAATGACCTCCTGAATCCGAATATGACGCCCATTTCGCCATATCGCCCAAAACAATTTAGGGACTCTTTTATTTTTATCACTTTTTTTATGGCTATAAATTTGATTTTTAAAACGAAGGAAAGAATTATTTTAACTGTTAAACATCTTCTGAAGGGTTACAGAGTTGGAAAAATCTAAAACATGAACATTTGCAGCAAAGGGAAAATTTAGGGGGGGGGGGGGGATTTGCCACTAAAATTATGTATTACATTTTTTATATTTTTTTAATCAATTATTATTATTATTTATTAAATATTATACTTTTTATGTTTTTAAGTGTTAATATAATCATTTTTCATTCTCCAAATCAAATTCATGGCCATAAAATTACCGAACAGTGATAAAAATTGGAGGAGGGGGTGACGTTCCAAGAAAACGGTGGGTGATTGGACAAAGTGGGGATCATAAGCGGATTCAGTAGGTCATTTTACGTAAGAATTAGCAAGAATAGTATCAGGGCTCGAAAAGGATTTTTATTTTTTTTTTTCTCCGCTCAGTATTAGTTGTATTCATCGGTAAGATACTGTCGCATATGTTCATGAAGATATAATGATTTCTTTAAAAGCTTCAGCAAAAAAGTATAACTTTTTTCATTTTATTCAAGCCAGCCAAAGTTACAGCATTTCTTTTAAAAGCCAAACTCTTTAAAAAAACCCATAACCCAAAACCTCCCAGATTAAGATCGGAGGAATGGGCTGTCCAATGAGTGAAAAATGAATGGGTAATCACTCTGTTATCTATAAAGCTTTTCAACAAAAGCTTTTGCAAAATGTAAGAATAACAGTTTTAATGTCGTATGGTTTGAAATGTTAAAATAGACCACAGTTATTTATTGTATAGCTTTTAAAGTATTTTGACTGTAATGCTTGTTTTTATTTTGATTTATGTCACTTAAAAGCAGAAAAAAAAAAATGTAGAACCTCTGAGCGCATCCTTTGAAATGGCTGTATACACTGTTAAAAATATGCAACTTTGATGCTAGAAATTCTCTGTAATTTGAGGAAAAAGTCTTAAATTACGGAAAAATTACGTTGACAAACGTATTTTTCTATAATTACAGAGAATTTCTGGCAGCAAAGTTGCATTTTTTTAACACTGTACCAATTTTTGACTCAATCCATATTTTAGTTAAATCTACAGAGTCCTCTGAATAGGCAAAATTAATTTATGGCCATCTTGTATAAAAATACGAAATATCCCGCGAAATATAATCAATTTTCATAAATAATTTTTAACTGCGCATGCGCAAGATTTAACGAAATTTAATTTTGATTTTTTTTTTTTTTTGTTAAATATATTAAGCTACTCATATAGAAATCCCAAGCAAATGTCAGGAATATTCAAAAAACTATCGTTGTTCGAATGAACTCAATTTCAGTTACTCTGAAATTCCTTTACGCACCACCATTTACATTATCTCCAATTAATAAAGACATTCCGTTATTTCTACTGTACAAAATCGCAAGATATCAATTTATACCATATATTGCCATATTGATATTTGTTTAATTTATTACTGTATCACTTGGCACACATTATTATCTGATCTGTCACTTTTTCAATTACATGTCTTCCTACTGTCTTTACACACATATTATCTTATCTTTTTTTGTAAAATGTATTAAACCACATTTATATTAACTATTAGTTGATTTATCTGATATCAAAGGGTATACATGTACAGTCGGCAACAAAAGTTTCCGAACACTAGCAGAAATTCCTGTGTAAAAACGTACACTTCATACGGTTCTGTTAAATAAATCCTTATCGAATCGTGTTCTTACACTGACTAAGACAGGATTAGACAAGGATTTATTTAACAAAACCGTATGAAGTATGCTTTTTTTACATAGGAATTTTTGCTAGTGTTCGGACACTTATTGTTACCGACTGTAGGTATTAAAGTCAATTATTTGCTCGAGAGACCTAGGACAGGAGGGATTTGCCCTAAGTAGAGCTTTCTCTATTGTGTCCTTCTCGGTAGTTTCGGAAAAAATCACGGAAATCCCCGAAAAGCTAGGGTCCACGAGTGCGATCTGTGATCTAACTCAGTATTTCTTTCACGTCTACCACTTTTGAGAACAGAAACTCTCGGCCAGAGGTGGGGCTTCAGATCAAAGAAACCTTTTTTAATTAAAAACTGTCGCTTACGAAACATTTGAGTAGAAGTTATACATAAATATTACAATTTTTTTTTCTAGCAAATTTAACATAAACTGACAAACCTAACTCTTTCTGTCATATTGAATACAGCAGATCATAAACATACAGATTTCAAGTGGCAACGTGATTTCTAGTGGACACCACTTGGAAAAAAAAAAGCGGAGTGAGATGCTCAGAGAACCCATCTGAGGAAGTTGAATGGTAAATCCACTACCCAAATCTCATACGAATTGATTTAGTATTACAAAATTATCATAATGGCAAATATTCAAATGGCTGCCACTCGGAAACAAAATTGCGGATCAAGTTACCAAGCGAACATATCCACGATATTTGAACCATAAATTCACTATCCAACTTTTGTTTCAATCAATTTAATATTTTAAAAATTATCTTGATAGCAAATTTTCAAGTGGAAGCGTGATTTCAAGTGGCCACAACTTGAAAACAAGATGTTGGAACAAGTTGCCCAGTGAACTTATCCAAAATAATTATATGATAAGATCACTGTCCAACTTTGGTTCGAATTGAATCAGAATTTAAAAATTTATCAATGTTTATAAATTTTCAAATGGCAGCCTAATTTCAAGCTGTCTCGTTTAGTTTATAATATCCGTACTTTGTTAAAAATGGAGGATAAAGTTCATTAATAAAGTATATTGAGACACTTATATGGTCTATGTATACATAAAAATTCAAATAAATTCGGAATACGCTTTTTACAATTTGAATTTGAAATTTTAAAGTGCTCTCCACTTTAAAACAAAATGGTGCAGCAACTTGGTTAAGAAACTCATCCAAGATGTTCATAAGATAAGTTAAGACTCTGTCCAAATTTGGTTCGGTTTGGAGTATTATTTCGGAAATTATCGGGGTTTTAAATTTTCAAGTGGTAGCCTGATTTCAAGTGGCCCCTCTTAACTTAAGATATCCGCCACTTTATTAAAGATGGCGGATAAAGTTCATTAATAAAGTTCATTGAGACCCTTATGTGGTCAATATTTACATCAAAATTCAAGCAATCCAAGATATTTAAAAGATCAGTTCTGTGTCCAAACTTGGTTCTATTTGGAGTATTATTTCAGGAATTATCGTGATAACAAAATTTTCATTATAGATAGATAAATGAAGTGATTGCAATAGGTCGATTTCTATAGTGGTTGGTATGAAATCTTTCAGGAGGGATACTAATGCAATGATACACACACACACACACACACACACACACACACACACACACACATATATACAGGGTGGACAAAAAGTCACAAGTTTTTTAAAGCAAAGTTAGGCATGATCACCAATTATTGGTTCCAGCAAGATGGAGCACGCCCCCACTCAACTGAAGAGAATTTGAAGAGAATTTCTGATGTCTTCCAAAACCGAATTATCGGTCTAGGTGCTCCCGAGAAAACTGGAGGAGGTATTGATTGGCCTCCGTATTCTCCAGACATAAACGTTTGCGACTTTTTTCTGTGGGGTGCCGTCAAAGATAAAGTCTATGCGAATCCAATACAAGATTTGGAGATGCTTAAGGATAGAATACGTGAGGAAATTCAAGCCATTCCAGAGACACAAATTCATGCTGCAATTGAGAATTTTTACATGCGCATCCAACACCTTGTTGCAATTGACGGACGACATTTTGAAAACTTGATACATTAATGCCCATCATTTCGCAATAAAATACCTTTCATTTGGTTTTTCTATCTATCATGGTTGCTTTTTTATTTAATTTTTAAAAAACTTGTGACTTTTTGTCCACCCTGTATATATATATATATATATATACATATATATATATATATTTGGATACCTTAATAAACAAAATTTGTGTTTTACTTTTAAAAAGTGCTTTATACATACATACGCAAGCGCACAAATTCGTATATATATGTGTGTGTGTGTGTATTTATTATATTCGAGAATATTTATTTTTCTTTTAGGTTTATAATTGTGTATAGAAAAAAAAAATATATGCTTTTATTTACTATATATATAATACCAAATTTCTATAATTTAAAACAAATACGTTCCATAACGAAATATTTCTGATCTGGGATTTAGATAAAATAAAGTAAAGGACCTTAATTCTTGAAACATGCCATAAATGTAAATTGTATTGGATGTGGTCCAAAATTTGTGTAAAAACATCACGATTTCAGAAGTTTATAAATTAGATTTATTTTCAACGCTTTACTTGGTATTTTTTGATCGTTACTTTATTGTAACGAACTGTCAGTTTTAGCAACATACTTAATAGCATGGATTAAATGTTTGGCTAAATTCCAAATTTATAGAAACAAATAACTTGTTTTACACTTGGATCACTCCTAAGATCTCATTTATTTTCGGAACTTCAAACAGCATTTTAAAATAATTTAATCCCTTTTGACATATAACACTAACATTATAAATTGCATAAATCCCTGTTAAAAGTGGCGACATAATCGTCGACATGAGACAATTTATTTTATTTGAATAACATTAGAAATATTGACAAAAAATTTTGCCCCGCATAAATTCATTTCTAGCAAAGAAAAGTAAAGCTCTTTTTTTAAAAAGACAGATCAGATAATAATGAAAGTAGGAAAAACAAAGAAAATTATTAAAGCCATCACATGAGAACCCCAAATTTTTTACTTGTAGAATACAAATGTCTCTTAATACTAATGCATAGTCATCTGAGAAAATTCATTATGTTAATTCCATTATGAACAAATAAGTTAACTTTTTGCGACGCAAGGTAATTGGGATAATTTAAATGACACTGCCACCGGAATTCACGAAAAAAATTAAATTAAAATAAATTAATGACCTTATCTTCTATGTTATAAAAATAATAGTAAAATTTTGCTAAAAAGTTTTCGGGATGATTTTTTGCAGTTGGAACTTAATAATTGCATCCTCGTAGCGAGGACATTACACCGCATAGGGCTATGCGGTGATAATGACAAAATTAAATTTTTAACATTTATTTTACTTGTAATTCTTTTAAAATCGACATATTGAACGTTCTTTTCTTTCTTGTAATATTGTAACATGTTTATAATCATAAAATCATCTTTAATATTAAATTGTGATTTCTTTCTTTCTTTACTTTTTCTTTCTTTTTTTTTTTTTTAATTCCTACAATAAAAATTTTTGACCAATATAAGATTTTTTTTGTAACCTTAATATTACAGCTGAGGTACAAAATCCTCTTTCATTGCAGACGTGTCACACCTGAATCTCCTGAATTTTTCTGTACTATACTTCCAACGCAGGTCTAAACCGATGCGACGCTAATAAGAAACCTTAAGAATATTTATTTCTTAATTTATTGTTTTTCTGAAACTTTATATCTTTATAAACAATCTACATGAGAAAAAAGTTAAAAATAAACAAATTTTGATAATCGTGTCAATATACGACGCTTTCTTTTTTCAGACAGAAAGTAATTTTGTTTAGGAAAGAAATAACTGCCCTTCAAAGACCAAGGTACGCTGTGAAAAAGTTCTGCAACTGACATTTAGAAACTAAGTTGTGCCTCTAGTACAACAATACTTTCTCGACCTTATAGGTAAAAGAAAGTAAACTAGTTGGCGTAGGGGGACTCTGCGCAGTTCCCCACCATATTTATGTTCTCATAAATTTCTAGTGCGAGACTTATTATAATCATGTTAAAAAAAAAATGAATTTAATCAAAGCTTGTACAGTAACAGGACGAAATCCCCGCCTAATAGGCTATCCATCGTTCTCTTCGATATATTTATCTTATTCTAATCTATTAATTTATTTTATCAGGGTCAATTCCGTTGTTTAGTTTTCATGCTACTATTTCCAATGCAATAATCCTCAAAATTCATATTTATATGAAAAATTTACAATTTAGCTATGTTGATAAAATCGTAAATTACGAATAATTTACGAAATTTTCCTATTAGAATATTTGTATTCAATCATGTTCAAATAAATATCATAAATGTAATTTTGAAGTTGTCTAATGTATTTACGATCCTCAAAATGGAAGTTTATGCTCAATTTTGCCTTATTCTGACATGTTAAGTAAATAGTAAATTCCAAATAACTTACGAATTTTTTTAATTGGAAAAATCATAGTCTATGATATTCATGCCAGTGTCCTAAATAATATTTCGAAAGTGGCTTGACATCTTTAATATGAAAATATCTCTCAAGATTGACGTTTAAGTGAAATTTTGCTCTATTCTGCCATGTTAAGAAATTCGTAAATTTTCAATAACTTACGAAATTTTTATATTGGAAAATTCATAGTCATTCATATTCATGCCAGTGTCCTAAATAATATTTCAAAAGTAGTCTGACATCTTTACGATGAAAATATCTCTCAAAATTAACGTTTATGTGAAATTTTTCCGTATACTGCCATGTTAAGAAATTCGTAAATTTCCAATAACTTACAAAATTTTCAAAGTAGCAGATTTATAGTTGCTGATGTTCCTCAGTGCATCAAAATTGATATTTCAAAACTGGTCTGACATTTTTACAGTAAAAAGTTTCCATTTAATGCACGTTTAAGTGAATTTTTGTCCTATTCTCCCATGTTAAGAAAATCGTAAATTTCTAATAACTTACGAAGTTCTTAAATTCGAATGTTGTAAATGAATAGGGTTCTTGTCAGTGTCGAAAGTAATATTTTAAAACTGATCTGACCTCTCTGCGACAATTTATTCTTGAGATATCGTGTACACAGTCTAACACACTAACGGACTAACACACTAACAGACACCCTACAGACAGACACCATACAAATTTTGTCATTTTCGGATTCCTCTCGCCTGAAAACTTGTAAAAAAGTCAAAAAACCGAGGTCGAAAATTATCATGATTACCTAAGTTTCTCATACCTATAGTATGATGCGGAACTAAAATTGATGTTTATGATGTTTTCCTCTCATTTAACTGGTGGTTTTCCGTATGTGGAATACAAATAATCTTAATACTTATACATAGTCCTTTGTGAAGATTCATCATGTTAATTTCATTATGAACAAATAAGTTAACTCTTTGTGACGCAAGGTAATTGGGATTATTTAAATTACACTGCCCCCGAAATTCACGAAAAAAATTAAAATAAAAGAAATTGAGGTCCGTTTCTTCTATGCTATGAAAGTAAAATTTTGCTAAAAAAATTTCCGGGATGAGTTTTTGCAGTTTGAACTTATTAATTGTGTTTTCGCATCGAGAACATTGCGCCGCATAGGTCTAAAACATTTATTTTGCTTTTAATTCTTTTAAAATCGACGTATTGACCGTTCTTTTATTTCTTATAATATTGTAAGTTAATATCATAAAAATCATCTTTAATATTAAATTGTGATTTCTTTCTTCCTTTTCTTTTCTTTTCTCTCTTTTTTTTTTTTTTTTTTTTTTTTTTTATTAATTCCTAAATTTTTGACTAACATAAGATTTTGTTGTAACCTTAATATTACAGCTGAGGTACAAAATCCTCCTTTATTGCACACGTGTCTCACCTGAATCTCCTGCATTTTTCTGTACTATACATCCAACGCAGGGTCTAAACCGATGCGACGCTTATACGAAACCTTAAGAATATGTATTTCTTAATTTATTTTTTTTTCTCGAAACTTCATATTTTTATAAACAATCTACATGAGAAAAAAGGTAAAAATAAACAAATTTTGATAATCTTGTCAAACTACGACGCTTTATTTTTTTCAGACAGAAAGTAATTTTGTTTAAGAAAGAAATAGCTGTTTTTGAAAGACCAAGGTACAGTCGGTAACAAAAGTCTCCGAACACTAGAAAAAATTCCTATATAAAAAGAGTGCACTTAATACAGTTTTGTTAAATAAATCCTTGTCGAATCCTGTTTTTAGACTGACTGAGAACAGGATTCGAAAAGGATTTATTTAACAAAACTGTATTAAGTGTACTTTTATTTATATAGGAATGTTTGCTAGTGTTCGGAGACTTTTGTTACCGACTGTATGCTGAGAAAAAGTTCTGCAATTGACATTTTGAAACTACGTTGTGCCTCTAGTGAATATAGCTCTTTGTCCTTTTTATAAATTCCAGTTCTCATTGTTCTAAAAAACCCTATTAGATTTATAGATCATTTTCTTATATTATCGTGGTCAAACTTATTTTAAAATCTCTGAAACTAAATGCGAACTCAAAAGGCTGTTTTAGTAACTATAATCTTGGTTAATCACCCAATTCTAGTAAATCAAACGAGAATTTCTCGCAATACAAAGGAATCGTAATCTCCATAATATTCCTAATACTGTTTCGCCATCTAGAAAAGTGTGGACAAGAATTCTCGATCATTTCGTTTATCCAGGTAACACCTTACCACACTGAGAAAAAAATATATCGCCTTTCTCTAGAATGAATAAGTGGCCGTTTTCTAAATCCCTTAACTAGAAATATAGATTTCCGAGATATGCGCGTAAGGCACGCCAATAAACTGAATAGACGAAAGAATCGAGAATTTCTAGTATACACATTTCTAAATGGTGAAACAATAGTCTGAATACTCTAAATATTCTGAATCATTTGTATTGCGAGAAATTCTCGCTTGATTTTCTAGAATTTGGTAACAAACCAAGATTACAGTTGCAGAAACCCGCCTCTTGTAGTCTCATTTATTTGCAGAGAGTTTTAAATAACTTTGCCCTCGAGAATATAGGAAAATGCTCTAGAATTCTAATAGGGGCTTCTAGAACTCACTTTCCAAGAGGACTAGAATTTACAAAAATGACATGGAACTATTTGTCCTAGAGCCACAATTTAGATTCTAGATGTCACTTACATAGTTTTTTCTCAGTGCAGGTAATAATTTGTTTACCTTATACGCATAGCTCGTAAATCAATATTTCTAGTTTAGGATTTCAGAAAATGACTACTTATTTGTTCTAGAGGGAGACGGTGTATTTTTTTCCCTCAGTGCACACATTACATGCGCGTAAATACGGTAACGGATTTTCTCTGAAAAAACTACAGTATGGGATTATAAGATTACCGTTTTTTTTTTCCAGAAGAAATACTGGGCAAAACAACATTGAGCTTCAGACACGCAAAAAACATTCGTAGGCTCATGAGCGCAATCGAGGGACCTACCACAAACTGAAGAAAAGCAAAAATATTTTGAATTACTATGCAACATAAAAAAGTATGTTAATAGACTTTTAACTTTAACAAGGTAATTCCCCCTCTATTTACATTTTTTTTGCAAACTTCTTTGTATGGACACCACAAATATTTAGACTGATATATATATATATATATATATAGGGTAGGTGTTCCAGTGATAGGCATGCTCCAGTAATTGACATCTATCCCTAAACAATTAATAAATAATAAAAATAATAAAATCATATATTTTACATTTAAGAATTTTAACACTGGAGCATAGGGTGCTAATAACTGGTAAAATCAATAACTAGCAGTGTCAAACACTGGAACATAGGGTGCCAATTACTAATAAAAGGAAAAACTGGCAGTGTCAGTTACTGGAATATTGAGTGGGTGTCAAATAAAAATTCATAAAAAAAAAAAAAATTGTTATCAATATCACAATGTATATTTTAACATATATGTGGTTCTGAATGTCTTTCATGACATATGTATTAACTTATGATTTCTAAAAATATTTTCTGATGACTAGAACATAAAAAACATCAGAGATTGCTCTAAAGTGTCAACCACTGGTGAATTTACTCTATATAAATTATGATTTTATTAGAAAAATTTTTGCTTATAACAAGAATGGATTTCAAAATTTTCCCCAACTTTCAGAAAAAATAAAAATCATTTGTAAAACATTAATCAGAAACATAAAAAACATACATTTAATTTTCGCTAAGATATGATCATTCGTAGTAAATATTTCTTTTTATTGCACATGCGCAAAAGATAGCGTTTATTTTACATAGTTTGAAAGCTAAATATATAGCGTAACTTATATCATAATTTCATTTTATTTGAGTAAAAATTAAGGAAATTGTTGTCAAAAGAATGAGCTAGATTTTAAATATTTGCCAGGGTTACAATTTCATAATTTTTTTCCACATGTCATGGAGCTAATATTGAGATCTAATGTTTGAGCATCATCCATTTTTTTTTTTTTTTTTAATACCCTTTCTGAACTCTCAAATCTTATTAAATAAGTAAACTGATGTTTGAGCTACAGGCCCTTAAATGATTTACCGCATAATATATATTTAATTTAAAGACCCAATTAGTTCATCCAAACGCTTAAAAATTATTTTTATGTAAATCACCTTATTAGAATTTTTTTTTTCTTTTTAAAAATAAAATTTAGTTATTTGTTTTAGGATAACTTTCCTAATTTTTATTCAGTTCACAGGAACTTTTAAAAAATAAAGAAATTTGGTCCCTTTTAAAAGTGATTACCATTTCAGTAAGTTGTACAACTATGTGAGCACAATTTTAATAAGGGTTACTATTAATATGGCGCTACAAAAATGGTAAAATTTAGAATCAAGTTTCTAATTACACTGTTTATAGCTGAACTGACCTAAATAAGCTATTATTTACTTTATGAAATATTGAACTATATATTTTTAACGTGCAACTTTTCCATTATTTAGACGTCTAAATATTAATTTAAAAATTGATTATACTCGTAAATGAATAATTTAAAAAGTTTTTGCTTCAAAAAAAACATTTCCTTTAAGGGGGTCTGGGACTCCAAATTTTTGTTTTTATTATTTATTGATGAATTGCTGTAATTATTTTTTCTGAAATTGGAGCTTTTTTTACAATGAAGTTGAGCAAGAAAGAATCTAAAAAAAAAATAATAATAATAATAATAATAATAATTTTTTTTTTTTAAATTAAATAAAATTTAAAAAATTTAAAATTTAAAATTTTGGATATATTTAAAATTTGTTATATCTCAGGAACTAATGGTTAAACTTACAAACTTTTTTCACTTTTATATACAGAAAAGATTTATCTTCAATTTGTCTTCGGGATTTTTAATTAGGAGCAAAACTGTTTTGGTAATCCAAAAGTTATGCATAAAATAAGTACTTTTTTTCAAATTAAAATCAATATTTAAAAAACTTATTATTATAATCAGAAATCCTGAAGATAAATCCTTTCTGTATATGAAGGTGAAAAAAGTTTGTAAATTAAACTATTAGTTCATGAGATATAACAAATTTTAAATTTACCAAAAATTTAAATTTTTTTTAATTTAATTTTAATTTTTTTTAAGAATCTTTCTTGCTCAACTTCATCGTCAAAAAAGCTTCAATTTCAGAAAAAAAATATTACAGCAATTCATCAATAAATAATAAAAACAAAAATTTGGTGTCCCGGACCCCTCTAAATTCGTTTCATCTAATTCGTTAATCGTAATTTGTGTAAGAATAAATTTGGATATTTATAAGTAAGTCACAAAATTTAGGTGTTCAAGATGTGCTCCGTAGTAGAAAATCTGACATATAATACATTACATCAACTAAAGTTTCCGCCATAAAAATCGTGTCCTCATTAAATGAGGACATTTTTTTTATGAAAGCAATATTATAAATAGCTGCATGCTATATTTAATAGGAAATATTACACAATTATTAGACTGAAGAAATTTTTGCAGTATTGAGCAGTATATCATAATTTAAAAAATCTGGACTCCACACGACTTTCCGAACATTAAGTAATTAACAGTTGCATAAATAAATGAAAGTAAGAGAAGTCATTAAATAAATAAAAAATATAAAATAATATGATCACAGTGTGTCTGAATATTTTTCACCAAATAGTATAATGTAAAATTTAACGCTATTGCATTCAAATAATATGTGCCTATAAGTCATAATAATAAAGAATTTTTTGTTTTATCCTTGTAAAAATCTGTAAGTGCTAAATTCAACAAAATCTGTACAGTTTGCGATGGTTAACTATAACATATAAATTTAAAGTTTAATCGAACTAACATTTAAACGCTATCGCAGTTTAAATAATTTCAGCCTATAAGCCACAATGAAAAATAATTTTTCGTTCTATCCCTGTAAAAAAAAAAAAAAAAAAAAAAAAATGTAAGCGCTAGATTCACCAAACTCTATACAGACCTATAACATATATATATTTTTCCAACTTAGTCGAATAAGCCATTTATACGTTATTTCACTTTAAATAATCTGAGACCATAGGCCATAACGATAAAGAAATTTTCTTTGTGTCCCTGTAAAAATACTATAAAAGATACAGTCACCAAAACCTATGCAGTCCTTTCTACGGTGATTTATAACACACATACCAACTTTCTGCTCCTTCTAACAAAGCGTTTAGACGTTATCGTGTTCACTTTTACATATACAAACTCATACATATATATATATATATATTATTGTAAAAATGGCGAAAATGAATTTAGAGGACTTCAAAACTTATAGGACCCACCAGTGGCTGCGGGGCTCTGCGCTCAAAGCTGGTGCATGGGAAATGCCGACTTTGATCCCAAGTCGCGCTTATTGGCTTAGCCAATCGAGTTTTCGTGATTTTCTCTGAAACTCGCGTAAATACTGGTTGGACTCCTTAGAAAGACCCCCACAGAGGAGATTCCACCTATAGGCCTATTATCATGGTGTAATCAATCGGCCTTAATCGACACAATCACAGTCATAATCAAAATTTATGGATGTAACACAACCTTAGATTCAAATTTTTGTCATGATTGCAATACCTTTCTCACATATGTATGTTCAGAAAGTAAAAAAAACGTTAGTATTGCCAAAAAATAATACACTTTATTAAAATATAAAACAATAATTACTTATCTTTATAGGAAACTATCGATTTTTTTTTTTTTTTTTTTTTTTTTATAATTTACGAAAATTAAAGAATAAAAAAATAAAATGTAGATAGTACATTCAAATCGTTAGAAAACTTTGATAAAATAAAAATATTATCCCTTAGAAAACTTTGCAATTGATTAAGAAAGGCAAGATAAAATTTTATTAATGTTAAAAACATGGCATGAATGCAATTGGATTTAATCCAAGTTTTGGGAATCAACGTTTTTATTCGAAATGAATAAAAATGCAGATTTCTTCTCCCTAAGATTTTTAGTGAGTTACTTTTAAATATCTTCATTTTCGTCTTGAGAATAAATTTGCTAAATTGTAAATATTTCGAATTATTTTTATATTTAAAGAAACTAAAATTATTACTAATTAATAATGTCATTGTCTAACAAAAGATGAGTTATTCAAATTTTAAATTATTTTAGCCCTATTGTGGCGATAAGCAGAGCCCGACTAATCTCAGAGGGGGGCCCTGAGGTAGATCTCATTTAAGGCTCTCCTCTATTTCTGTACGAAATTTTTCGCTTTACATAAATCTAAAAATATCTAATTTTTTATACATTTAATGTATAGTTATCATATTCAGTGTTGGTAAGTTTTTGACCTGTGATCCTTTTTGAATGTTTAAAAAGCATGTCAAAAACATTCTGTCAAAACCGTCAAAAACCCATATTTTTACTTAATTTAATATGTAAAAATGTTGATTTTATAAATAAGAGATATTATTTGAAGAGCAAACATTCAAACCGTGTTTTCTCCAAAAATAAAAAAAAACTGAGTTAGTGATTTTTCTTTGAACGCAACGTAAAAATAGTATGTCTACATATCTTCCTAGATATGTCTACATGTCTCCTTAGTAACTAGTAATGCATCTAAACAAACAATAATTAGGTTTTAAGTTAAGTTATTTTTTAATTTATTATTTTGTATTTTGTCTGAAAAAATGCGTCCGAAGGAGAAAACACGGTTTGAATGTTTGCTCCTCATTTATGTTTATGAATATAGTTAACTTTTTCAAATTTGCAAGACCTTTAATCCATAATTCACTTTCGGATTAAAAATGAAATTTACTGTAGCAAAATCAGTAGCAGTTACTTTTTATCTCATTCTTTTATGGAAAACTATTTCTCCTAAATGATATATAATTTTATATGTAATTTTTAATTTATTAATGCAATTGATAAGAATGTTAGTATTTCTATGAAGACTAAAATTTAAAAAGAGTATTTGATACTTTGCAATCACAATTAGATGATTTTAAAACAGCACATTTCAAAAAATTTGGAAAAATCAAACTAATCTTATTTCAGAACAAGAAATTACATTTTTATATGATATCATAGAGTGCAATTTAACAGTAAGCATAAGTGCAAAGTATTAAATAAAATGCTCCAATGTTTAAAAATAATAATATTATTATTATTATTAATTAACGAATAAATAATCTATAAGTAACAGACTGTCTATTAAAAATAGTACATGATTAACATTTTAGAACGCTGACTTATTTTTGATTAAAATCCCCAATATTTTCTATAAATAATACACCTTAATTGTCAAACTTATTCGTATTATTATGGCATTCATTTCTTGCATTAATAATAACTCAATTTATATCGGCAAAACATAAATGTAAGCAAAAAATGACCTATATAATATGTAAACATTAGGTCCCAAGATCTGCGGAAATGGCAGATTTGCATTGCAAAAGGACAGGATTTAAAAAAAAAAAATGTTTAAACCTGATTTTTTAATAGTATATATAAAGATATATTTTCTTTATTATACATATTTGTAAATTAAAATTCCCACTTTGAATAATAATTAATACTCTTAAAACTAAATTTTATTCATCTAAAAATTATTAAAACTAATAACAATAATAAAGGATGAGATTTTTCAGTTTATGAAGTTTTGTTACATAATCTAATTAAATTAAGATTTTATATATCCATTTTAGTGAAAACAATCAGTTCTTTTTTTTTTTTTTTTTTAATAGGTTAACAATAAAGCATTTATTTATTTCTGTATTATAAATATTTTGCCATATTATATCTTTTATTTCACGCTCAATGTTTACTTTTTGCATAAAGCCCCCTCCCTTTTGTCAATCTTAACCTCGAATAAAAAACTGTTATATAAAAATGCATTGGATTTTATTACAGCTGAAATGTTTTATATTAAAAACTTTTTTAAATATAGAATGATTGTAGAATATTTTACAAAACAATAAATGCTATGATTTTTCATTAAAATGATGCAAATAATAATTAAAATGAAATAAGTTGACTTTTTTTTTTTTTTTTTTTTGAATGAATGTTACCTGTAACATGATTTTTATTTACTATATAATTTAATAGCCATTCTGGTTCATAAAAAAAACTTCTTAATTTAATTTTAGGGAAAAAAAGAAAAAATAAGGTGGAATTTCAATTCCAGTACAATAAAAAATTTATTCAATAATCGCCCTAATTTACAAAACAATAAATCACATTGAATGTTATGAGTTTTCACTAAAACGATGCAAAATATAATATGTTAATTAAAATAAATTGACATTTTATTTATTTATTTTTTTAAAATGAATGTTAAATGTGTAACATAATTTTTATTTGCCCTATAATTTAATAGCCAACCAGTTTAATAACAATAAAATCCTTTATTTAATTTTAGGGAAAAAAAGAATTATATTTCCAATACAACAAAAACGATTATCAGAAGAGTTAGTGAAAAAAATTGTACAATAAACTAATGAGTATGATTTGGGGGCCCCCTTAGAGTGGGGGCCCAGGGCAACTGTCCCGTTTGCCCTTGCGATAATCAGGCTCTGGCGATAAGTATTTATTTATTGTGTGCAACAGTGATTTACAATATCTCTAAAATCAGGGCACATTTAAAATTCTACAAGTAAGGGAATAGTCGCATTGTAAACAACTTTCTGAAAAATATGTTGCATATTGTGGTCCAAGTAAAAGAGGCCCCCTATAATAAAAACAGAGCGTGGTCATCATAATGTGTACTGTATTTTCTTATTTCTGTATTTGCCTTGCACTTCATGTTTACTCTTTTACGTTGACTACAATGTATAAAGTTCGTACGGTCCATTTTTTTTTTTTTTTTTTTTTTTTTTTTTTTTTTTTTAACCTGAGTTTCCCTCTATTAATTTTAATCAACAATTTTTGCTATAAAAGAAGCTTATAATAATAATAATAATAATAATAATAATAATAAATTCTTCTCATTTTCCACTTAGGTTTTGTGGGAATAGTAAATCCTATTTAACACAACTCGTGATTGTAAGATTGCGATTTCGATACTCGAGCAGCCGAAAACCATCGTGCATATCAGTGGTAGCTCGTGCGCGTAAAATCCGTCGTGGTCCCAACATCCACCATATTCCCATTCCAAATTATACCTCTATGCGTCAACGAAACCGGAAACCATACCCTCCGTAGAGAACAAAAATCTGGAGTGACTTCACTCGACTTTCCGAAAATTGAGTAATTAACAATTTTGTAGATAAAGAAAAGAAGAGGAGTTGTTAAACAAACAAAAGAGAGAAAACTATAATAGAGTGTTTGAGTATTTTTCTCCCTATATTACATGATGTGTTATTTAACGCTACTGAACCTTGCGTCCATAGATCATAATGACAAAGAATTTTTCGTTGTGTCCCTGTAAAAACCTGTAAATGCTAAATTCACCAAAATGCTTATAGTTAGTGCAATAGTCATTTATAATATTCATATAAATTTTCAGCTCAATTGAATAAGGCGTTTAGATGCTATCGCACTTTTAAAAATTTGGTCCCATAGGCCATAATGATAAAGAATTTTTCTTTATGTCCCTGTAAAAAACTGTAAGTGCTAGATTCTCCAAAATCTATAGGGTTCGTACTATGGTGACTTATAATATACGTACCAACTTTCAGGTTATTCGAACAAAGAGTTTAGACGCTAGCGTGTTCACTCACATACATATACACAAACATACACGCATACATACACACATACATACACACATACATACACACATCATTGTAAAATTAGTGAAAACGGACTCAGGGGACCTCGAAACGTATAGAAACATCAAAATCTCGAATTCGGATTTTTGACATGATTACAATACTTTCCTCACTAAAGTGTTCGGAAAGTAAAAATTGTGATGGCATGTCTCCGAGAGTCTCAGCCCATCGTCAATTGCCATACTGTTGCAGTAGGACGACATAAAACTCACACACTATTTCAAACCTTATTACACACAAATTAACACTGGAAATAGCTTTTACATATTTCCGTCGAGGCGCTATTTTTTTTTTTCTTATTGGAATCGTTGTTTGAAAAATACTAAAATTACCTATTATAATTTTCTCTTTTATTTATTTAATGACTTTTCTTACTTTAATTTATTTATACAACCATAATTACTTAAAGTTCGGAAAGTCAAGTGAAGTCACACCAGATTTTTTCATTCCAGTATCCTGTAGCCTGTTTTATTATGTTTTTTGTACTTACTATATATGACGTCAAAGCGATTAAATTGAATTACAAGCCATTGATCTTCATTTACGCCCCATCAGGATATTTTAGCGTTGCATGGACGTTGCATGGACGTTTATATGACGTTGTCAGTTTTTTTCTTAGAGTTTGTAGGTATAATATATATAGCATTTGTTTTATTATCTTATTACACATTTAATCACAAATACAATAACTGAAATAATTTTCCTTTCAAAACTTTTTATCCTAACTTTTTAAATGCATTCGCTTACATGAAACTTATATAGTCATACATTTTATGCACGAAGGATATCTTCTACCACAAACTCTATTAATTACAGAGTCTACATTTATCTTTTGAAACTTTTAAACATACAGCGTGTGTTAAAAACGCTTCATTTAGTACGTTATTTTAACTCTGTAAGTCTATAAAAGTATCTATCGTAACTTTATTTCTTGCTACATGACGTACATTTAAACTTTTCACGTGAACTGGAAAAAGGGAGAACTCATCCATCTATGGTTTCTTCAATATCTGAAAGTTCTTTCAAAATCTTTTCTTTTTTTCTTTCTTTCTTTTTTTTTTTTTTTTTTTATGACCACAAGAAGTAAAGAAGATTTCTTATTGATTCTTTTATAGTGCTCTTGAGAATTCAAGATTAAATACCGTAGAAATATACTATATATTTCTTTCGAAAGCTGCCATTTTATGGATATCAATAAAATATTATATGAGGATTTCAATCGAGTATATATATATAAGAATATTTTCTGTGGGTTATAGTATTTATTTAGTTATAACAATTTTCAGAAAATATTTAAAGATATGTGTGCTAAACATATCATGTAAATATTTGTTGCAATAGACCAATAAATAAACATATAAATAAAAATAAAATAAAATAATAGATATCAGTAGACTATTATATGACGATTTTAATGGATATATATATATATATATATATATATATATACATATACATAAGACTATTTGCTGTAGGTTATGGTATTTATTTAGTTATAACAATTTCAAGGAAATATTTAAAGAGCTGTGTGTTAAAAATATCATGTAAAAATTTGTTGCAATAGACCAATAAATAAATAAATAAAGTAAAATAATGGCTATCAGTAGAATATTATATGACGATTTCATATATATATATATACATAAGACTATTTGCTGTAGGTTATGTATTTATTTAGTTATAACAATTTTAAGGAAATATTTAAAGAGCTCTGTGTTAAAAATATCATGTAAAAATTTGTTGCAATAGACCAATAAATAAATAAATAAAAATAAAATAAAATAAAATAATGGATATCAGTAGAATATTTATGACGATTTCAATGGAGTTATATATATATATATATATATATATATATATATAAGAATATTTGCTTTAGGTTGTAGTATTTATTTAGTTATAACAATTCTCAGGAAATATTTAAAGAAATGTGTGCTAAAAATATCATGTAAAAATTTGTTTCAATAGACCAATAAATAAATAAAATAAAATAATGGATATCAATAGAATATTATATGGTGATTTCAATGGAGTTATGTATATATATATAAGAATATTTGCTATATAATATTTATTTAGTTATAAAATTTTAAGGAAATATTTAAAGAGATAGGTGAGTTAAAAATATCGTATAAAAATTTGTTACAGTAGAACAATAAATAAAGAGGGAGATAACACTTCTCGTTGAAAGAAAATAAGGAATAAGGGAACACAGTGTAGGGACGAGAAGCCCTACAATACTATTTTAAATATTTCCAAAACCCCTCCAATATTATTTAAAATTTTTCCAAATAATATTCACTGTAAATATTAACTGGAAAAATTTAGATGTAGGGGCGAGAAGCCCTACAATACTATTTTAAATATTTCCAAAGCCCCTCCAATATTATTTTAAATTTTTCCAGTTAATATTTACAGTGAATATTATTTCATCTTTATAAATGTTTTTTTTTTCATCAACTTTATTGTGTTTTATAAATGTCTTTTTTTCCCCAATAATATCCTCTCTTAAGCCCCCTGTAATAATCCCACATAATACCCTATAATTCAAAAGAAAAGATGGCTCTTAGGTAAAGGAGTCGAATGGCCACGTCTCAAAAAAATAAATAAATAAACAAATAAATAGATAAATAAAAAAATTCTCACCCCACAACAGACCCCCACATGCAAATTTTTACAGTGCTGCCCAATCAAAAAACAGGCATAAATAAGCAGCCTAATATGCATTGACCAATAGAAAAAAATCAACGCCCCTGCAAAACAAAAAATAAAAAAAAAGAGAAACGGGAGGTGAAGCGAGAGATGATTCGGACCCCGAGAGACCCTCACGGACAGAGAAGATAGAAGATTCGGGGAATGCTCAGATGAAGTCCTGCCCGGAGTGCACTCCCTGGATTCCGTACGAAAGAGGCCTCCCAAAGATGTTAACCAGCATAAAATCTCAGTAGGTGAGAATTTAATATCATGTTTCTTTCTATGTGGCCATTTCCCCCCTTTTATATATTTTTTTAAAGCCAAGAGCCTTTAATCCGTAAATCAAAAAATAATATGAACAGCTATTACCCCCTTTTTTTTAATGAGAGGATTTATTTTGTAATTCTTGATATATAATCTAGCACGGTCAATAAACAGAGTTGACCTTATTAATTCTAGTCACTTTATTCATTTTATTTATATTATCTGTATTAATTCTAGTCACTTTATTCATTTTATTTATTTTATTTGTATTACATAATATTATAATATTCAAAAGGAGAAGAAACAGAGTACTGATGATAGGGAATAAAACCATTTTTTTTAAAAATATTATTACTGTAAGAAAGTTTTACTTTAGTAACTGGAAGGAGGATTCACGGGTGTTGCGAGACGCAATGTAATTGATCACGCCAATAATATTTCTTGCATGATCTATTCAATTAACCAAAACACACCACCATAATCCCTATACACAGAATGACTGGATTTTTACCAAATTCTAACCTGTCACATAATTTGGCACCCTTCCAAACGTTTGGAACCACTCTCACTGCTAGACGTAAGAATCACGGTGTAAGGAATGTGGAATGACTTTGACTTATCTCTCGACACAGTTACAGACTATAGTTCCCCCACCTAATGGGCTACCCACCATTCATTTCGATACATTATTCTTATACTAATTTGTTAACTTATTTTATTAGGGTCGGTTTCACAGTTTCATTTTCATGCATTTTCATACTATTTCCAATGCAACGATCATCAAATTTGCAAATTCTTATGAAATATTGCTCTATTCTGCTATATTGAGAAAATCTTAAATTTCGAATAACTTACGAAATTTATAAGTTAAAATATTTGTAATCAATGATGTTCAAGCGAGTATCCTAAACGATATTTTAAAAGTAGTCGGACATCTTTACGATGAAAATATCCCTCAAAATGTGCGTTCATGAGAAATTTTGCCTCATTCTGCTATATTAAGAAATTCGTAAATTTGAAATAACTTACGTAGTTTCAAAATTGAATTTTCCTAGCTATGCCAGTAACATAACTAATATTATAAAGATGGTCTGACATCTTTACAGTAAAAATATTCCTTTTAGTAAAAGTATTACACTCGAATTATTCAAGTTGGTCCAGTATTAACATTATTTTTTATTAGGAAAAAAATTATATATGTATTGATATTGAGTGTCTAATAATTTGTATATAAATTTGTTCAAAAAATATTTAGTTAGTTAACCTATTCAGGGTAAATGTAATTCAGTGTTGACCATACCTGCCAACATCCTAATTAATATTTCGTAGTACTAATTGCTCAGCCTCTTTTCTCCCACCAATATTTTTTTAGAATGTTTTTCTTCTTACTTAATTGTAATTGCATTTGGAGAATATTACTCTCCAAATTTACTGGTGTGAAAAAATGTGTGGATCAAACAACACTATGGAACATTAATTAAGATGTTGGTAGGCATGATGTTGACAGGCTTGGGGACATTTTTATTCAGTTGTCACCAATAATTTTGAGAAGGGAAATTAAGTATGCATAATAGACGATTAATTTTCGAAGTGAATATGCAAGCGTTACTATTAAAATCTAGTGGTGGTATTGAATAAAACATTCTATAAATCTGGCAACACTGATGTAATTAGGCTCATTTACAATCAAGAGTCATCAGAATTAGAGAAAAAATATAAAAGAAAAGGTATAATTGAATTTTTTATTCTAAGTAAAAAAATTAAGTTTAATAAAAAATTTATGGAATGAAATTTTGCATTTGGGAATGAAATTAAGGGGTATAAAATGCATAGCTGCCAATATTTTAATTTATTCCGGAGTACTTTTAACTCCTCCTTTATTTCGCACCACTTTATTTTTAGAATATTTTTCTCCAATAAATAACTATGATGAAATACGAAACATTAAGTCTCAAAGAAAAAGTGGTATGGAATAAAGGCGGAACTAAAAGTACTCCGGAATAAATTAAAATATTGGCAGCAATGTAAAATGTTCCCCGAGCTCGAAATCTCCGCCTTTTATTCATGGCTTTTTCAAGAATGGGAATTTTTTTCCTTTTTCGCTACTAATACTTTTGTATAGAAATTTTTATCAGATTTTTATAGTAATGATAAATGCCATTCGCGTTTATATATGCCGGAGTTATAATGAATCGATAACAAATACACAAAATCATTTTTCGAAGTAAAGTATTGTTTCAGAGGAAGTAGAGTGTGGGACTTATTCTTTTGTTAATGCGTTGCGGTAGAATCTTCCGCAGGAAGAATCAACAAGCTACCCTCATTTAACTGTTTTTCATATTTGGGAAAACAGTGTAGTTGTAAATTTTGATCGTTAAGTTTTATGATTTCAGTTTAAATGCTTTCATATTTTCATGTTAATTTTACTTTAGGGCGTTTTACTATTAGGACTTTTAGTATATGAGGTGAAATACCGGATACATGGTTGGGTTTTATGTCGCACTAGTGCTGCGTAGATGGGCAATTGGCGACGGTCTGTGACACATCACTAGAGTAGAGTGACCATATTTTTTTCATTGAATTTGGGGACAAAGATGGCGGCGTCCTCGAATTTCGAGGACAAAAAAAAAAAAAAAAAAAAAAAAAAAAAGTAATGCTAATTAAATCACCTTAAATTGTAAAATTTTAGTAATTTTTATGTATAAAGCACCTAGAAGAACTTATTTCAGCTTATTTATTATACACATAATAAATCACTATAATAAATTATTAATAACTTTATAACCGGCGTCCCCAAATGTTTTGTAATTTTTTGGGGACGAAGGTAGTTTTGTCCTCGAGATTCGAGGACATATGGTCAGCCTACCCTAGAGGTGGTCCGGAGACATGCCATCACAATTTTGATCCTCCACGGGGGATGGCTCTCCCGTTTCGATGACCCCCAGATGTATATTTTTTATGGGAACATGGATGACATTGTGGCAACGACACATTTTACGTGCACCAGCCACCATTAGTGTACACGACGGTCTTTGGCCGGCTCGAGTACCTAACCGCAATCTTCCAATTACGAGGCCGGCGCTCTACCGACTGGGCTACCCAGGCCCGCGAAATATCGGTAATGACGTGCAACGCATCAGTGGAGATTGCCCTGTAACCACGCGACATTTGTCGTAAAAAGATTCGCTGTAAAGAGTTGAGTTTTTTGATGGCGTTTTTAGAACAATTCTCTCCCCAAAACCGCCCCATGTATTTTTTTTTTTTTTTTTTTTTTGCTACTATTGTCAGATACCAAGTTTTTAACAAATTTTATTTAATACCTCATGATTTACTGAATAGTTTACATGAGTAATACACACCTGCTAGGAACACCTCGCTTTCCCTTGCAGACAAAGTAATGAATACGTATTGTCCCCGGTAAAATGGTGACTGTATATGAAATGTGTTGACTTTAAGACAATATGCACATTTTTGTTGTGTGATGTGAAAATTGCCCAAGATGTTTGGAAAATCATAACGAAGACCTTCTGCAGGACTATGCGTCTTGCAAGCAGCCTACTATCCGAGAAGTCCTTTTTACTAAATTATTTTTCCGTTGAGTTTGCCGTCCTACAATTTTTCTACTTGATCTGTATTATTTTGACGTTTACTGAAGAAGCAGTGTTATTATTAGTATCTTAATAGTATGCAAAGTTAAATGGATTAATTAGGATTTTTATGTAGGCTGATAACAAGAGATTTAGTAGGAACAATTAGCTGAGGGATAGAAGGTCTGCATATGAAGCCTGCTTTCTCAGAGTAGTCCAGTTGTTGGGGGTAGTTTGGAAGCTGACAGTAGTAGAAGTTTGGTGGTTACCTATTTACCACATTAGTGCAGGCTGGTGTGGAAGCGAAGGCAAATAGGTGCTGTTGCTAAGAGGGAAATCTCGCTGACAGCTGTTCATTTGTTTGGTAAGTTGCTTTTGAGAATAATGGAGGGGGAAACTGATTGGTAAATGAAGAGGAATAATCTCTCTTCTAGCATGCTCCTTTCCATTTCATAAATCCTTTGATAAGTCAGGCAATTGAAGGAATAAGCTGAGTGGTCAGTCTTTAGATGTTTGTTATTTTTGCATGAGTTCTCTCTCATACAGCTAATGTATCCAGGATTGTTTGTGCACTGGGAGTTAGTTTATTGGCTTCCTCCACAGTGGACGCAGGAGAGATATGAAACGCAGGAACCAGCAGTGTGCCAGAAATCTTAGCAGTGCGTGCATCTGAGGATTGATGTGAAAGGCTTTACGTTGCGCTTTACTATTCCGAAGCTCATGAAGCCTTCTTCAAGTAGTATCTCTGTTTGTACTTCCTTGACGAGTAGCACCTTAATGAACTGTCCTGGATTCCGTGATTTTAAAGTATGTAGAACCTTCATGCTTTCACAACTTTTAGGTGAGATACGAAGCTTGATTGGTATGTTGGCTGTTAGTTGGTTATCTTGAATTCCCTCCGGAACCCCTAGTACCATCAAATTCTTTACACGTTTTGGAACTACTTTGAGCGACATGATGAAGTTTGTTTTTGCTACTAATTCTTGAGTAAATTTGGCTGGCTTTTATGGCCGAGTCGCAGATCAGGTCCAAGTGTCCGTAACCGATCCCTGTTTCCAGTTTGGTAGTGGTAGTAGAAATCGACAAGTTATTGAAGACATTCAATTCATCTGTACCTCTGAGGGAGGGCTATCGTGAAATTGCTTCAAGAGTTCTGTCCTGACAGTGTAAAAAAGGCTTCTGCCTCTGATTGTATACTAGCGTGCTTGTTGTTAGAGGAAGGATGGGGCACTTCCATGTGACTTGGGACAAGTACTTCTACATTATGTGATTGGCTGACTTGAAGCAGATTATCCCAGTGTTCTCCATGGCTGGATTCAAATTTTTTACTTAGATGCTCCTGCTAGGATAGGAGATCTTCGATTAGTTTATTCATTTTGTCAATATTGGCACTTACTTGCATTTTTAGGTCATGGAAACTTTTGCATAGTGAATAAGGTTAACCTTTCTTTGAGACAGACTCTTGTGTGGAGACGTCAGTGATACTTTTACTCAGGATTATTATTTGTTCAAAGATTTCTATTATTGGTTGTATGGGTGCCTTTATCTCTTGGTTCTTGTGAAGTTTAGGAGCTCAAGGACCTGAAACACTAACTGGTTTATTGATTAACAGTTGGGAATATCCATATCCACGCTCAACGTGGATGGAAGAGAGGTGTTCTCTGCTATGTTATTGTTCGCAATAGCCTCAACTAATGCCGGTAAATGTTTATGTATTGGCGAGGTCAAGGAGTTAGTCTCCAGTTCTGTATCAGACATTGTTTTACTTTTTACTTAGATTCTGTCAAAAAATAAAAAAAAATGTAATCTTATAATAATTAACAATTCAGAGCATATAAAATAAAGGCATCACACAACATTTACATATAAACGTAACAAACTATGATATGTAGAACGCTACGTATTATTCTCCCGTACATACACGCTTTAATTAGAAAATGTAAAAATTACACGAAAACAGAGCAGAGTTTCTGCTATAATTCAGTGTGTTACTTAGGCAAATGTGCTTCTTCTTTTTCCTGTTGTAGAAAATTAAACAACCTTTTGATAGCATAGTGGCTGCTTTCAAGGAAAAAGGCACATGTGTAACTTCTTTTCAAACTGTCAGAATGCGTGGCTTTGTATAGTAAAAAAACAAAAAAGATAATTTTTACATTTCGATGTAGAGTATACAGTGGGTGATTATAATTAAAG
Source organism: Salticus scenicus (assembly GCA_963930645.1). Taxonomy (NCBI): domain Eukaryota; kingdom Metazoa; phylum Arthropoda; class Arachnida; order Araneae; family Salticidae; genus Salticus; species Salticus scenicus. The sequence continues at coordinate 77,840,592 of OZ005662.1, read as the reverse complement.
TTACGATTTCAAAACGCTATGATTTTAAAACTACCCATCAGAGCGATTTGATATTTTACCATAGCAATCCTGAGGGAAGGAAATTTTGTTAGAGGGAGGAAAAAAGTAGTTCCAACATGTTCCTATAGATGGCGCTGTCAGGGTAATGTCAGGGGAAACGCCTAAAAGGACTCACAAAACACAGGAATTTTGTTAGCAGCACAATGGAATAGCAGGAAACAATAGACTTCAAAGGTTTACTTCAATTTTTGTAGCAAAAAGACAAGAATACGTTTTTACAGCGGAAACAGTCATAGTGAAAAGAGAAAAAGAGGAGCTTTATGAAACAAATACTTTACGGATAATTAACGGCACATTTTGGGATATTTTTTGCCAATTAAAATTTAATTGCCTCACGACTGCTTTGGTATAATATCAAATCACTCTGATAGGTATTTTTAAAATTATAGTGTTTTGAAATCGTAACTTTAACTGTAGTCACCCTGTATTTGAAAAGATGTCATGGCGGACCACTGAAACGTCTATAAAATTAACCTTCTGAGTAGACAAAAAGTTAAATATAAAAATTTTTATTTCTTTGTTCAGTATAATTTTCCTAACAAAGAAAGCAAGGAAAACAGCTTTTTAAAACATCATCTTGGACAGTTGAAATCTGTTTTGAAAAATACTACTGAAATGGCAAAAAACAACGAATATAACAAATCTTATTTATTTTTGTTCAATATAATTTTCCCTAAGAAAGCAAGTACAGAGAATAACAACGGTTTCTAAAAGAGAACTAAAAATGTATAAATAAATAAAGCATGAAAGGTGAAACGAGAAATCTGATTTAATAAATAACAAACTCAAAGCAGTTACATTGCGGGAAAACATAATTTATGAAGCAACAAAAGCAAATCTTTCCCTACGGATGTTCATTTCTATTTCTTCTTTTGGGGTACATTCTTCTTAATGGCAATAGAGTTTTTTTTCTTCCTTTATAGAGATTGCAGATGCTCTAAAAATGTTCTTCTTTATTTTCGTCAGTGTGACGAAATGGGTAAATCACTAAAATTTACTGTTCCATTGGAATCTGTAGAAAATGTTCTGAAATGCAGAAGTTTAATGATGCTGAAAAAATAATCTGGTGTGTTACTCACACGACTTTCTCTTACCCTGAAATTTAATATTATAAAAACAGGTTAGATATTACGAGGTAAGATAACTACTACTGGTATGTAAACATATGTTAAAACAATTCAAACAATTGATAATTAGTTGAGTGTGAGGGGGGCTACCACCCCCCTCAACCCCCCGTTTCATTACTGTCACTGCATTTATAAATAATTTAAATCTGTTATTAAAATTAAAAGTCCACATAAAATTATTTAGACAACTTTCGCATGCAACATTCCTTGAAACTTATCAATCATGATCAAACATTTCCAGCAGCAAACTTACATTAACTTCAAAATACAACATTTGGATCTCCTAAAATTATTCGTTTTTATGTTCCTCTAAGAGCACAGAAAAAGATCAAACGTTAAAAAACTTCATTTCTTTATTCAGGAAGCTTCAAAACGTGTTAATATACAAAAATCAAGCAATGAATATTTAACGTAAAAACATACATTGCGTACCATATGTCTATGAGTAAATTCCTTTCAATTCCTGAGCAGCTTTCCTGCACATGGTAAAATATTAAAGTAAAGCACTTGCATTAACAATAAAAAAGAATATTATCGCTTAGATATTGGAAGCCCTGTATATAACTTTTGATGATTATGTACAAACCACGTGGTGCACATAAATATAATTATACAGTGATACTACACAGCACAACCTGAAATACACTTTTATCAATTTACAAGTATTGCCCTACTGTAGTTCAGTTTTTTGTGTAGCCCTAAAAACGAATGGTGAAGGATTTTCATGCCATATTCTACATAAAACATCTTTCTACGCATATAAAAAATATATATTTGTTTCATTTGCTTTAGTGCAGCTTATAGATTTTAAACTCTGCTTACTTGCAATTTTCCCCATAGACGTAATGTATTTGAATTTTCTTGGGTGTTCCTGTACACGAACCATTTGCTTTATCTCAACTAAATCTTAGTGTAGCATCCCTATATGATACACATTTAGAATACCGAGTTTCAACTTTCAGCTATTATTTTTTCTTGATATATGCTGATAACAGACAGATACACACTCAGACACGCAGATCAACCGCTAAAAACATGTTTTTTTTTTTTTTTTTTTTTTTTTTTTTTTTGGGATACAGGAAATCTTAAAACGTGTAAATATAACAAAAACTCGATCTCGAAAATTTGATCCCAAAACAATACTTTTTCTGACATTCATATGGGTAAGAGAAAGTAAAAAACATACATACTGCAAGTGCACCAGTGATTGTCACTTTTAGAGCAATCTCTAGTATTTTCAATGTTCTAGTCATCAGAAAATCTTTTTAGAAATCTTAAGTTAGTACATATGATATGACAGACATTCAGAACCACATATATGTTAAAATATATACATTTGCTAACAATTATTTTTTTTTATGAATTTTTATTTGACACCCACTCAATGTTCCAGTAAATGACACTGCCAGTTTGTCATTTTATCAGTAATTGGCTCCCTATGTTCCAGTGTTTGACACTGACAATTATTCATTTTACCAGTTATTAGCACCCTATGCTCCAATGTTTGATATAAAATGTTGAAGTTCCTATATGTAAAATATATCCTTTTATTATGTTTCTTATTTATTAATTATTTCGGGATAGATGTCAATTACTGGAGCTTGCCAATCACCGGAGCACCTACCCTACATGTTTCATATAAAATTAATTAAGCATGATCCTTAATTACATGCAAAAATAAATAAATAGATAAAAAGAAGAAAGAAGAAAGAAACCAAAGTATATTTTGTTTCCTAAAATATAATATTCTGTACAAAACAGAATTTAATTTAGTACAAGACTATTTTTAGTGTATTTTTCCCTCTAAAAGAATGCGCGAATTATGTTGCGTCCCTTAGGAGCGGTTATTATGTTGATTTTTTTAAAAATTTCTTTCACACATTTTTTTCAAAATTTTTTACCTTTTTTTTTTTTTTTTTTTTTTTTTAACTTGATGGGAGACGAGAAAAATAAAAAAAAAATATTTTTAAATGGTTTAACTTTAAAAAAAAAAAAAAAAAGTAACATAATATAAAATAAATAACTAATTTTTTCCTTAAAATATGAAGTTGCGTTTGTTAGCAAAAGTATTTCTTATATTTCTAACTTGTTGCCAAAGAGGAAACATTACGATATTTTCAATTTGAAACACAGCAAATGACAAAGGCGCGAAACTTCTGATTGGAAGCAATAGTTCTGTCGTACTAAAAAATGAAACGTAAAAGAATAAACGTGTCATTGCAACTTCAACGACGTTTGAATGCCTCCGTGTTTTCCCTGAGCCTATGCTTAACATTCTCGGCGCAAAACAATAGCTGCGATGTTTAAGAAATTTACGGCGGTTCTTCACAGTTTTATTCCATAATTCACCTTCATGTGTCGAACAAAGATCGTTAATTCTTTATGAGTTTTGCATACATACATGAAATATATTTTAATTTTTAGAAACATTTTAAATTAATATATGCACTATAAATTAATAATTTAGTACAAAATACCGATTCAACGTAAGTTGTTGTTTTATATATTTGTTTTATTAATTCCTCGCTTTTAAAATCTCTGAAACGTTTATATTTCCAAATCTATGTCTAAGGGGACAAGGGGATTTGAAATTAATGTTTTTATAAACTCGCGTTAATTAATTTTACAATGTTTTTATTAACTCGCTTTTTTGTTTGTTTGCTTGTCCAGTACAAATCTTGCAATCGATTTTTAACTAACTTCTCGACAAGCTAGACATCATTCTTTTAATAATTTTATTCAATTAATAAATGTTTTCTTTTAATTAATTAATAAAATGGGTAAATAATAACCTGATAATAGCTTTAAAATTAGCCATTTAAGTTTTATATATAATTTAATTGTTGAAAAAAAAAAATACGAGTTCATTTTTTTCGACAGGAAAATAAATGCATTTACTTAAACGTGAACAATTAAAAAAAAAAAATGTAAAAAATAAATTAGGCATCTCACAAAAAATAACGTTATTATCACTTTAAAAATTCTATACACATTAATACAGTGCGAATATAGTTCTATAGCTATAACTTCCCGACTGAAGGCGTTTGAAACTTTTAGAATAGCTCAGAATACGATGGCAATGTATTATTTTAATACTTTTATTCAATTAATTAATGTTTGAAAATTTCTTATATTTACTCTCTTTATTACAGATTCTTTCAAGCTGATGGGCTAATTCTTTAAAAAATAAATAAATAAATAAATAAAAAGTTTTTATAATACATAGAATTGTCAAGTTTATATGATTCAACAGAAAATTTAAAAACATATATATATATATATATATATATTAATCTCATAATTATTGTTTTATATTCTAATGCTTCTCAAATGAAGTATTGCCATGAAATCTATCATTTTTACGCATGTAGCGTGTTTTAAATGAGAAAAAGTACTTTTTGACATGAAAGGCTTCTTTTATGGGAAAAAAAATACAAAATAATGACTAATTTCAAAATTCTTCACTGAGAAAAAATATATATACCGCCTTCATCTAGAATAAATAAGTAGTCATTTTCTAAATCCCTTAACTAGAAATATAGATTTCCAAGCTATGCGCATAAGGAACGCCAACCAACTGAATAGGCGAAATGATCGAGAATTTCTAGTTTACTCATTTCTAGACGGTGAAACAATATTCTGAATATTTTGTATTGAGAGAAATTCTCGCTTGGTTTTCTAGAATTGGGTAATAAACCAAGATTATATTCGCTGAAATCCGCCTCTTGTATTCGCATTCATTTGCAGAGATTTTTAACACATTCGCTGCCACTGACGCGCTGGCGCGTCAGCATGGCGCTACCTCCCATGCCGGTGACGCTCTGGGGCGTCAATCGAGTATGATAAGTAAACTGCTTTAGTTTTAGTTCGGATTTGGAGGTTGAACGATGAGGTTTTTGTGGCACGTTAGTGAAGCATTATTTTTATATTTTCAGTGCGTGGTTTTTAAATTTTGTGTTTAATTTTTTTTTTTTTTTTTTGTGCAGCCAACGTTTTTAATCATTAAAACACTTTTTTTAAATTCGGCTTCTGAGGATGGATATATAAATTTTGGTGGCAGCGAATGTGTTAAATAACTTTGCCCTCCATAATATAGGCAAACGCTCTAGAATTCTAATAATGGTTTCTAGAAATCTCTTTCAAAGGGGACTAGAATTTGTAAGAATGACATGGAACTATTTTTTCTAGAGCCACAATTTAGATTCTAGATATCAGTTACAGTTTTTTTTCTCAGTGTTCAAGTTAAGTTTAAGTTATTTTAAAGCTCTAGTTTTTTCAGTATGTCTTGGAATCTTAGAAACCTCTTCACAGCCCCTACCTAACTGAACTAGCCTAAGTATAACGGATTTGATACCGTCCAAAGGGTCGAATAACGTCAGATCACCACATGGTAACGAATTACTCTACGAGCTGCTTGAGCATCTCATAGAAATGATATATGTCCAGAGTAAATAGGTTAAGACTTCTAACTGTATACTTCTACCTTATATACAGGATTTTGTCAACGCGATTTTACTTTCTAGAATTTGTCTTGGATACGTTGCTCGACCAGCACAACTGCATTTCAAAGAATGCGCTAAGAGAAGCTCACAGAGCATGCGTCTGGGTGTTGGAATTTTGAATTAGGTGCAAAGCTAGCTGAGAAAATAGAGAAAATAGGAGGAATTTCAGAAGAAGGAATTGGGCATATAATTCCGTTGTATCTGCAAATTGTCGTGTAAATCATATTGTGTAAATTCAAAAAAGTTATGAGAGATAGAATGAACAGAATTTCAGTAATTCTCAAAATAAAAGCTAAACTAAAAGGGGGTTTCCTCACATTTTTCTTTTTATTCAACCAATCCCCAATAATAATAGAGTGTTTGCTGATTGCAAGTTAATAGTAACCCCTATCATCTTCCTACATTTTGAGAGGAACTAAAATTCGGCTCAATCTATAACTCATAACTATTTGAATTTACATGATATTTGTTTGAGGTTTTCATAAAAGTAGCTCAATACTTTTGGAATAAATTATGCAAATGAAGCTTTTTTAAAAGCTTGTGCATGCGTAGTTAGAAGGTATTTAGTACACAGAGAGAGAGAACAAAATATATATATATATATATATATATATATATATATATATATACCGCCTTTCTCTAGAATGAACAAGTGGCCATTTTCTAAATCTTTTAATTAGTACATAGATTTCCGAGCTATGTACATAAGGCACGCCAGAAAACTGAATAGACGAAATGATCGAGAATTTCTAGTGTACAAATTTCTAGATGGTGAAAGAGTATTCTGAATACTCTAAATATTCCGAATCATTAATATTGCTAGAAATTCTTGCTTGATTTTCTAGAACTGGATAAAAAACCAAGATTATAGTTGCAGAAACTCGCATCTTGTAGTCTGATTTATTTGCAGAGATTTTTAAATAGCTTTGCCCTCGAGAATATAGCGTATGCCTATATAGGGACTAGAATTTATAAGGATGGCATGGAACTATTTTTACTAGAGCCACAATTTAGATTCTAGATGTCAGTTACAGAATTTTTTATCAGCGCAAAAAGATTCGTGGAGTTTTTGAAGACGTAAAGTGCAAAGCAAATTGAGACGTTAAAACATGAAAATTAACTATTTCTCTTCATTTTTTTCATGTTAAATGACTTGAATTCGCCTACACCGCCTTCTATTTCACTATTAATATTCAGTATTAATTGTAGGAAATTAACCAGTTTTCAGTATTATAAAATCAGTCATAAAAAACCATACGCTTCTTTGTATGGAAAATACAACTAATCTTTCTCTAAAGCCAGTTAAATTGGTTACTAATTCTATTTCTTTAGAGATTTATGGCAGTACCATGTTGAAATGAAAACTTTAATATAAATATATGCATACGTTAATATATTAATAAATTAAAATACAAATTCTTTCTTCGCATAAGTTATTACTCTTTAAAATATAAACACTGACAAAATAACAAATTTACTTTCGTAGACATGAATAAAATCTGACAAAAAAGCATTTTTTGACCCATTTTTTCTCCCACTACTTGCATTTAAACAAACAGAAAGAGAATTTTGAATATTATTTCTTAGGTTCAACACCTTATCCTCTTAAAAAGTCTACCGCCACAAAACTCATTAAAATCTCATTATTTCTCCCGTTAGCTTTCAAAATATGCGTGTATTTGTTATTAGAATATGCAATTCTATGCACTTTCAATAAACCAAAAAAAAATAAAAATTAATTTATCATATTTGATTTATCTTATGAGACTCAAAAATCAATAACTGTGTGATAAAATATACGCAATTGAAGATTTTCTTTTTCTTATTGTAGAAATGAATATATATATATATATATATATTTTTTTTTTTTACCTTTATTTATTATGGTAAATTATTCATTCCCAATATATATATATATATATATATTTAAAGCACAAGCTAGTCGCTAATAACGATAATATCATTGTTACTTTCTAAGAACAAAGAAAAGAAATAAGAATCGGAAATAAAAACTCAATTTGAATTTATTGTTCTAGTATACGTACAACATATATATATATATATATATATATATATATATATATATGTATATATATATTAGACTATTATTTTTTGTTACTACTATTTTGTGGATATTTTATTGTAATTTTTGATTACTTCAATACATTTTTTGTAACTAAGTTACTAGCGACTGCATTCATCAATAACTTCAACTCCTGGTTGAACATGAAAACTTGAAAGTCACGGTGCATCTTTTCAGCAAAAATGAATGCATTGCTTCGGCCATCTGGCGGTATAGTCACTTTCCGATTTTTTTGCGTAAAATAACCAATCAAAGATTATATGAAATCTTCGTCGCTAGATGGCAGAAGAAGCCGTTCAATTTTTTTAGATAGCTGCATCATATCTTTAGACGCTTTTAAAGTTTTTGCGTTGAACCGGGAGTTGAAGTTAATGATGAATACGGCCATAAGACGTTAATCACCAACGTGATCGCAGAGAAATCGAGGTACAGTGGAACCTGTCTAAAGTGACCACCCTAGGGACCGGCTAAAATGGTCACTATACGCAGGTGGTCACTTTATAAAGTCTCTTTAAAATTGGAAAATGGTCACTTTAGTCAGGTGGTCACTTTACCAAGGTGGTCACTTTTACAGGTTCCACTGTATTTTCATTGCGAAGATTTTCAGTACAGTTTTCATTTCAGATCCATTTATTAGTTGGCAAAAGTAAGATAAACTATCTTCATAATAATAAAAGAACAAGGTTTCCAAAACTTACCCTAAAAATTGTGTTACAGCTGAAACAATGTATTGGAATAAAGTAAATAGAATTTAATCCGTGGTTTTTCATATGTACATTTTAATTGAATAAATTAATGAAAAACGATAATTTAACGGAAAAACTTACTTCACAATCCTAACACCACATTTTTTCTACCCCGAAGACGTCCTCAGGATATCCACAGGGTGTACTTAGGATAAATGTGCTGTTATGGAATCTCAATACTGCATTGAGATAAAGAAAAAAAATTATCCATGTTTTGCTTGATTTTGGAGATTCGTTCACTGATTCAAATAATAAATTAAGCATAGAAAACTCATTAGTCTATTTACAGAAATTTATTTTTAAAAAATATTTCACTACAAAATATAATACTTTTTACCATCACAGGAAGCAAAACTTTATTAACTATAATTTATTCATCATAAAACAAAACCCAAATAGCACAAAACAGTTTCTATATCTAGAATAAGTTTTATTATTATATTTTCTTTTCTAAGCAGTGATTTAATATGTCACGAGAAAATAATAATAATTAATTAAATGTGTGAAATTTAACCACCTTACAAGAAATTAAAATTAAAAATAAATTAATAGACACGTGGTTATAAAATTTGAATTAAAGGATTAGGATGTCATTTTTAATTTTTGGGGACTTTTAGACTTCAAAACATATAAATATCATGATGTAAAAGATTAAATCTTTTGTTTTAAATATCATGTAAATCGATGTTTAATAATTTGAATTTGCAAGGAAAAATACATTTGGAAATACATGTGTAAACATAGAGCGTTAGACGGGCACAGACCAACTAGTACTAGAATAATGATCATTGGAATATTTTTTATTGGCTTATATTTATAATTATTTTTAAAAAGTGAATTTTTACTCTAATAATTCAGAAATTCATTTTTACACTTTCTAAAAGTATTTTCATCATTTTGAACTGAGAAAATGTATTTAAAATGTATAATATGCTTTTATCTATTCAAAGCCTTTCTTTTCTTCTTCTTTTTCTTCTTTAAAGAAGAAACTAAAACGTATAAAGAAAGTTAAAAGAGAAGCAATAAGGCGTTAACAGACACTTGTTGACGACGAAATATTTTCCTGTTTCATAAGATTTTGTTATCAAGAAAAATGATCATAAAAAAATTAACACCTGCTCTGTACCAAAAAAGAAGAAAAATCGATAGAATATATATCGATACATAAATTTAGAGAATATATTATATCGCACAATTTCAGAATTTATTCTTTAACTAGCATACAATTTTGCTCTTTATTGTAAAGAAGAGGAATTTCATTTATAATTTTGATGTCCCAAGAGCATCTAAGATCTACAATGGAATAAAACATCATAAATTCTCAGTTCTTTGTACCAATCACCATCCGTTTTCGTACATTTTTATCGAAATTTATTGTATGATTAAATAAAGTAATTTGGTAGTTTTGGCATACGTTTAATAATATCTTTTATTTTCTTAAAATTAATAGATATTTCCTTCTTGTGGTCAAAATTTAAAGTAAATATTTTTTTTAAAGATTTTTTCCGACCTGGTCTGTATATTATAGTTACGAAAACTTGCCAACTTTTTTTCTGTGAGAAAACAGTTCTTAAAGAAAAAGGCAGGTTTTAGTCTATGAAACTTTACTTGTCGAATCAGTAAAACGGAGCTGTGATTACAACGAATATTCTCGGAACAGTCGAATAATACTGTTAATTTATCGAATATTTAGGTAGTAGTCAAATGAAACTGCCATTTGAACTGCGAAATCACTATTTGAGGAATATTCTACAACAGTTAACAAAAAAAAAAAAAAAAAAAAAAAAAAAAAAAAAAAAACAGTCACTTATTTCCCAGGAGTAAAGCAAATAACGTGAAATACTCCAGAACAGAAATTTTCATAAACTCATGAACAAAGTTCAATCGCTTGGAGTACCGTTTCCAAAGTGCAATCGCTGGGAATAGGTCTTTGAACATATCTGAATCGCAGTGACGACACACTCTCCCACAGAAGTCAGCTCACTTCTATTTATCCTTTTTGGCTATGGGGTTTGATGGTAATTCCATCTAGAATCCCATAGAAAGTTCTAGATCTCGGCTGCTATTCATTGTATACCTTCGAAACTTTAGGAACTCTAAACTAGAATTTTTTTTTTTTCGAAATTTGGTCGCTAAGACTTACCTCACTGAAAGTGAATGAACTGCCTCTTTTTCTTCACTTTGACTGTAAAACTAGTTTCAATGTAATTAGACAAAGATGCATGGGAAAAGATTTAATCCGTTTTAACCATATTATAGTCTTTATGTACCAAGATTCATCGAAATCCAATATATATATATGTTACACTAAAAAAATCCCAAAAACAGTTTGAATAGAATTAATTTTTAGCACATTTTACTCAAAAAAAGAAAAAAGTCTTAATACACTCAAGAAAAATCAATGAACAAAAAATGTAATTGAATAAACAACAATTATGAATAAAGAATGAATATTCGAATTTTGTTTTCAAAAAATTATTTCTTAACGATCATTCAGATTTTCTTTTTTCTACTCAATTTACATGGAGAGACATTAAAGATATATTTTTCCCAAGGCACTAATTACTGACAAGCTTAATATTTTCATTTTAATTTTTTTGTTGAAAGTATGTAAAAGAAGATAAATCATTTTTTGAACTTGTTGCTATTAATATTAATATGTAAAGGAATTATTATTATTTTTTTCGTGTAGTTTTATGTTATTTTTGTAAGAATCTTAAATTAAAACTAAGCTTACTTATTCATTAAATTCAACAAAAGTCTGAGACAGCGAGTTTGAAATAAAATGAATTTATTGTGTCTCAGCGGATGTCTAATATTGCTAAAATTATGCATAGCAATATAATTTTTTTATTTTTCCAATAGAAAATCACATATTTCTGAAAAGCATTTATTATATTTATCAGTTGACCCTTATGTACATGGTTTTCTAAATTACAACTATCAGTATTGTTGTTATTATTATTTTTATCGTAGTTGTTGCTGTTTACTTTGGGGAAGCTGTAGTAAAATTAACCCCTCTCCGGCCTATTCGATAATGGTACATTTTAATATCAAATTTTCACCCGATTAGCATGTTTGAAGGTTTCCTGATTCTAAAACACTTGTTCATGGAAATGATGAGTGTCCATAAGAGGAATTTTAGGACCTACACTGTAAAAAATATGTCCTATTTGCTGCCAGAAATTCTCTGTAATTTGAGAAAATACGCGTAATTTACGAAAAACTTACGTTGTTAGAACATATTTTCTCAAATTACAGAGAATTTCTGGCAGCAAATAGGACATATTTTTTACAGTGTAGGGAACTTAAACTTGCTAGTTTATAATAAAATTGGTGGGAATTAACTTGAAAAGTTGAATAGTTGAATTGAAATATACACTTTCTATGCGCAATCCTGCTAACATTCTAATTTATATCCCGTAGTGTTGTGAGGCCCGGCATTTTTTTCACACCAATAAATTTGGAAAATAATATTCTTCAAATGCAATTACAATTAAATAAGAAAAAAAAAATACTCTAAAAAAATACTGTGAGAAAAGATGTGAGACAGTCAGTACTACGAAATATTAATTAGGATGTTGGCACACTGTCAAATAAAAAGTCCTATTTACTGCAGTTTGCTGCGAGAAATTTTCTGTAATTCAGAAAAATACGTTCTATCAACGTAATTTTTCCGTTGATAGAACGTATTTTTCTGAATTACAGAAAATTTCTGGCAGCAAATTGCAGCAAGCAGGACTTTTGACTGTGCAGGTATGAATGCGAAGGCTTTCACAAAAGGAATAACTGTGGGCACTCTGTTAAATATGATTCCGCCTATGGGAGTTATTGTTGCAAGTGACACTATTTTAGAATGGGATTTTCAGCATTTATGTTAATATTACAAAGGGTTATACATTATAACTATACCCTTTCTAATCAAAGTACAAAGTATTTGTATTCATAGTACATTGACTGTAGAAAGATAAATATTGGAATATATTAGAGTTATATTCTTAAAAGAATATAATTGTATGAAAGAATATATTACACGAAATATTTAATGAATATTTAATGAAAGAATATATTACATTATATTCTTAAGAAATAATGTAACATACAGATTTAAAATGAAACGCTCATAGGGAGAGAAATTTTAAATAACGCCTATTCTACCCTCTGCAATGAAACAGTTAACATTGTGTAAACTGTACACCGTACAGATCAGATAAAAACCGACAATATTTTTCTTAGAATATTCAAAATCACAAATATGCTATTTCAGTTGAATTTGATTAGACAGATTCGATTTCACCAATTTCAGCACGTCTGACCAGTCAGAAGTAGAATATTCAGCAATTTATTCACTGCAATTGATGTTGCGCTTTTCTTTGATTTTAACTTTTTTTTTTTTTTTATCAGCTCATTGGTGCAACATTTTTCTTTATGTGTAACTTATGTCATACTGTATTTCATAAGATATTCAATTAGAAGTTATTGCATCTTTGTGCCGTCAATACCTTTAAAACTAATGATTTAACTTAGATCGGTAATAATTTAAAACAAAGTTATTGAATTCATTTCCATTGTTACAAGAAAAAAAAAACTTATTACTTAAGAAGTCGTTATAGCCGAAATCGTCTTTCTTTGGACGTTTAACGTTATGGGAAAAAAAAAAAAAAACGCATCTGAATTTGTCGTGGAAAATAATTTTAATGAATAATATAGTTTTAATAAATTATTCTTCCTGAGTAAATTTGAATAGCAAAATATGGAAGAAAACTTTGTGATGACCATATTTTTTTAAATGCAGAATTAAAATATTTATTGACGAAATAACTCAAATATACAGTTTATTTACAGATATGTCAAAATTACATCAATATCCTTAATCATAAAGCGCTATCCTACTAAAAAGCCTGTTTATTTTTGTAATGTAATGTACCACTTCCGCACATCTTTATACTAAAAAATAAATAAAATAAAACTTTTTTTAAGCAGTATTTAAATTAAATGTCGTGGAAGATTTATGTTTCCCTAGACAGAAATTACTGACAGACTGAATGTTCTTTTCGTTATTTCTTATTCAGTGAAAGCACGTAGTTAAAAGAAAGCGAACAGACATTTAACGATTCTAGCAATTGATATAAATTTAGTACTTGTCGCAGCTTAAATAAAGCAGGTTAAAAAAAAAATCCTGTTTTATTTTATAAAAAGTGTCACTTAATGTATAAAACCATTTACAATTTTTCATCTTTCTAAAGTTACAAAATGTTAGAAAAACGTATTATTATATTGTTGTATAATTTTTTTTTTTAATATCGGAATGGACGACTCCCAAGAAGCGGGGCTTGCAATGTTTGTGGCAAATTTTCGTGCGATGGATTGGCTGTAGTCCGACTATTTCTGGAATAAAATGAAAGAAAATCGTCATTATGACGTAGAATGACGTTGGGGGTGAGAGTCGTCCATTAAAACGCAATGTTTGAAAATTGTGACATATACAGTCGGCAGCAAAATTATTCGAGCGCTAGCAATACCTCCTATATAAAAAATGCGCACTTAATACTGTTTTGTTTAATAAATCATGTATTTAGTCAGTCTAAGAACATGATTTTATGGTTTATACTACAGTGTTCGTGCAGTCTGAAAATCTGCTACAACAGTTCTTGAAACCTTACATTAGTAGATAAAAAAAAAAAAATCCATTTACACAAGCAAACAGAAACTGTAAATCTTAACTAAGTAATATACAGAGCTGCCAACCTAATCCGGCAAATTGTTTGTACCGCCCCTTTTTCTACACCACCTAATTTTTAGAGTATTTCTTTTCTTAATTCATCGTAAATATATTTGAAGAGAATTACTCTAAAAATTAAGTGGTGTAGAAAAAGGGGCGGTACAAACAATTTGCCGGATCAGGTTGGCAGCTCTGAATATATTACCCCATAATACATCATAAATTCACAAAAACAAAATGATAAACATTGACCTAAATGTGACTTGAACACTTTATATCAAAAGCTATGGTTAGCAGCTCTCTGTAAAACTAAGAACTGTTTCATATATGTAAATTGCTCCTTTTATACACTACAGTTGTTATGATTATTTTCGAACAGATAAATTTAGTAATTTTTTTTATTTATGAAATAAGTTAGAATTACAATTAAAAATAATGGTGCTTTTTTTACGGAAAACATTGACAGTTATGCTATTTAAACCACTTTGAGAATATTCTTTAAAATATACAAAAACATTCTACGGAATATCTGACAATCCTTTGAATATTTGTCTTAGAATTTCAGGACAATTTAAATTTTGTGGAAATAGTAATTACACGCTACACTGTCAATACAAAATCCCGTTTGCTGCCAGAAGTTTTCTGTAATTCAGAAAAATACGTTCTATCAACGTAATTTTTCCGTTGATAGTACGTATTTTTCTGAATTACAGAAAATTTCTGTCAGTAAACTGCAGCAAACAGCACTTTTTTTGACATTGTAAGACAGCCAATGAAGAAAAGTCATAAAAAAAAAAAAAAATCGTGAGGCTTGTTAATAAAGCTTTTCTGTTGATGTAATCTCAATGGCTACATAGAAATTTCTACTTCTATATGTAGTTTCATGTAGATGAACTATTTATATAATATGAATTTTTCATTTTTATGTTATATACACTGTCAAAAAAAAGTCCTGTTTGCTGCCAGAAATTTTCTGTAATTCCGAAAAATAAGTTCTATCAACGTACTTTTTCCGTTGATATCCGTATTTTTCTGAATTACAGAAAATTTCTGGCAGCAAACTGCAGCAAACAGGACTTTTTTTTGACAGTGTAGGTAGTTGCCATGGGTTACCTGTGTCAATGACAGTTTTTTTTACTTACGTATGTTCATTTTAAATTACGACATCGTCTAATTTTTTATTATTTATTTATTTATTTATTTATTTATTGTATGTTTGAAGTCTATTAATTTTAACAGAATTGAAATAAAATGTGAAATTGCTGCTAACTCTGCTGATGAGAACATGACTCCATCAATAATCTTTTCTCCATCAATACATTTTTAATATCTTTGCTTTTTTATCCCAGTATAACTCTATCAAAAATACATATTCCGCATTTCTCAAACATAATGTGTAACGAAGAGAATTATTTTTGTGTAGCCCTGTAAACTAATTTTTAAATCTATGCACTCCTTTTTGCAGAAACCATGTTTTAAGCATCTTAATAATACATGTGAAATTCACTATTTTATGTGCATTATGCGTGTGTATGAAACAATGTTAAGAAGCTCTATAAAAATTTTCGTCCATAGAACGTAATACATTGTAATTAATTTATTTGTCTCTGTACAAGAGACACAAATATTATATACACTACTGGCAATTAAAATTGCTACACGAAGAAGGAATAATAATAACGGAATGAAATTTGTTAGACACATACATTATAGTAGGAAGAACAATTGATTAAAATTTCAGGGAATTTGGAGTAATATGTACTGAGAAAACAGTACATAAAGCAACGACCTCTGTGAGCAATAACACCGCTCATCTGCCTAGGCATTGAATCGAACAACGATTGGATGACATGTACGGGTAGAGCACTTCATGAAGTTTTAACATGATGCCACAAATCATCGATCGAAGTTACTGGTGAGTGGTAGGGGGCCAGTTGCTTTTCAACGATTAATCAGTCATTTTCATTGGTGCGAGATCAGGAGAACACGCTGGCCAGAGCAACAGTCGAACACATTCGGCATCAATGAAGGTCCAGACAATATGAATAACTTGCAGTCGTGCATTGTCCTGCTTAAATGTTGCGCTTCAGAGGCCTTGAACATAGGGCAGAGCGATGGACCTTAACTCGTCAGAAATGTAATGGCCGGTATTCAGAGTGGCGGTAATGAAAACAAGAGGTGACCGGGACTTGTATCCAATGGTACAACATACCATCAATCCAGGTGGTGACTCAGTATGCGGCTACCAAAATTCTGATTACCCTAAAAACTGCATCACTAATATGGGCGCCATGTGTGATCAACGATGAACCTGGACGCAGGAATGGCGTGAAGTCACTTTCCAGACAAATCACAATCCTGTTTACAGCATCAAGATTGCATTATCCGTATTTAACGGCATTATGAATAATGCACATTGAAAGCTGGGATTAGACATCATCATACTGTCCATCATTCGCAATGATGTTATGGGTTCCCATTCGATACACGTCTCGATTACTTCATGTTCGTATTCCTGGCACTCTGAACAGCGGCTATTAAATTTCTGATGAGTTGAGGCCCGCCTCTCTTCCCTGTATTCGAGGCCTACGTAGCGCAAAATTTAAGCAAGATAATGCACGACCGCAAGTTGTTTGTATTGTCCGGACCTTCTTTGATACAGAATTTGTTAAACTGTTGCTCTAGCCAGCGCGTTCTCCTGATCGCGCACCAATGAAAATCACTGTTTAATTCTTTGAAAGGCAACTGCCCCCCCCCACCACTCACCAATAACTTCAATCGATGAATTGTGGCATCATGTTAAAACTTCATGAAGTGATCTACCCGTACATGTCATCCAATCGCTGTTCGATTTAATGCCTGGGCAGATATGTGCTGTTATTTCTCACAGAGGTCGCTGCTTTATGTTCTGTTTTCTCAGTACATATTACTCCAAATTTCCTGAAATTTTAATCAATTGTTCTTCCTACTGTAGTGTATGTGTCCAACAAATTTCATTCCGTTATTATTATTTCTTCTTAGTGTAGCAATTTTAATGGTCAGTAGTATATATTAAAAATTATACATGTAAATCTGTGCAACTCAAAATATTTGTACCAAATTTTATGACATTTTTGTGGCCACTTTTGTATTGTATACATACAAACATTAAAATATATTTGAATTTCAACAGGGAAACTTGAAAGGAAAAACAAAACTTTCCTTTTTTACATTTTTACTAATTTTAATTAAATATTAAATAATTAACTTAATTAAAATTTCTATTAACTTTTTTAACATTAATCATCACTTAATGAAGAAGCAACTTCATGTAGAAATTCAAATTAAGATTAATTAGATCCTTTTAAATAATAAAGTGCATTTTATAGTGTAAATAATTTATAAGTAATGACTAAAAGTTTCTTTAGCGATTTTTAAAACAAAAAATAGAAAATAAATTTATGTAAAAAGGTAATTTGATTAATGATAAAATCTCATTTCTTTAAAAAGCATTTTTGTATTTTGTTTTCTGAAAAAAAAAAAAAAAAAAGATAAGATGTATTCACTTGAAATAAAAACAAAATTCTATTAGAGTAAGGATATCATAATGGAGTATACAAAATATATATAATTTATGTTAAGTAAAATTCATTCGACACATAAAAAATATAGGTATGATATATAATTATTGAATATATTAAAACTACGACGAGAATTTGATTTTAGAGTGTTATTAAAATTAATGGCATATAATCCTTGAAAAAATAAATCCTTAAATTAATGGATCATAATATATAACGTTAAAAACATACATGTTTAACATTTGGGATATAATTGTAATTTATGTGAAAGTTATGAACATTTTAGAACAATTGTACATTCGTAAATTATAAATCACAAATAAAATTTGAATATGGAATATTTCTAAAGACATTTCTGCAAACAAAACAGCAATATTTGCCAAGCAATTATTTTTCGCTCAATTCAAAATTGATTTTTCAATCTCTTCATATAGATTTTTCTTTGAAAATTGATACTGGGAAAGAAATATTTTATTATTTATTTATTTGTTTATTTATTTATTCTTACCATAACCTTATTTTATCCAGTTTGCAATTTTACATAGTCTACAATTTTATTGGCCATATGTAATACAATGTACATATAAATACACCGGGTGTCGCATTAGTCTGTATATATTTTAAAAATTCACACAATCTCAAGTAATTCTTAGAACTGAATGCGTCTGTCGAAAAAACTATTTTCGTGAAGGGGGAATTAATATTATTTCTACGTTAATATGCTAAAAAAAAAGGTTTGTTTTTTTCCTATGAGGCACAGACGTGGTAACAAGAAATATGCAAATCAGGCTTCAACAAAATACAGGCTTTTACGATTAACATCTCACTTCTGGTTTTTCCACTCACTTAATACGAGTAGTATGTACCACCCTTTTTTTGTGTGTGTCCAGTTAAAGGACGCTATACGCAAGCGAAGTGATGACGTCACTGACCGTCTGTGAATACAAGAAAAAAAATTCTCGTGCTAATCGTCCATTGAATTTTTTGTAAAAAAATATTAAAAATAGAAGGAAATTATTTCTGGATTTTGGGTAGAAAGGGAAAAATTATCAGTTGAAATGAATTACAGCGACCACAAAAAATTATCAAAATTAAGCATTTTTTGGCGATTTAGAGCTGTTAGACGATAAGTTCACTAGTACCGAGATTGCCGTGTACGAAAAAAACCGTGTTTTGCTTCTCCGCCAAGTACTCAAAATCAATCGGCTAGCAGTGTGAAATCGCCAAATATGCTTAATTTTGATACTTTTTTTTGTGGTCGCTGTAATTCATTTCAACTGATAATTTTTCCCTTTCTGGTGTTTTATGAAGAGTAGAATCACATATATTTTTTTTTTTCAATATATTTTGAAGACGACACCTTTTGAATGTTTCCTTGTAAGTCATGGGTTCTCAACGGGGATGGTACTGCCCCCGGGGGGCGTTGGAATCTACTGAGGGGGAGGTGAATGTGCTTTGGGTGGTAGGGGGCGATATGAGCCCGTTTTAGTATTCAAACTAAATTTTTAAAATTTAGTGTGCATTATATTTGTCGCTTCTTAAGGGGGCGGCAGCTCTAAAATGGTTCAGAATCACTGCTCTAAGTCGTCATGATGCACCCTATCCCTCCTGGAAGTTCTGAAACGTGACATAATACCCTGTATATGAATATTTGTATGATATTTTTCACATATATTGACATTTTTGCGATAATAAGTCACTAACTAGCAGTACCCAAAATTCCTGAGCACTTAATTTATTTTCACTCTCGTAAAAGTGTTAAAAATAATTTATTATGTATATAATATATTAATATTTTCGAAAATGTGTCATTTAGGTTTCTATTAATTCCCTTCTGGGAGTTACTTTAACATTTCAACGATGGAACACAGGCGCAGAACGCACACTGGTATTTGTTTAAGAAATTTCTGTACGCATAATATCGCTGATTTAAGAAGTAGAAAATTTTGCTTCATTGATAGTGGTATGAGTTCAGCACCCGTGTTCCATCCCTGACATTTTCTAAAATTTATTATTTGTCATGTTCAAGGTGATATTCTTTATTATTTAATAAATTTTACTTAACCCATTAAATGCCGCTATATGAATCCCACTAAAAATTTATGAATTTTCGCATATTTTGGGTTTTAATGTGTATTTCTTATCATATATAGTTTAAATAATTAACAGAAATATATTATGTTAGAAGATGTGATATGTTTCCAAAATGGAAGATTTTACACCTAATTGGGGTAGAACATATGTAGAAAAACTGCAAAAACTTTTTAAATTAGTTTTCTTGATCCCTGTTTGTTATAATTTAAGAAAAGAATTGTTTCATTTGATATTCATTGTTTTAAACCCCTGTACTCGATTGAGTTATTTTTGCTGTATTTTTTTTTTTCTTTGCTGATGATTTGCAGAAAAACAAACATCTTTGTTTGAATAATTGAAATATATATATATGCAGAAGTTATATTACAAACTTTTTGAAAAAATTACCTACGAAACTAGAAGTTTCAATATTTATTGTAAAAAAGAAAATTTATATTTATCTTAATTACTTGCAGAAAAAAAAATTCTTAAAAAATTGTTCCCGCAGCGGGAGCTTTAGCGCCTACTAGGTTAAGGATATATCAATGATATATATATATATACATATTATCATAAAAGTAATTTAAAAAAAAAAGCAGGGATTTATTGATACAGATATTTTTATGTGTATTTATGATGACTATAGTCCATGTATTTATGGTGACCACTGGCGGTTTTTAATTAGGAAATAAGCTTATTTGTTTTGAGAAGGACAGGCAGAGGTCAAAAAGTATAAGCGATATTAACTTAAAGTGAATTTAAATAAATTTCTGATAAAATAATGAAAATTGCACGAATATGGAAACTATAAGATATGTTAAAATATTTGTTTAAACAAACGAAATTGCCTAGAATATGATTTTAAAGTATGCTAAGAATTAATAAAGCTCTCAGAGAACTAGCAAATTCTTGAATTTTAATATTGAGCACAATGATACAATAATGAAAAAAAAAAGTTAATGAAAAAAAAAAATCTCTATTGTTAAAGTACACATTTTTAATTTACTTTATGGATTATTTTGCTGTGCACGATAATTTTGAAAGTCTAAAGATAATTACTTCCTAGATGAGCTCCCAAAAAGATTTTTCTAATGTTAATTATTTAAAATCAATGCAGCATGCATTAACTTCTATTATCAAGTAAAAATTATTTAAATGCTAGAGTTTAATTATAAAAGTTAATTATTTTCTTATTAAGGCAATTAATTTTTATAATACAATATGCACACGCAGTAAAGATGATTAATATGAATGATTTATGAAATAAATCATATATTTTAAAAAGTAAATTATCCGATTTTATTTCATTTGAAAATATTTGAAAGGCTATAATATAATAGCTTAAAAAACAAATATACTCATACCACACATACACACACGCACACACACACACACACACACATATATATATATATATATATATATATATATATATATATATATTAAAATGAATTTATATATATATATATAAGTTTAAAGATTAGAAAAACCAAAAGGAGAATTACAAACCAATGCGCAAAATTGCAGCGAAAGGAAATGCAAAACGTAAATGTAGGAATATATAAACAAATGAATGAAATTAAACCCCAAAAAAAACACTGAGATCTTCATCAGGGAGGCCCCTCAGTGTAGGGGGGAAAGAGAAGTTTCTGAAAGGACAGTAGCAATTAGCTAATAACTATCCTTAGCCCCCAACTTCTCACCAAACAGAAAACCACCAATGACTAAAGAGAAATCAAACATATATATAATGTATAAAAATACTAAAAAAGTTATAAAATTACAGAAGTTACAAAATTACATCAATTCATTAAAAAAATATACAATACAATAAAGAATTACTGAAGGTAAACAAGAAAGTATAAAATGAAATAAAATAAAACCCTTTATCTGATAAACAAACCCACTTCACGTAATATATATATATATTACGGTCAATCTGATTAATCGGTAATTATTAATAATAACCAAATGCTGGTTAATGTGAATAATTTATGAGAATATATCACAATGATTAGTTCTTATTAATAATTATCAATGAAGTTTGATTAAAGTTAATATTTTGTTAGAATTTATCGTATCGAATGTTATTGTATAATTACCAAAAAAGTTCGTTCAGTGTAATAGTTTTTAACGCGTTTATTCACCGATTTTCTTTACAAAGTTATGACTAATTGATCACATTGAACAAAATCCCTTAATAATAATAGTTTTATTTGATTAATAACCTATTTTTAATCACATTTACTGAACTACTTTGGTAACTATTAATAACAACCTGTTATTATGATTAATAACCATTTTTTAATCACATTTACCGAACTACATTGGTAACTATTAATAACAACCGGTTATTCTGACTAATGTCCCTTAAATAATCACATTAATTAGAAGATATGGTTATTATTAATAATCGCTGCCTATTATAAATAATAAAAGGATTTATTACTTTAACCGTAACATATGTGTGTGCTTGTGTGTGTGTGTACAACTGCATCTAAGTTATTCTCTAGATATCACGTGGAATGGCTTAGATCTCGATCTTATTGTTTGATGATCAGCCTCTCACATTAATTACATATTCTGTCGCAAACTGACGAATGTAATCAACCAGTATTAGTTAATTAAATCAGTGTAATACACAACATGTCATTAACGCCATAAGACTCCCCTTCTCTAAATTATTTTTTTTTTTTTAATTATTATTATTGTATGTTGGTTCTACGTTCCCAAGAGAAAGTGTCACATTATATAGATGCGAGGAAGCCGGAAGGACTTGTTTTTTTTTTTTTACTATTTTAAAACAAACAAAAAGCTATTTAACCTTTCTTATTTAAAACTACTCAAAATAATTTTAGGAATTTAATTTTTGGTTAGTATCTAATATATTTAACGTTATATTGATAGACAAGCATTTTTCATATGACATTATTTTTTAAATTATAGCAGTGAACTGAATATCACAAATTCTGCAGCATATGCTCTTTGATTTGATTAAAAATACATTAATCTAAAAATAAATACGGTTAAAAACATAAAAATTCAAGAAAGAGAGAAAAAAAAGTGTTCAAACAAACTAAAAATACTTAATTCGCTTTTGTTGTTTTCAAGACACTTTTGTTAGTTTCCGGTAAACTGTTTGCACATGAAATCGTAGAGTGCTAAATTTAGTATAAATCTCAATATTTACAGAATGTTTGTATCTAATGGTAAATATTTGCAGATCAGTTCACGACAAAGCTTACGTTATCTAAATGCAGTTGCGAAACGTCGATTTCATGAAAGTTATTTTATCACCTAAAAGAAGTGACACAATTAAAAATATGCTATGTATTGCCGTTGTTTATTAAAAGAATTTGTATTTATTACAATATTGAAAAAAAAAAAGTCTATATATACAAAAAAGTGATAAAAATAAAGTTCAGTAAAGTGATAAAACATTAAATAAATATGGGGGAACTTTACTGCGTAATGAAAAGAACGGGCACAAATTAATTTAATGAATAAAAAATAAATTAAATCAAAAGTTGTTTTACAAAAATTTTAAATCTAAATTACCAAATTTTCCGAATTTCGGAAAAACTTATTATATTTTGTAGATTTTCTTTATAAATTTTTAAGCAGTTTTCTAAGGTTAATCAGGGTGAAGATCAATTTCTATAAAATAAATTCCAGTATCCAAAATTCTGAACGGTTGGCAGCTATGTAAACATTCGAAGAAAAGTCTTCCGATTAGAGGTCTGCGCGAGTCCAGGCTACAGGCTCAAACCAGCCCTTAGATTTTCAATTTTCTCCATTTGGATTCAAGCTGAGCCACATCTAGTTTGGTTTATATTTTGTTCGGGACTAGCCAGATTGGAATTTTTTTTTTTTTTTTTTCGCTTTCTTCATGAATAAGCTAAGAAGGTAAATGAAAAAGAAAAAAAAAAGTTATTATTATTATTATTTAAACTTTACACAACTTTATAAGTTGGGATTTCACACAAAATTTTGTTTTGCTAAAACATGTTATAACTTCGACTTGTTTTTCTGTTCTTCTAACTGTCTTTCTGTTCGCAATCTAATTTCCATAAATATTCGTAGCATGTCTCTTACGTATACAGGGTGGTCCGAAAAACATGATAGAAAGTATTTTAAGTTTCTGATTTCAAATGTATTGATGCAAATATAATTCTTCCATCTTATAATAGCACATACAGTGACATTTCAGTTGAATGCTTAATTACCGGAAATAAAGAATAAGCAATATAGAATCACAAACCTTTTAAGATCGATTATATATCGTAGGAAAATTTTATGAGAATAACCGATGTAATGTCCCCGTTCGACGGGCATGTCGTTCAGAGTTCAAAAAGAAAAGGACGCTTAGTGAAGAGATGATCGCGCAGTAAGTAATAGCACTCTAAAGTCGCAGTGATTTTTAAGCCATCAGATGACTGATGTAATGGTCCTAATCTCCCACTGATTTCCATTGTTTACAGGTTGATGGACAGATATGAATCTACAGGGAGGGTTTAGGATGCAAAAAAAAAAAAAAAAAAAAAAAGGCGTCGGGACGAAAATCAGAAGTTGTTACTGACGACATCAGGGAGCCTGCACGCGCATACTTTGAGGATCAGCCAACCACTTCCACTCGACAGGCGCCCCAACAA
This sequence comes from Salticus scenicus, assembly GCA_963930645.1. Classification (NCBI taxonomy): domain Eukaryota; kingdom Metazoa; phylum Arthropoda; class Arachnida; order Araneae; family Salticidae; genus Salticus; species Salticus scenicus. The sequence continues at coordinate 77,816,067 of OZ005662.1, read as the reverse complement.
TTAAGCATATCCAAAACATCATTACAAAGGCTAATGAAAGCAGTAGGATTGTGTCCATACAAGATCCAAATGTGACAGCCGCTAAAGGGGGGAGGGGATACTGTGCAACGGAAAGACTTCGCAAACCACATAATCGAGGAACTTATAAAAGGTTCCATCAGTGAATACAAGATCTGGTTCAGTGATAAGACCCAGTTTCAGTTGAATGGTTTCGTGAACAAACAAAACTGGCGCCACTGAGGTACGGAAAATCCTCATCTCAGCGCCATCTCTTCACTGTATCCACAAAGGGTCATGGCGTGGTGTGCCATATCGTAGAAGTAGATAATTGGTCCGATATTTATTGATGGTGTGGTCACAGGAGTGAAGTATCGAGAGTTGCTAGAGCGTCACTTTGGCCCTGATGCGGGCCATCTCAACAGGACACGCCGGTACTGGTTCAAGCCAGATGGGGCTCGTCCCCAAAAAACTTCTGACGTCTTCACGGGGCTTGAAACGACGTTTGGTGAGCGTTTGATTGCATTGGATGCAGAGAAATTCACGGGGCACGGGATAGAGTTGACCCCATACAGTCCGGACCCAAATCCGTGCGACTTATTCCTATGGGGTTACATCAAGGTTAGAATCTATAGGAATAGCCCGGATTCACCGGAGGACCTAAAATTGGCTATCAGAAGTGAGAATGATGCACTTGATTACGACACACTCCAGCGCATTATGACAGAGGTTCGGAACTGGCTTTATAATACTACAGTCGCGGACGGTAGACATTTTAAGCATCTTGTATATTAAATGTCATTCATATCTTTATTCAATAAAATATGTTTCATGTTCTTTTTTCCACAATAATCGCTTACTTTCTATCATGTTTTTCGGACCACCCTGTATACGGGTGATTATAATTAAAGTTACGAATCCAAAACGCTATAATTTTAAAAGTAACGGTCAAAATGACTTGATATTTTACCAGAACAATCGTGAGGCAATGGAATTTTGTTTGGCGAAAGAAAAAAGTATTTATAAAATGTACCTATAGATGGCGCTTCTAAGCTAATCTCAAAAGAAATGCCTAAATAGATTCATTAAGTCAGGAATGTTGTTAGCAGTAGAATATAATAGCAGGAAACAATTGCAGGAAACAACTATACTTTAAGGATTTACGACAACCTTTTTTTAGCAAAAAGACAAGAATACGTGTTTACAGCGAAAACAGTGATAATGGCCAGAGAAAAAGAGAAGCTTCATGAAACAAACATCTTACAGATGATTAACGGAACATTTTGGAACATTTTGGAAAATTTCATTGTCTAACAATTGCTCTGGTAAAATATCAAGTTATTCTCAACAATAGTTTTAAAATTATAGCGTTTTGAAATCATAACTTTAATTACACAGGTCGAGATGTAAAATTTTGATTTTATGTTTTTGCTGATCTTTATGTTTTTTGGTGTGCTGAAACCGAAAAAGAAGCCAGTTTTTCTCTATCACGTATAGATTTTTGCCAATACAGGGTGCCTGCCTATACAATTTCTTCCATTACTCTTCCAGCAATATAATTATATAGTAAGTTTTACAGTATGTTTCCATGATTAATTAATAATAGATGCCTCCTATTGATGTAATTGTGAAGCACTAGTGCGAGTTAAAAAAACTATATCAACCAACCAACCAACCAACCGATTATTATGATGGTATATGTAAGAATTCGTGTAGGTAAACACCCTGTATTGACAAAAATCTATTCGTGATAGAGAAAAATGGGCTGCATTTTCGGTTTCAGCATATCAAAAAACATAAAGATCAGCTGAAATCATCAAATCAAATGTTGTCAACTTCAGTTTTGTCGATCTGTGTTATAATAGAGAATTTGCACGTTTTCTGATTTTATTCTTATATAATAGAATAGGAAAAGGTAAGAAAATAAATACAAACATTTTCTTTATTTGATATCTAATTACTGATTTATAACAATTTTAACATCGCACTATTTACTCTATCGAGAAAACGCAGTATAATACATCGTGACGTCACTATTTATGACAACAAACGGGAGTAATCGTTGTTTACATTCGATTTTGTGCTTTGCTTTTCTTCTTGAATCAGTGAAATAGGTTTTGTATTTTATAATAATGACGGATATTAAAAAATCCTAGTATAAATATTGTATTGTACCACTCTGCACTAATACAACGACTAAATGCTTCTCAAAAGCTATTCTGCGTTCCACAGGATCCTATTAAACGAAAACATTGGACAACCGCCATGAAAAGAAAGCAATTGGAAATAATGATAATGAAAAATGATGATAATGGTATTAAATGATTATAAGATGAAAAAGAAATGCTCAGAAATCACATAAATGATTGATAATTACGAAAGTTAAAACGAATTGCTGCTTGCTAACTAGGCTAACAAAATGTAAACATTGAAGCATCATAAAGTGTGACGTCAGACAGCGTTTTGAAGTCACGTGATTTTTGGTTAATTTTAAAGTTATTTTTGAAATTAATGTGACTTTTTTTGCATTTTTAATAAACTTTTTGAAATTTATGAGCCTAAAGTTATCATAAAAATAGGATTTTGATCAAATCCCCCATGTGTGCAAATTGTCCATTACCCTGTATATCATTAGAGGTTACAATAGCATGTTTTCTACTCAAAATGGTAATCAAGGCTTTATTAGTTCGTGCACATGCACATTAAAAATATTCAGGTATTTATAGTCTATAAGGTGTTCCTATAATATTTATTGTTCATGATCCACATGAGGAATATTTTTAAGCATGTTTTAACTACTTTAGAGGACATTCACTTTATTTAATCAAATTAGCATGCATCTTTCATATGCTCGAAAGCATATTTTGCATTGAAAATAGAAATATTTGATTTAAATTCGTTTAAAATGTCACACAAAAGGATTTGGATGCATTACGGTATAAATGGAAGTGGCTGAAAATGACTTAGGAATTAGGTATTTTTTAACACTTTCCACCATCGTTTAAAAAGTACTTACGTTTTCAGTTTGCTTCTCTGTCTATGTGCACGTCTGTCCGTCCACTATCTGACATTAATTTCGTAAATATGAATCGATGGTAAATATATGTATATATAAGTTTTAATAATTTAAGTAACCCACGTGCACTTCTGAAATTAAGATAACACTTAAGTTATTCTATTGGAAATTATGTAAGCTCTATACGTCAATTATAAATATTTTACTGTTAAAATTATTAAAGCAGGTAAAATATCATAAATATGTATTATACTGTTAAAGTAGTGATCAAGCATTTATGATAATATTTTTCACCTTATGCTTTTAAAATCGTATGCAGCTGCATTTAAATTTATATTTGCTTCGGAAATTACAAATAAATTACATGAAATACTTTTTTTACTTTTAGTTATAGAAATTTATTGTGAAGATTTTTTTTTTTTTTTTTTTTTTTAAGCTGTATACTATTTTTTTGTTTTCAAATATATTGATCGTTAATGGATCGCTATTTATATACATTTAACTATGTCTAAGTGGTCTGTAATTTTATTTATCGACATTCTATTGCTTGAAAATATAAAACCTCTGAAAATAACGTTAATAAAAATTTCTTACAGAAAAATGTATGCTATAGGTTTTATTTTATTTTATTTATATAATTCTTTTTAATTTAATTAATTAATTTATTTTTTGCATATTTATTTATTTATATTTATTATTATTATTATTATTATTATTATTATTATTATTATTATTATTATTATTTATTAAAATTTATTATTTTTTTATCGAAATGGACCAGACATTGCAAAATAAGGCTTTATTTTATTTTTTTTATTTATTCCATTTTTACTTTCTCTTACCCATAAGACAGAGAAATTATTATTTTAGGGTCAAAATTTCTAACGTGAGTTTTTGTTACATTTACATGTTTTGATGCCCCCTGAATCCGAAAATCATGTTTTTAGAAGTTGGTATGTGTGTGTGTCTGTCTGTCTGTTATCAGCATATCTCAAGAACAAATAGTAGCAGAAACTTCAAACTTGGTATTCTAAATGTGACTGATATTGCAATGCTACACTAAGCTTTTCGTTGAGATGAAGCAAATTATTCGTATATAGGGACACCCAAGAGAATTCAAATATATTACATCTATGGGGGAAATTGTAGGTAAGTAGTGTTTAACATAAAGAGACTGCACCAAACAAAATGAAACGAATGTATATTTTTTATATGCGTAAACACATGTCTCGTGTAGAATATGGTAGGGAAATCCTTCACTGTTCATTTACAGGTCTACACAAAAGAACTAGATTATAGTGCGATAATAGCTGAAAATTAATGGAAGTATATTTCAGCTTATGCCGTGTATTATTACTATAGAATTATATTTAGGTGCACCACGTTGTCTGTACATAATCTTCAAATGATATACAGGGCTTCAAATGTTTAAGCGATAATCTTTTTTATTGTTAGTGGAAGTGCTTTACTATAATATTTACCATATCTAGGAAAGCTGCTCAAGAATGGAAATGAATTCCTCATCGACACATGGAAAATTATGTATGCTTTTATGTTATATATTCATTGTTTGTTTTTTCTTTATTTACACGTTTTGAGAGTTCATGATTATCGAAGTCAAGTTTTTTAACGTTTGATCTTTGTCTGTGTGTCTTAGAGTAACTTAAAAATGAATAATTTTAGGAGATCCAAATGTTGTATTTTGAAGTTATTATATATTTGGTCAAGGTTGTTGCATGTGAAAGTTGTCTGTATAATTTTAAGTGAAATTTTAATTATAATAACAGGTTAAATTCTATATAAATATAGATGCAGTAATTAAAAGAGGCGGAGGGTTGAGGGGGCGGTACCGCCCTTCACACAGAACTAATTACCATATGAAACTCTTCCGAAGCCTAATTTGAATTTTTTTCAACATAGGTTTACATAACAGTACTCTATTTCTTACCTATTAATCTCCAACCTGTATTAAATTTCAGGGTTAGAGAAAGTCGTGTGAGTGACATACCAGGTTATTTAAATCGAAAAGGACCAGCCATTGCAAAGCAGATGGAAAGGTCAAAACGGACCAGTATTGCATAGGTGACCGCGTGGGACGGGCTTGCTCTGGTCTTCAAAAATTCGGTTCTTGCATACCATCACTATAATGAAATGTTTTCCTAAGGAGTTATATTAATACAACAAATCTGAACTAAAATGTTGAAACCAGACGTAATTAGATGAAGGAAGCTCTGAAAAATACAAAGCCTTAAACATTTGCCTAAAAATTATAGTTCGCTAAATATTAAGCTCATCGTCAAACTTTTTTCGAGATACGGCGCTGATGGCTATCCTGATAATATTCGCGTAATGATGACTAGCATTATAAATTTGTAGCGTTGATCATACGTTCAATGTCATTACACATCGAAATGTTTTATTGTAATAATACATTGAAATACAAGGATATTCAAGAGAAATGTGGAATTTAAGAAGAAAACATTTGTATTACGTAGCACGAAATTCCAGGTATTGCAGCATGCTATATTTTAAAAGTCTTCTTTTTAATAATAATATTCGCTTTATTTAATCCCTAAAACTTAATAAAGAAAATATAATCTTTTATGAAGAAATATTGTTTATTAAAATTTGTTATATATAAAATGTAGTAATGAGATTTCTTCTAAAACTTACAATTTCTCCAGCATTAAGCTCATCGTCATTAACTCAACATCATTAAGCTGCCTCAATGAGAAATGCTGTCATAATACAATCATATTGAGCACACTTGTTGTCATCTTAAGGCATCAATAACGCTACATGCAATACAGCCAAAAACAATTGACAATTTTTAGTACATGATCTATGGAATGAATTCTTGTTCTAAATCTTCTAAATCACTCTCATTCTAAATTTCATTTTTAGGTATTATAAATATTTTCCTAAATTATCATTTGCTTTCAGTATATTAGTGCATCAAACAATAAATCAGAATTTAAAACATTGATGTATATACTATTTAATTTTGTGAAATAATTCAACAAAACATATTAAGTGTAAAATATATTGAATCAAAAAGATTTTACAAATACTCCTTACTAAAATAATAATAATTAAAAAAAAAAAAAAAAAAAAAAAAAAAAATGCATATAGCATAGTTAAAAAATAATAATAAATAAATAATGTGATCTGATTTTTCTGTATTCATAAATTGCGCTATTATTTCTTTCACATTCAAATAAAATAAATAAATAAATGATTACTACTTTTCAAAAATTTTCAGATTTAAATTGCGATAATAAACAGCCTATCGTTATGTAAATATTTTTTACATGAATTTGTATGTTCATTTTATTATAAATCTCAATATGTATAACATAGTAAACAGGGAAGCTAAATATTTGAAGAGACTTCGACATTAAAGTTTACATATTTTAACAGAAATATTAAAACGCTATCTCTGAAAAAAGATATTCTGTTATTCACCTTTTTAATTTTAAATATTGTGACGATAGGTATATATATAATATATATTGACTTTGATTAACATTTTATTAGAAAAAATTTTTCATTTATAAGTCAAATTATTTTACTACTTGTTGATAATTTTAAATTTAAATTTATATTCTAATTAGGAAATAAAAAAGTTAAAGATACATATTTGTCTATTGATGTAGAGGGTAATAAGTTTAAATTTAACGCGAAGAGCTTTCCGGAAATTATTTTCAAAAGGTTTCGCTTTTTTTTTTTTTTTTTTTATGTTTAAATATTGTGATTATGCAACATAAAATCATCGGAAAATAACGTATATAATTTTATTGTTATTTTTATTACTTTAATAACGTATGATAACGTTTGAGAGACATAAATTAGATGACTTTAATATATATATATATGTAATATACAGCTAAAATTTCCTCTCTACATTTAAAAATATACAGTTTCTAAAATAAAATTTTCTCTACTGATTTCAATAATAGTCATAATAATAATAATAATAATAATATAATATAGAAGCATTACAGTTTAGAATAATGCCTAAATTTATTTAATAGTTTAAAATTATTACTGATAGGATAATTAAGTACTATATAAAAAATAATTAAATATAAATTACAAAATTTTATACCGTTAAAAAGTTCCAATTTTTAGACCAAGTATAAATTCTATATATATTTATAGTTAATTAAGAGACGTTTATGTGATTTATAGCGTAGCTTTTCAGAATTATTTTATTGAAATCTGACACCCATATGAAACAATGGAGTTTATTCATGATATCTTCTTTGTACCAATTGTGCTGGTTTACTTTTTAGAAATGATTACACCGGAACAATATAACTGATTATGCCAAAATTAATATAACTGATAATACCGGAAAAATTACTTAGAAATTTCGAATATGGTTTCGAATCCATTAAAAAATTAATAATTTACCAAAAATATTTGTTTAAGTGTTCGTAATGCTATACTCAAACTTTCTTTTAATTTTCTTTTCACTGTTTTATTTACGTTATCTTTAATTTTTTATGTAGTTTTAAGTGTCTTCTTCACTTTCGATTGTCCTTTTTCTGTTTGAGCTCAGAATTCTCTTTCTTGTTTTTCAGTCCCGGCCTGTCCCCCCCTTTTTTTTGTGTGTGTGTGTGTCTGTGTGTAAGCTATCACGATCACAATCCAACTCTGCTACCAACATCTGGTACGCTGAGGTGTGGGGTCACCATTGCATGCTTGCCAACCATCTCATTATGAAGCGTAGTACTTTTAATCACCGCCTTTTTTTGTACACCAGTAATTTTTTAGAGTAATTTCATTCTTATTTAATCGTAACACTATTTGGAGAGAATTGCTCTAAATATAAAGTGGTGTGGGAAAAGGGGCGTATTTTCAAGGGGCGTTAACAAGTCTACGCTTATTAATGAGATGGTTGGCAGCCCTGCCATTGTACCTCAAGAACTCAGGACTCAGCCATCCCATTCGAAGTACTTGGTAAAATTTAAAAAAGTTTTTATATTTCGGTTTTCTGTATCTATATAGGCCCACCAGTGACCAAGCGTTTCTGCGCTCAAAGATGGTAGACGTGAGGTGCCGAGTTAGATCCAAGGTCGCACTCGTTGGCCTAGCCATTCGGAGTTTTCCGTGGTTTTCTCCGAAACTTGCGTAAATACGGGTTAGGACACCTTATACCCCCACAGAGGGAACCCCCTTAGACCTAGGACCCTAGAGCAGTTAATCGGCCTTATTTCCCACAACCAACCAACCAACCAACTGTATCTATATAACTTATTTGTTTATAACTTGTAAATTTTCCACATTGTATTTTTTTGTTTTGTACCACTGCGCGTATGATACCTGTGAATGCATTGGGTTAATCTGAAAATAATTTCGTTTTTCCTTTGAAAATGAAAGACGTTTTTATAATATTCTATAAATATTTTATTGAATTATATTTTCTCCATTTTGGTCGGTTTCTTAGCGATCTCAAGAGTTGTTATATGTCAGTTTTCATAAATCAATATTTTTTCTTCATTAGCATAAACTGGTTTTCCAAAACTTAATGCATCTTCAACGTCAAAATTGCCGGAACAAAATTTGGTAAACCAGTTTTGACACTGGCGTCATTAAATAAATTTTCTGTATACACATCGTATACTTTTTTCCTTGTTTGACCAGTATTTTTGCATTTTTGATAGCAAAAACAAAATATGCCGAAAATGTCGCTTCCGATTTTTACTTTCTTCTATCTTCAATAGAAGAAAGTATTGGATTCGTAAAAATTTTCGATTTCGGGTTTTTGATGGATTTACACGTTTTGAGAGCTGTAGAACACGATTTTACCATTTTTATAAAATGTCTGTCTGTCTGTCTGTCTGTCTGTGTGTGTGTGTGAGACAAAATTTTGTGGCAACTGTATCTCTGGAACTACTGCACAGAATTTCATACAAATTGGTATGTAGTTGCACCTTGACATAAATTAGTGCCTATCAACTTTTGGTAAAAATCGTCTTACAGGTTGCGTTGCCATCCCGCTTTTTCTAAATTTTTAACAGGGCAATATAGGGCAAAAATTTTCAAGATGGGTATCTTTCGAAAGGTCTCGTCAGTACCTTTAAAACGAATGGTTGAACTATAAATCTGTGATAATTTAAAACAAAGTTATCGATTTTTTTTACTTTTTACGAAAAAAAACTTAGAATTTTTTTTTTCCTCTCCCCTTAATTTTATCAAACTCCCACGGTTTCCGTGTTCTGACAAACTTAAACTAATTTTTGCTTTATCCCCTAATTTTGTCAAAGACCCACGGTTTCCATGTTTTGACAAACTTTGACAAAATTTTGGGTAAAATGTGAAAATTATTCTAAGTTTGTCAAAACACGGAAACCGTTAGACTTTGACAAAATGGGGGAAAAATGCAAAAATTTGTTTAAGTTTGTCAGAACACGGAAACCGTGGGAGTTTGATAGAATTAAGAGGAGAGGGAAAAAAAAAAGTGGGACTTTGACAAAATTTTGGGTAAAATGTGAAAATTTTTTAAAGTCCCACTTTTTTTTTTTTTTTTTTTTTTTCCTCTCCCCTTAATTCTATCAAACTCCCACGGTTTCCGTGTTCTGACAAACTTAAACTAATTTTTGCTTTTTTCCCCTAATTTTGTCAAAGTCCTACGGTTTCCGTGTTCTGACAAACTTAGAATAATTTTCACATTTTACCCAAAATTATGTCAAAGTCCCACTTTTTTTTTTTTTTTTAATTATTGTTACTGAGTGAATTTGTATAGGAAAAGATAGAAGAAAGTCATGTGGTGGCCACAACATACTAGTTTTTATTTGATAGGGCACCAATCAAAACCTATTGAGCTGAATAAAACGATTTTTTTTTTTTTTTTTTTTTTTACAACCAAGCCTTGCTATATCAGTTGTCACAATGTATAATGGTAATGCAGCTTAATTGTGAAGACGCTGTGAAAAAAATACATATAAGTCCTCTGCTGAGAAAAACGAAATTACTTTCCAAACAACCCAATATGTACTTAAAATGCCAGGCTTTTTCTTTCGAGAGTAAATTATGCATACTAATATATATAATTTTGTTCTTAAATGAAAGAGTGTTGTCTACAAATGTGGCAAATTTATATTTTGGGTTGGTTGTAGGATTTAAGGCCGATTGACTCCTGATGTGTCCTAGGCCTAGGGGGGAATGCCCTCCGTGGGGGTCTTTCTAAGGGGTCCTAGCCCGTATTTACGCGAGTTTCGGAGGAAACCACGGAAAACTCCGAACGGCTAGGTCGATGAGCGCGACCTGGGTTCGAACCCGGCACCTCCCATCTACCAGCTTTGAGCGCAGAACCGCTCGGCCGCTGGTGGGCCTTTATATTTTGGGATCTCGATTGTTGTTAATTAGCAGTAGTTAACAATCAAAAAACTGATTTAATAAAAAAAATATTGCCGTTATATTTTTATTTCATATTTTCGGGAAACCTGTTGAAAATGAGATCATGGTCTGTATAGGTTGATGTTTTAGACAGTTCGTGAGGGAAAAATATTATGGTTTACTTTATTTTGATCATAACATTTTAAAACTTAATAATAACAGTAGACTTGGCGTTGGAATATTAAAACCCGAATAAACTACTACGTCAGAAACGCCAAACAAAATTATTTGAGATACATACAGCTGTTTCGGTAGCCTTAAGCGTACCGTCTTCAGTGCAAAAAGAATTCCGAATCTGGAGAAGTGCTCGTATATATAGGAAAGGGACCGAATTTAGTTCAACCAATTGGATTACGGAAAAGGTGGGGAGTGTGTCCAATAGGAATTTAGGAATGAGTATTTGTCTGATTGTTGGAAATTTTACATTTTCTTAATTTTTCTACTGTTTACATAGCTACATATTCCTAAATCCTATTGGCCACACTCCCCACCTTTTCCGTTATCCTATTGGTTGAAATAAATTCGGTCCCTCTCCTATATATGCGAGCACTTCTCCAGATTCAGAATTCTTTTTGCACTGAAGACGGTACGCTTAAGGCTACCGAAACAGCTGTATGGATCTCAAATAATTTTCTTTGGTGTTTCTGACGTAGTAGTTCATTCGGGTTTTAATTTTAAAACTTTGTTTTAATGACACCTAGGATGGATCAAGGCTCGAAAAAAGAAAAAAGAAAACAATCCTAATTAGTGAAAATATGAACATACCTTAATGGACACCTATTTTCTAAAATTAAAAATATCGATTTAAAAGAGAAGAATTACAGTTAATCGATTACATCTTCTTTTACAACAGTATTTGACACTTCTAACACAAGAGATTTCAAAAATTTATGGTATGACGTCTGTAACTATGACGTTTAATCTTAATTATCAGATACAAAACAAAAGACTGTCTATTTTCTCTTGGAAAATTAATTACTTTTCAGTAAACAAGAAGCAATGTTATTTATTACTTTAATGCTTTGATGAATATGCTAAGAGACTTTGTACACTGCTTTGTATATATATATCTCACATATTCACTAATTAGAAAATTTGACATTTTTTCTGATTTTTTTTTTTTTTTTTTTTTTTTTTTTAATCTTTTTTTAAGATTATGTTGTGCGAATTTATTTTTTTCCATCATTATATTTTTTTCATGTTTATAGTTTTTAATATTAATATTTATTGTATTTAGCAATATATATATTAAAAATTCCATTTAATTTCTTCTGTACATGCTTAAGAATTTTCTTTTTATTTAAAGTAGCTTTATTATTACTTTCTGAACATACATTATATGAGGAAAATATTTTAATCATAAAAAAATCCGACCGAGAGATTTTGTTGTACCTATTCGTTTTGAGGTCGCATGACTACATTTCTATTATTTTCCCGATGATATATGAATGTGTGTATGTTTAAGTATATGTGCGTAAGTGAACACTATAACGTCGAATGACGTTACAATCGACGTTGTCGATAACGTCGAATGACGTTATCGTGTCTGACATTATCATGTCTGAGTGACGTTATCGTGTTTGATCGATTGAAATGAAAGTTCTGAGGTATGTTATAGGCCATCGCGGCACGAAATGTATAATTTTTCAAAAATATAGCATTTATAGTTTTTTTTTTTTTTTTGACAGAGACACAAAGAAAAATTCTTTACCATTAAGGTCCATGGACTCAAATTATTCAAGTGCGACAACGTCTAAACCCCTTAATTTATTGAGTTGTAAATTTGTAGGTTTCTGTTATAGGTCAGCGTTGCACGATTATTGTTAACTTTACATGAGAGCAGGGTTTGTAATTCTTTTACAGCTGAACAAAGAATATGTTTTCATCATTTTGACCAATAGACTCAAATTATTTGAAATGGGATAGCGTCGAAACTTCATATTTTTTACAGATATAAATTTGCAGGCATGTTATACATGAACATTGCCAGGTCTCGTGAAATAGGCATGTCTGATCGCCACATAGGCGACCAATTTATTCTAACTGGTGACTATGATTTCAACTTTAAGGAAATTCAACAGTTTTTTCTTTTCTTTATATATATATACTAGAGCGCTTTGCCCACTTCACTGGTCACTATATTTAAATGAATAAAAAAGAAAAAGAAAATAATAATATTTCAAAAGTAGTCTGACGTCTTTACGATGAAAATATCTCTCAAAATTGAAATTTTGCCCTATACTGCCATGTTAAGAAATTCGTAAATTTCCCATAACTGGCGAAATTTTCAGAGTAGCATATTTATAGTTACTGATGTTCCTTCCGGCATCAAAACTGATATTTTAAAACTGGTCTGACATATTTACAGTAAAATGTTTCCATTTAATGCACGTTTAAGTGAATTTTTGTCCTATTCTCCCATTTTAAAAAAATCGTAAATTTCTGATAACTTACGAAGTTTTTTAATTCGAATGATGCAAATGAATAGGGTTCTTGCCAGTATCGAAAGTAATATTTTAAAACTGATCTGACCTCTCTGTGATCATTTGTTCGTGAGATATCGTGTAAACAGACTAACAAACTAACGGACTAACACACTAACAGACACCCTACAGACACACACCATACAAATTTTGTCATTTTCGGATTCCTAACACCTGAAAACGTATAAAAAAGTCAAAAACCCGAGGTCGAAAATTTTCACGATTACTTAAGTTCCCCATACCTATAGTATGATTGGGAACTAAAAAGAGGAGACGAAAAAGAATCATCACTTTTATACCGATTTACAAATAGAAATGAAAAATAAAATACATTGAAATTGCTCAAAAATTTAGCTTAGGATCCTCTCTTTGCCTTCGGCGAAGATTTCCCCACCACAACGTCTCGTGTCGTTGTTTCTAGTGCCTGCGACAACGTCTTACCCATGAACTTCAATTTGGAGGCTTACTGGATGGCAGTATGGAAACGAAGAGTATCGAAAAATATCGATGGTAGACTTTTATATTTAAATCGCAACTATACATAAACAACGCTTTACGCACTATACATAGTATTTATCGTCACGTTATTTACTAAATATGTATATTTTTTTATGTTACCTGTGGACCATAATATGACAGCAATTTCACGCCAATATGTCCGGTAATACAATATACTGTGAGCACTATCTAAGCCAAATTTTAGACAACTATTGTTTTTTGTGGTTTCTCATTAAACATATTTTTATTTTTATTTAGTTACTTAAATACTAAGTCGAATTAATCAAATGTTTGTGCCCGACAGCTTGCAAGTGCAGTCACATATCGCAGTTCATTCATTTGTATGTTAAATTAGCATTGTGATTGATTTATAAAATAAATAAATAAACTCATGGTATACAATTGTGTTTTATCTTTTCCTTGGTGGCTTTTGAATTTTTGTCGCCATATTGGCGAATTATTGTATATATATATATATATATATATATATGTATGTACAGTCGGTAACAAAAGTGTCCGAACGCTAGCAAAAATTCCTATGTAAAAAAAGTACACTTAATACTGTTTTGTTAAATAAATCCTTGTTGAATCCTGTTCTTAGTCAGTCTAAGAACAGGAGTCGACAAGGATTTATTTAGAAAAACTGTATTAAGAGTACTTTTTTTATATAGGAATTTTTGCTAGTGTTCGGACACTTTTGTTACCGACTGTATATATATTTGTATAAAAAGGGGAGAAATTTTTCAGTACCTATTCTGCTAATACTTTTATTGGTTGTACCTTTTCGTTAATTTATAAGAGTCATTTATATTCTGATTTCGTAGCACTAGTGCGACGTTGCATGTAATACATAATGTTCTTTCGCATCACTTCTCTCCTGGGGGAGAAGTAGCCCCTGAGGGGGTGTAAATTTTCATTATGGGTATATTTCGAAAGAACTCGTCAGTATCTTTAAAACTAATGGTTGAACCGTAGATGTATGATAATTTAAAACAAAGTTGTCGATTTTTTTCGCTTTTAACGAAAAAAAAAAAAAAAAAAAAAAAAAAAAACTTTTCTAATGTTAGCACAAAATTGACTTTCTTTCGGCATTTAGGCTTGTACTTCTATGAGATAAAAGTCGTCTGCCTTCATCATGGAAAAAAACTTTTAATAAAGATTAATTCAATTAATAATTTGTACCGCCTAATTTGTGCAAAATTATATAGACGAAAGTCTTGTGGTGGTCACAATATACAAGATGAAATTATTTTAGGAATTTTAAAAACAATTATATATATAATTTACGCTAAATGGTTCAACAAAAGGAGTTATTAGTAATAAAGTTGATAGTATAAACTAACCAAAGCTAACTTTCTTTTAATACAAATAGTTTTGTGTTAAAAACTTGTAATGTGTAATGCATTATAAAATAATCTGGCGTGTCACTCACACGACTTTCTCTTATCCTGAAATTTAATACTATAAATACAGGTTGGAGATTAAGAGGTAAGATAACGATGTTATGTAAACCTATGTTAAACAATTAAAATTGGGCTTCGGGGGAGATTTATATGATAATTAGTTCTGTGTGAGGGGGCAACCACGCCTCTCAACCAGCCGTTTCATTAATGCACCTACATTTATACAGAATTTAATTCCGTTATTAAAAAATAATTCTGTTTTGAAAAATAATTTATTAAAATTATTATTTAAAACAATTATCTTTTATGATAATGCAGACGATTTTTATATTAGAGAAGTAGTATAACACCAAATATCCAAAAAAAGTCCATTTTATTCTCAATATTCTAAAAAAAAAAAAAAAAAAAAAATCGATACCTTTATTTTAAATTATCGCAGGTCGATGCTTCAACCATTCGTTTTAAAGGTATTGGCGAGCTCTTTTGAAAGTTACCCATCATGAAAATTTACTCCCCTCGAGGGGGGACTTCCCCCCCTCCCAGGAGGAGAGGCGAGTCTCCTGCATACACAATTTTTTTTCCCTGTTGACTATCTCTATTACAAAAATATATTTTCGTTTCATTTGGTTTAGTGCAGTCTATAGATATTAAACTCTACTTACCTGCAATTTCCCCCATAGACGTAATGTATTTGAATACTTTTGAGTGTCCCTGTACACGAACCATTTGCTTGATCTCCACGAAAAGTTTAGTGTAGCATCCTTATATAATACACATTTAGAATACCAAGTTTGAATTTTCTGCCATAATTTGTGTTTGATATATGCTGATAACAGACAGACACGCGCACAGACACACAGACATACACATAGACCATTTGCTAAAAACATGATTTTCGTATTCAGGGGACCTCAGAACATGTAAATATAACAAAAACTCGCGTTCTAAAATTTGACCCAAAATCAATACTTTCTTTACCTTATGGGTAAGAGAAAGTAAAAATATAAGCTCTCTCTCTTAATTCTACACTGCTGAAACATATTTATATGTAGGTCTAAATTTTATTCATTTTTCCCCCGTGACAAGTTAAAAGTTAAGTTTTTAATGATGTCATGTTTTAATTTTAATTAAAGAAAACAGATATCATATTCATAATTATACTAATTCAATTCAATATATTATTTCGAAGTTAGTGTTTAGGCATATATGTTCCCATAATGTACAATGACATGAATTATATTATTGCACATTAGGCAGAAATATATTTGCCAAATGGAAATATAAATTACTCATTTGCAGATTGAATTATTGTCAGTTCGCATATAATCAACAGTTGCTAACAATAGTGGAACATAATTTGAATATTATTAGTCTAAGTTTGTGAAATGTGCATAAAGCGAGGGTTGAAATTTGTCAACAGCATAACTTATAATGCATGCTGTATGGTGTATTCATTACAAAATAAGTTATAATATAACCGTACAGAATTTGTTTACATTGTTAAACTTTTGTGATAATATATACGACTCAAATTTAGAAAATATGTATATGTTTAAAGGTTAATACAATTATATTAAACAGGAACTTCTATAAAAATTGAATCTGTATATAAAATATCTAAACTTTGATATTATGCATAAATATGCAGGTATAACGAATAACGAAAGAAAAAAAAAATTTTCACTTTTTTGGTACAGTGCATATTTCTTGGATTACTAGACAAAAGCATTTTAAATAAATATTTGTTTTAGGTGAAGTAAAATAAGGAGTATTTTTTTAATTATTAATTGACTCTAAATAAGAAAATTTAATTAATTAAATTTATACTTTAAATTTAAATTACATACAATTATATCTTTATTTAATATTCCAAAAAAATATATTATAATAAAAGAAGATTTCTGTCTGTCTGTCTATACATCTGTATTTTAAGCCCCACGGAACGTAGAAATATGAAAATTCATATACGGGTGCACGGAAGGAGCTTTCTGGAGGAGACAGTTAAAAATATTTAATTAATTATGGAGATATTAATTAAAACGTCGACACATAAGGACGGCTAATTGACTGCAATTGCATAAAAATAGACATTCTAACAGAATTTAATGCTGGAAAAGGGATACAACATTATAAATATTATTGGTCTGATATAGATATATATTCTTTTCAAATATGGTACCGATAGAAACGGGGGATTTTTCTGAATCGAAGGACGCAACCCCTTTATCGATGTGACAATTAGATTTTTTTTTTCATTAACTAATGAGTAAAATTTTAATGGCAACACCTCATTTCAGTGCAGACTGCACCATAAACACTTGTCGGGTATATGACAAGAAATACTTTTGTCTCTTTAAGAGATACCGTGACGCTGTAATGGATATAAATATTGCAATTTTCAAACTTTTTCAAATTTTATCCAAATTACACAGACATTAGTAATCCTTTAGGACAACACGTGATTAGTCTTCAGTTCAATTTTCATAAAATCGAACAAATAAACAAAAAAGTTGCAATATTATTAAGAATAAAATTGATTTTGACTTCGTGGCGATCATGTGACTGCCAGACGATATAAGAATCATTTTTATTTATTTTTTAGAGTTTTAAATTCATATACGCCGTTGAAATTCCGTACTGAGATATTTTAAAGAGCAGGGAATGGATTACGAATACATTTGAAAGTGCTAACGTATTGCAGAGGGGGAAGTACGAATTTCAAACTGAAACAACATATTTACACTGTCAAAAAAATAAATAAATAAATAAATAAATAAATAAATAAAAAAGTCCTATTTACTGCAGTTTGCTGCCAGAAATTTTCTGTAATTCAGAAAAATTCGTTCTACCAACGTAATTTTCCCGTTGATATAACGTATTTTTCTGAATTACAGAAAGTTTCTGGCAGCAAACCGCAGCAAACAGGACTTTTTTTGACAGTGTAGATCGTTTAAAATTGGTACTATTGGGTTTTTGAACCCAAGGAATGGATCACAAATATTTTCGAATGTCTAAAATTATTAGGAAGGCACTAATTGGGAGGGGGGAGGAGGAGAATTACGGGGAGGGTGTAAAAATGTAAAAAAGAAATAGAGCATTGAAAACTTTTTTTTATTAGTTTTGAAGGAGCGAAGAATCGATTGCGGATACTTTCGAAAATGTAAAATCATTTAATTTATCATGTAAGAAAACACTACATTATATGAAATAATTACCTGACTTGGAGACAAAAGTATTTTGTTAGCTAATTGTTACTATACTTATTCCAGTCTGTACATTATTATGTAGGTTATATTTCTGAAAATGTATGTTTTTTCTTTAGTATATTTGAAATTCCAATTTGATATTATTCTAAAAATTTCTTTTCTTTCTATTGTTACAGGTAATGTCGTAACGGTGAAGTTAAACATGAAGTAGGTAAGAATATTTCTAATCTTCATTTAACGTAATTAACAGTAAGACGTTGTTAATTTAAAAATTATAATCTGTCGTAATTTTTTTTATATATATTAAACTGTTTAACCTACTTTTAAGTACTTTTAGCGTATATATTTATACTATTAAGAACGTATTATTCAGGTTATTAATATATATATATTTTTATTTATATACATTTGTTATACAACATTGTTGTACAGTAATGGAAATTAGATAAGAACACATAAACAGAAATATACATTCTTCTGTTATACTATTTACGTCCTTAAAAATGTCGGGTTATTACAAATGAATCATCAGGTTTTGATACATTACTACGTCCAAACTTGGAAACGTATA
Source organism: Salticus scenicus (assembly GCA_963930645.1). Taxonomy (NCBI): domain Eukaryota; kingdom Metazoa; phylum Arthropoda; class Arachnida; order Araneae; family Salticidae; genus Salticus; species Salticus scenicus. Next base: position 77,797,489 of record OZ005662.1, on the reverse strand, counting down.
TGTTTCATGACAACGCAAATGAGAGGGCGTTAATTACAGTTTCATGCAATGTGCGTGTGGTCACCATGGTTGCTGCGCGAACGTCATGTTCAAAAGGGCGACTGGACAGCAGAAAGCATTTTGTGTACTAGAATTCTCGAAGTGTGAATCGCTCATAACCGTTCAGAGAGCATTTCAGCTGGCATACGAATGCAAACCAGCAACCCAACAAAAGCATTCTGTACTGGTATCGACAGTTCAAAGAAACTGGTTCTTTATGTAAAGACAAAAGTTCCGGCCAATCAAGCGTTACTGAAGAAACAGTGAACAGAGTTAGAGAAAGTTTCATCCGTAGTCCTAAAAAATCAACAATCCGCATACAATATCTATAGTATGGATGTCAATCTTGGATGCTTTCGGTTTATTTTCATGTATAACTCATTGTTGTAACCCAATTATATTACAATTATGTTACGAAATTGTAAATAATTGTGTTTATTTTTGTATAAATTCTTTCAAAGAGGCTTAGTAAGTTGATAAAGTGCTAATTTTGTGCATTTCTAGTCGTTTTAGCGTTGAAATAGCCTTATTTTCCCTTAAAAACGCATTAAAAAGCCCCAGTCATGCAGGTAATGCATTTGGCGCCAAATTTGGCGACTTTTTCCCACCATGGCGAATTTTTTGGCGACCTTGGCGAGAAAATCCTTATATGGGATATACCAAATATGGAAGCTGTAAGTTGATTGGTTGACCACTTTCCAGAGTTTTCTCGAAAAATCTGGGCTCAATGGAACAGCATATAAGGAGCGCTTCCTCGCCAAGGCAGTCAGTTCAGTTCAGATCGCAGCCAGCTTCGCTAGTGCTTGCATTGCTCTTAAGCCTCTTTGAGAGAGACTTGCTTCAAGTGTTATTGCGCTTATACAGTTTGTGCTGTGGATTTGCTATTGACAGCTGTTGTTTAAGCTGTGGTTACTGCTTGAATTGAAGCTGATAATTGGTTTATTGACCTGTATTTTTCTGGAATTTTCTGTGAATAAATTACTGAATATTTCTACGTTTGGCCTTTCATTCTCAGACAACTCACGAACCCCCAAGTACGCAACATTTCTGGTGTCAGAAGCGGGATTGTCTGTGAATGGTGATAACGAGGGCTATGGAGCAAAAGATGAAAAAACTTCTAGAAACCTTAGCTACCCAGATGAATGAAATGAAAGCCGGACAGGAAAAGATGGAAACCGGATTGATAGAGAAAATGGAAACAGGACTGGAAAAGATGGAAACTGGACAAAAAGAGATGAAAGATAGCCTGAGTCAAGAGATGAAAGAAATGAAGATAGCACAAGAGAAAATGGAAACATCGCAAAGAGAGTTGAAAGACACTATGGGTGAAGTACAGGAAGAAATTAAATCTAATCAAGATGAGATGAAGAGAGAGCTTTCAACGGTGAAAGAATCAATCGAGGGTAAATTAACGGTTATGGAAAACAGAATGGATGGAATAGAAGAGAAAGTTATAAAGATAGAAGAAAATTTTGAAGAGAAAGTTATAAAGATAGAAGAAAATTTTGAAGAGAAAGTTTTGAAAGTGGAAAAGAATTTTGAAGAGAGATTTATGAAGATAGAAGAGAATTTTGAGGAGAAATTTAAAGATAACTTTGATCAAGAGCTGAAAGGAAAGGTGTCAGAGATAGAAAGCAAGTTTAAGAGAATGGAGGAAGATCTTGAGAGAAAAATGAGAGAAGAGTGGAGCGCAGAGGTAATAGGGAATGAACTGCAGAGCAAGATTCGGAATCTCGAAGAAAAGTTAGAATCTAAGCCCCAGGAAACTGAAAAGAAAGAGAGAAGAAACCAGAATCACGAATTTATTAAGCTATCTACCTACGACGGCAGTTCCTCGTGGCATGTATACAAAACGCAGTTTTCCATCGTAGCTGAAGCTAACGGCTGGGACTCTGTTGCAAAGACGGCTCATCTGGTAGGGTCGTTGCGGGGCGACGCCGCAGATATTCTGGAGACCCTTTCGAAGGAACAGCGATATGACTTCGAAGCTGTAACCAGAGCACTAGAGCTACGTTTTGGAGCGAAATGGTCCAAAGAATATAGTCGACTCCAGCTAAGGTCCCGTCGTCAGAGACCAGGGGAAAGCTTACAAGAACTGGCATCAAACATCCAGAGGCTTTCACATTTGGCTTTCTCAGACTGTCATCCTGAAACACGTAATGATCTGGCTCTAGAATATTTCATTGATGCTGTCGGAGATCCAGATATTCAACAAGCCCTCAGACTCTCCGGCGTGAAGGATGTGGAGTCAGCCTTGGTGTATGCCTTAAAGCACGAGACAGCCCAACAAGCCTCCTATAAACATCGCCAGAACAGTACAGCAGACAAAGTGAACGGCTCTCAAGATGATCTTAAAGAGATTCAGGAAATGATTGCAGAAATTAATAGAAGACTACGCATTCTGGAGAGGAAGAAAGAAGGGAAGACTCCAACAACTAAATGCTGGGGCTGTGGAAAAGACGGGCATATCAAACGAAGCTGCCCAGTAAGAACACCTAGAGAAGCAACCAAGAATGTCTCTGAAGTATGCCACCCAGAAGAAGCTCTTCGGGAAAATTCAGATGCATTGTTGCGGAAGCCTCCATCTGAAGATCATAAATACATCTCTAAAGCCGAGGATAAACATCAAAGAATAAAGCCAATTGTTCGCCAAGTTACTGTCGCAACACCATCAGAACCAGATCCCGACCCATGGAGTGACGAAGAATTTAGAAAAGCCCAGATGGAAGATCCTGACGTAAAGCCTATATTACAACTGAAGGAGACGACCAGCAACAGACCTACCTGGCAGGACATTTCTAGATTCAGTCCCATTACGAAAAGTTATTGGGCACTTTGGGACTCTCTTCATATCAGAAACGGCGTATTATACAGAAAGTGGGAATCTGGTGATGGGAAAAGCTTCAGATGGCAGATTTTATTACCAAGATCAAAAATTCCAGCTGTTTTAGAACAACTGCATAGTAGCTCTACCGGAGGCCATTTTGGGGTAATGAAGACTCTGCAGAAAGTTCGGGAACGCTTCTACTGGTGCAAGGCAAAGGAGGATGTGGAGAAATGGTGTAAATCCTGTGATGCTTGTGCGGCACGTAAAGGCCCGCAGAGACGAAGTCGAGGATGACTGCAACGGTATAACGTGGGAGCACCATTTGAACAGATTGCAATCGACATCTTGGGTCCTTTGCCATGGACCTCCAGTGGAAATAAATACATCCTCGTCGTGATGGACTAATTCACCAAGTGGCCTGAGGCATATCCCATTCCCAATCAAGAGGCATGCACAGTCGCCGAAGTCCTAGTGCAGCAATGGGTGTCAAGGTACGGCACGCCCCTACAACTTCATACCGACCAAGGTAGGAACTTTACCTCTGATGTTTTCAAAGGACTGTGTCAACTACTCGGCATAGACAAAACCCGGACAACACCTTTACATCCCCAGTCGGACGGCATGGTCGAGAGGTTCAATCGTACCATCCTGAATAACCTCTCTCTTCTAGTATCAAGGAACCAGCAAGATTGGGAATTGAAGTTGCCATTGTTCCTGCGGGCTTATCGAAGTGCTGTCCATGAAACCACCGGCTACACTCCAGCCCAGATGCTGTTCGGACGTGAACTTCGTCTCCCTTCTGATCTCCTGTTTGGTTGTCCACCCGATGCGCCTTCATCGCCCGAGGAGTACATCCAAGATCTCCAGGCAAGATTTGAGGACGTACACAACTTTGCTCGGGAGCGGATTAACATGGCAACGGAGAAAATGAAGACAAGGTACGATCTAAGGGCTACACAACATGAGTTCCAGGAAGGAGAGAAGGTCTGGTTGTGGAATCCTGTTCGACGCAAAGGACTCTCTCCCAAGTTACAGTGCAACTGGGACGGACCATACACAGTCTTAAAAAGGCTGAATGATGTAGTGGTGCGGATCACTAAAACACCTTCATCAAAACCGAAGGTGGTGCACTATAATAGGCTAGCCAAGTACCACAAGTAACGGTAATATTAAAAATTAAAAATGTAAATACTGGTAAAATTTGCGCATGCGTAATGTAAATATTTGTATATAAATATTTGTACATATTTGTGAATTTTGTAAATATTTGTATATAAATATTTGAACATATTTGTGAATTTTGTAAATATTTCTCACTTGATTTGTATTTATATTTTGTCGTTATATGCAACTTGGTTTTTGTGTTTTAGATTGTGTAAATTTGTTTAGTTTCACCTCTTGACCAAGGGTTGCACTGCCCGGGACGTGCAGTACTTGGGAGGGGGGCAGTGTTACGAAATTGTAAATAATTGTGTTTATTTTTGTATAAATTCTTTCAAAGAGGCTTAGTAAGTTGATAAAGTACTAATTTTGTGCATTTCTAGTCGTTTTAGCGTTGAAATAGCCTTATTTTCCCTTAAAAACGCATTAAAAAGCCCCAGTCATGCAGGTAATGCATTTGGCGCCAAATTTGGCGACTTTTTCCCACCTTGGCGAATTTTTTGGCGACCTTGGCGAGAAAATCCTTATATGGGATATACCAAATATGGAAGCTGTAAGTTGATTGGTTGACCACTTTCTAGAGTTTTCTCGAAAAATCTGGGCTCAATGGAACAGCATATAAGGAGCGCTTCCTCGCCAAGGCAGTCAGTTCAGTTCAGATCGCAGCCAGCTTCGCTAGTGCTTGCATTGCTCTTAAGCCTCTTTGAGAGAGACTTGCTTCAAGTGTTATTGCTTATACAGTTTGTGCTGTGGATTTGCTATTGACAGCTGTTGTTTAAGCTGTGGTTACTGCTTGAATTGAAGCTGATAATTGGTTTATTGACCTGTATTTTTCTGGAATTTTCTGTGAATAAATTACTGAATTTTTCTACGTTTGGCCTTTCATTCTCAGACAACTCACGAACCCCCAAGTACGCAACAATATCTATAGTATGGATGTCAATCTTGGATGCTTTCGGTTTATTTTCATGTATAACTCATTGTTGTAACCCAATTATATTCCGAAATAAACGATTCGAAAACTCGATGATTCTTTTGTAATAACCCTGTATATTCCTATATTGGGTCGTCCACGAAGTTCGTGCCGATTTTCGTTAGGTGGCATAAGGACAGGTCAGGATATATTAGAATGACTGAAAACAAGTGACATGCATACATTTTCTAAAAGTCGGTAAAGAAATGTACAGCTCACCAAAATATATTGAAAAAAAAATAGCTGTAGTAATAAAAGTAATGGAAAATGGAAAAGTTTCAAGAGAAGACAAAATTTCTGTAGATATTTTAAAATAAGCATTGAATAAATTCGTTAAAATTTTTACTGAATTATTCTCCAAATATGTAACATTATGTGATGTTCCAAAGGGCTAGAAAAGTGGTATTATAATCTTACTTTTTAAGAAAAGAAAAAGAAGATATTAGAAACTATCATCCAATCAGCCTGCTGTCATTCCTGTATAAAATTCTAATGAAAGTTCAGACAAATCGCTTACAGAAACAATAAGGCTCAACTCAACTTCAAAAACAAGCGGGAATTCGAATTGGTTTTAGTAGCATCGACCAATCATCATCATTCACTTAGAGAAATTATTGAAAAGAGTGAGGAATACGAACTCACTCTCTCGGCCTTATTCATGAAACCAGTGTTAACCCATGGTTCTCGTAACACTTGAGATAGAGTTAACACTATCTTAACCCTGGGTTAGAAAGTTTTCGTATTCACCAACCGTGGATTAGTTGACCACAGAGTTATCTGTAAGAGTCTCGCTGATTGGTCAATGTAAAAGCATTGTGTTAAAAAAGTAAACAAGGGTGTTTTTGCTGTAACTGTAACATTTACAGCAGAACGCCAGAGTTTAACGCCATTTAACGCCAGAGTTAACCCATCAATTTCGAAGGATTAAAAAAGAAGGTTAAATCGAGTGTTAAATCGCTGATTTTGCGTGGCGAATACCGATTACTGCGAATACCGATTACTAGCATATTCCCAGGTTAACATCGGTGTTAAAAATTTGGTGAATAAGGCTGTAAGCACGGATTCTTTCTACTCCGTGGCTGTAAGTGTGGCTTTTGTAAACAATGAGAAAGCGTTTCGCACTGTATCATCACTAGCAGTTATAAATGCATTACGGAATACTAATATAAATTCAGGATATATTCACGTTATTGTAAACATTTATGAAGTAATAATATTATGACACCAAAACATTGGTCGTAGCTAAAAAAAAAAAAAAAAAAAAAAATGGTTATTTATTCCCGCTCATCCCGTAAAGCATTGAATTATTATTATTATTAACAGTGTAGCAAAAAGTAACGAATGCACGAACGCTGTTATAATTGAAATTTAGAAACATATTTATTACTAAGGCTAATTATAAATAATCTGAGTATGAAACGATGAAGATAAAGTATGCTATTTCATCTAGAATTTCCTGCTAATGTTTCACTGTGTAACAGGGAAAACTTATTTGTCAATGGATACCTTTGTCTCTCCAGAATTTGCTAACAATGTTTGCGTTTCACGATTATTGCAAGCAGGTAAACAATTCTGTCAGAAATGTTAAAACACGTTACTAATGACAAGAAGTTATTTCTGCCAAATGATCTCGAGTCTTAGAGTTTACATTCTCACGTCAGAGAAAAATACTTATAAAACTTGTTTGTTAGATTTAAACGTATAAATTAAATAATGTACTTATTTTATAACTTCTGCAATAGAAAATTATTATCATAGTTATTTAACACTTTTCGAATGACACTTTTCGTCTCTTTTATTGAGTGATTGCAAAAGTATAAATTAGGCAATAAAAAAATTCTCTGAATATTTAATCAATATTATTGAGTGAATTCTAAAAATTCATTCCCTTTTTAATAGATGACTTAAATCGTGATTTAATTATCCCCAACAGTAACTTATAAGTTCTGTTCTCGAAGCTAGTAGACTGGATGTGCTGGGTTCAATCCCAGATCATGTTCATTACTCTAGTTATTTCGCCGTTTCCATGATTTCCTCCAAAACTAGCAAAAGTAAGGACTAGAAAATCTTATATAGATTATATTTAGGACATACCACGCATGTCCTTAAGTGCCTCAAGCACATAGTTGAAATTAACAACAACAGCAACATTACTTAGTCATTATCCATGGATTACCATTGTTATTAAGAGACTAAATAACTGATAATTTTATAGTTTTTCGCCGATTAAAAGTTTAACATTTAGAAACCAATTTCCTTTTTTCATATCCCACTATCAACGCATTTAATTTTACAGCCACAAATATAATTGCAGTCAATTCCCACACCTGAAAATCAACCCATACAACAAAACTCGCCCTCCTGGGATAATTTGAAATAGAAATAATCTTAAAAACATGCTTTTCCCTCCTCACTTTCAAGGGGGAATAGTAGGAAATTTCACAAAATCAGAGTGTATGTTGTGTACACATAAACAACTAGTACGCGAAAAAATCATCGTTCTAAGATAATTTGTAGCAGAGTAATAAATAACGTACCCCCCTCCTCTTCCTACACTGTAAAAAAAAAAAATCTGTATTACTACTAGAAAATCTCTAGGAAACTGGTATTCCATAAGATTTTCTAGTAATCAATGCTATTTCTTCTGAAGCAACGTTACTGCATTAAATTTAGAAAACAATACATTGAGTTCCTTAGTACACATCCAAATAAAACGTTAGTAACCATTACAGGCGTTTTTCGTGTATGATTACTAAGAAAATTTCATTAACGTTACAGGTATTTCTTTTGCAAATTTACCTAGAAATCATCAGTAAAAATGCTAAGAAATTGTTTGTTTTTGTTACATGTGGTTATTTAGCATGTTTGCTAAGAAATCTTTTGTAACGTTACACATACTTCTCTTGCAAATTCAGGGAATTTTACAAAATCACTTTAGACCCATCGTAGGTGCAAAAAACAAACCTATACCCCAAAAGTTGCTTTCCTGAGATAATTTCGATCAAAGTTGTAGAGGAGAGTGGGGTACAATGGACCTCTCCCTATAATTTATTTATTTATTTTATGGTTCATATTTTGAGACATATAGAGCAGTGCTGCATTGATAAAACTTAGCCAGCAACTTCATGCCTAACTAACAATTTAGCCATTTTATTCATGAAGTTTAGTTTACTGTAGTCAAAAGTAAATAGTTTTAGATAAAGTTTTTTCTGATTAACTTTCAGGAATAATGATCTGGAACAGTCTATTTAGCACAATAAAGAGGTAAGGTTATCTATTATTATATTTAATCTCATTAAAATATTTTTAAGAGGATTTTTTATTTTTATTTTTAATCATTTGCTGTCAGAGGTTCAGACGGGGTACAATGGACCACTAAGAAATGAGGTACATTGAACCATGGTCCATTTACCTCAGTTCTCTGTCATAATAAACTGATTTACGAAATCTGCATTTTTGAAGTGTTAGCTATAAATTATATATAAAAATTTCAGAGTTAACCTTAATTAGATCTATTATGTCTTCAAAGATGAATAAGAAAACAATTTACTTTGAGGTTTCTTCTTATTTGTTATTAATAACCATTCAGCTACTTTTGTATTCTTATATTTTTACAAATATCATATAGCTATAACAGACTAAATTAAATAATGCTACTAAAAAATAAAAATACATATAAATTTGACGAAAAAATCGGTTTTATATTTTGTTGGTTTAATCACAAAAATAAAAGATAAAGAGTATGTTTTTGTGAGATTCATGCAACGAAAACTTAACCCGTTAGTAGTCGCTAGTTGGTCGATTTGCCGCCCATCCATCAGTGTTGCCAGATTTTTTTATTCAATTGCCACCAAAAATTTTTAGAAGTGGCATTTGATATACATAAAGCGCGAATAAAATCGAAGAAACGTCGATCACATCACATCTTAAAATTATTGGTGATATTTAAATAAAAATTGTGCAATCTGTAATAGGTGGCGCTGTCTATAGCGACTACTAACGGGTTAATTAAGATCTCTACATTTTCTGAGAGTGATGCTATATCTCTTGTAAATTTTCAAACTACTGAAATGCTGAGTTTTCCAGACCCTACAACTTCAGAAGAAAACAGCAAATTTTCAATTGCACAAAAATTGTTTAGCGTATCATTTTCTAATTTTAATGTTCATTAATTTACATTATTTGCATGAATCGAAGACATAAATAAACAAATATATTATATTATACATTTTATACTATTAAAAAACATACTACATTAGTATGCGTTTTAAATTTGACCTGTGGTCCATAGTATCCCATGCCATGGACCATTGTACCCCGCGGTCGGGGTACAATGGTTCATTTTGTCAGTTGTTATTAAAAAATTCATATTAAAAAAGTAAACATAATTACTGCTTTTGATTGAGTGTTACATAAGACTCAATATGTAGGTAATATATACACATATTTTCAATAGCGAGAAATTATTACTTTGTGAGTAAACATCTAAAATTTCGAAAATTGGTCCATTGTACCCCACTCTCCCCTATTTTTTTTTTATATCCTCTGCAAACGCGAGAAAGAGGAGGAAAATGTGTAGTTATATAAATATAATTTTGGCTCTGTTTGTATTTTGTAATATCACTGCATGTTTTTTTCATGAATTGTCTTTGTGTAAAAGGTATGAGGAAACGTACTTACACCCCACACATATGCAAAAAGATTATTTAAACTTTAGTTTGTCTTTATTGAGTGAAATTGAACACGATTGTGGATGGATATGGATATTTTAGATATATTTTGATAGTTTACGTCACTTGATGTTTAAATAAACAGATAAATTTGAACGGTTCAAAATCATATATAATACTAAAAAATATATTACAAAGTTAATAAAAAATATGATTTTATAAAATTACAAATTATATATATATATATATATAATGTAAAATGTATATATATATATGTAAAATGTATTTATATAAATGCATATATATATATACATTTAAAAAAAAAAACAGTGAAAAAATATTTAACTAATAAATACATTTAATAATACTATTTCATTGATTGTTGGCAAACGTATATTCGAAATAATACAACACAGTCAACCTATTAATGTCATGAAATAAATAAATCACTTTTCAGCTAACAGGCCACTAATTGAGTTTATATAACATAATTAAATGAGAGAACGAATAAGTTATGGCATTATATATGTATCCTATATTCGTCATTTGAATCTAATAACAACCTATACCGTATTAACATAGTTTTCAGATAGTATTTAAAACGTGTATCACAATAGACTAAAGTATTTATTAGAGTTTTCAATTTTAATCTTTTGAATAAAAGTTTTAGTTTCAAAACGGCAAATATAATTACTGGTTTAGAAGACATTTAATTCTGCTTAATATTTTAATACTGCTTAAATTATAATTTGCTTCATAAAAAATTATTAATTTCACGATGAACTCTTAAATAAACTATTTATTTAGTATTATTTTTTTTTTATTTTCTCTCAAACATATATTGCAGAGAAAGTATTGGTTTTTGCATTGAATTTTTGAAACTGCGTTACTGCTAGAATTATACATTTTGAGGGCCTTCTAATCCGAAAAATAGGATTTTAGCAGTGGTTTGTGTATCTGTATGCTTGTCTGCTTGGAAAGTTTTCTATCAGTATTAAAAAAACAAAACAACTAAAAGTTAGTAATAAGCGCAAATTCGTATTATAAATAAATATACAACACATGAATTTAAGGCTACTTCAATGTATATCATTGATTGCTAACGTTTACCAGAAATTTTTCTAATCACACTATATATCTATGTATGTCATGTTTTAAATTCCTTCTTCATTATTAAATAAATAAATAAAGTAAAATAAAAAGCAATCAGATAAGAGCTCATGTGATATTCTTTACTATTATAAACTATATTAATAAGAGAATTGTTTTCGAGCATCTTAAATTCTTACGCTATTAAGTAAATAAAATTTTTATTAAATTTAAATTATTATATATACAAATATATATATATATATTATCATTTTATTTTTACCGCTTAATTTGCATTTTTTTTTTACCCCAATTACACCTTATATTGCGTATTTAAGCTCCCATCGTAATATTTATTTTTGAAAAGTCTAAATTTAGAAATTTTATGGATTTTTCTCACAACCGTTGCAACATAGACCTAAAACGTCGCAACAAAGACCAAAATAGTACAATTATTACTTTATTCGTTAGATCGGAGTAATGAAATTTCGAATACCTTACAAATGTCTTTATTCATATATATACGAGGGTTACTCTGAAATTTTTGAGATACGCCTAGGTAATTAATGTTAAACTTACCAAATTTTAGGTGTGTTCAAAGTAGCCTCCTTCAGCATCAATACACTTCTGTAGCTGAATTTTCCAAAAATTAAATGCCTCTAACCATTCATTTCTTGGAATCGATGAAAAAAATGCCTTTATAGCCCCATCAATCTCATCTTCGGAAAGAAAACAACGCCCACGCAAGTTCTTTTTCAGATTAAAAAACAGCAAAAAGTCACACATAGCTAGATCAGGTGAATAGGGTGTATGTTTCAGCACCTTGATGCGTTTTTGTTGAAGAAATTCAACTGTTAATTCTGCTGAATGAGAAGATGCATTATCATGGTGGAGAATGAGTCCTCTAACATTCACTTCTTTAAGAATTTCTGGAAAACATTTAGTAGTGTACCAGTTAGCTGTGACTGTCTTCTGTCCTTCCAGCTTGATAGCTTTGACCAATCCTGTACTTCCAAATAAAACGGCCTATACATTACTTTTTTCATGACACGTTGTCTTTTTCCCATTGTGGGTTTGGAATCGTCTTCAAAGACCCACACATTGCTTTCTTGGCGCGTTGGACCATCAAAAAATGGTATGTACGTTTCATCACCAGCTATTATTTTAAAAATAATGCGGTGGCCACCATCATTAAGTAATTTAAGAGTTTCTTTGCTTATTCTGACACATTCGTGTTTTTGATGCTTTGTTAAATTATGGGGAACCCAACGGCAAACTAATTTTTTCGTATGCAATTCTTCATGAATAATTTTATGTATCGCAGCTGATCCAATGTTAAGTTCCTTCTGTATCATAGGGTAGGTACAACGATTGTCGTCGATTAACATTTCCGAATGGCAGACACATTATCTGGATTTACTGCTGACAAGGACCTTCCTGTGTGTTTTTCATCCTGGAGAGAATGTCGACCTCTGTGAAATTCTATAAACAATCTGAATACAGTTGCACGAGATGGGCTTTCACCTCCAAAAGCTAAATGTAGGCGTTGAACGTATTCTTCTTGATTTAATACCATTTTAAAATCATACAAAATCATAGCACGATAATGTTCTCGCGTCAACTCCATTTTTTTTTTCTGTCTAAAATTTATTCTACGCTAAACTACTAGCAAATAACAAGTAAAAAAATCGTCTATCAGGCTAAAATAGTTCATATTTTCAAATCTAATCGGTAATGTTTTTCTACCGCTTATCGTCTGCACGTATCTCAAAAATTTCAGAGTAACCCTCGTATCAATACAATTAAAAAGTTAGTAACTATTTTCATCTATTTCATGCGAATAATTTATTATGGTAAAATAAAGTTTGTTTGTAATGAAATCAGGTAAATTCATTTGTACGTCGTAGAGAATTCGAGTCAAAGAATATACTCATATATACATGTGGGTGGGTGGGGAGGGGTTACATAAATATGGATAATGTTATATACCTGGATATAGTATAAATAAACATAAGTTATATACAAATAATTTTAAACGCGATGAGTAACAAACCCTATTTTTATTTGTAGAGTACAGCATAATGCACATTGATAATCTCAACATTATACTCAAATTACATTTTTCGTTATTATCATTTATATTACTATATGCAAGTATACAATGTAATAATTCTCTAATATATAAATCGTCTGCATTATCATGGGAGATAATTTTTTTAATATTAATTTTAATAAATTATTTTTAATGACAAGGAAACATTCAAAAGGTGTCATCTTCAAAAAATATTAAGAAAAAATATATGTGATTCTACTATTCATAAAACACAAGAAAGTGAAAAAATTATCGACTGAAATGAATTACAGAGACCACAAAAAAATATCAAAATTAAGCATTTTTGGCGATTTAGCCCTGTTAGGTGGTACGTTTGCTAGCACCGAGGTTGCCGTGTACGAACAGAACCGTGTTTTGCTTCTCTGCCAAGTACTCAAAACCAATCGCCTAACAGTGTGAAATCGCCAAGTATGCTTAATTTTGATAATTTTTTGTGGTCGCTGTAATTCATTTCAGCTGATATTTTTTTCACTTTCTGGTGTTTTATGAAGAGTAGAATCATATATATTTTTTTTAAGACGACACCTTTTGAATGTTTCCTTGTGAGGGAATTTGTATAGGAAAATATAGAAGAAAGTCATGTGGTGGCCACAACATACTAGTTTTTTTAATGTATAAGTTTATATTTTGCATTCATGCTTAATTTAAACCAAAAACAGATATCAACTGACGAAAATCAGTTGTATAGAAAGTTAAATTACAAACTAACAATTTTCTAAAACTGGTTCCCAAAAATATCAGATAATCAAATAGCGCAAAGTATAAATTGTTACGTTTTGTTTTATTTTCGCTTATCAAGCATTCTTCAAAATAATTTACGTTCGAAAATAAGAGAATAATTTATCTCCTTATAGATTGTGCACTTACAGATAATGTTTAGCGAGATTTATTTGTCCATACTAACATAGTTGTATTTCCATAAAACTGCCTTTTTTCCTGTGTGCTTTCTCCATTCAGTGAATGTGGTGCAGAAATCCTTTACTAGTCTCGAACGATAAATCTGGCTGATTTCACATAATTGGGACCTTGATTAGTTTCAAATATGAAAAATGCCTGTCACAAATGTTGTAAATTCACATGAACTATTATAACGTTGTTACAAAAATGTGGTACAAATAAATGGTTGCTGAAATGCTAAAACTGCATGCGATTATGTTTGCAAAACATTAGAAAAATTTTCATTTGTGCAAATATATATTACCTACAGTCGGTAACAAAAGTGTCCGAACACTAGCAAAAATTCCTATGTAAAAAAAGTACACTTCATACGGTTTTGTTAAATAAATCCTAGTCGAATTCTCTTCTTAGTCAGTCTGAGAACATGATTCGATAAGGATTTATTTAAAAAAACCGTATGGAGTGTACTTTTTTTACATAAGAATTTTTCTAGTGTTCGGACACTTTTGTTACCGACTGTACTATTTCTGTTTTTGTTTTCTTTCAAACTTTCTTTCTTTCTACGTCATATAAATTCTGTCGTTTATGCTGAATACAAAGGTAATAAATAATCTAGGTTCTGGGTTACAAAATCCCATCTTATATTAAATACAGTTCCCGCCGCTTATTAAAATCACATTCGTTCTAAGCGAAAGTGATTTTATTAAACGGCTAATTTTTATATCCAGCGAACATTTTGAACTCAAGAAAAAGGTATTACAGCCCTGAATTTGTAAGAAAATTTCAAAATGTAACAAATAAGGGTAATAATAAGCAATATTAATTGATTTTTGAGAGATAATCCTCCAAAAAGGTCGTTCCTCTAAAATAAGTAAATTAAAAACATCCTACATTCCGATGCGCTTTCCTTTTAGGAATATCAGAATTACTTTGTCAATTGTTCATGATTTTCTTTTAATTTTAAACTATTTCCATTGAAACCTCTTACTTCTTCATTATTTTAAAATAAGAACTAAAAGCAACTGCCTTTTAAAAATTAAAAGTAAAAAAGTAAGAAAAAAAAACTTATCACATGTGAATCAAATCAAATTTGTAACTTATTTTCGCATTTCAAAGAATACGGTACTCGCCGCTTATTAAAATCACATTCGTTCTGAACCAAAATAATTTTATTAAGCGGCAGATTTTTATATCCAGCGAACATTTTGAACTCAAGAAAAAAGTATTACATCCCTGAATTTGGAAAGAAATTTCAAAATGGAACAAATAAATAATGGAAATAATCAGCAATATTAATTGATTTTTGAGAGATAATCCATTAATTTTGTTCCTCCAAAATAAGTAAATTAAACACATCCTACATTCCAGTGCGCTTTCATTCCAGGAAGATTATACTTACTTTGTCAAATGTTCATTCTTTTCTTTTAAATTTAAAATATTTCCATTTAAACCTCTTACTTTTTAATTAGTTTAAAATAAGAACTAAAAGCAACTGTCTTTTAAAAATTAAAAGTAAAAAATTAAGAAAAAAAAAAACTTATCACTTGTGAATCAAATGAAATTTGTAACTTATTATCGCATTTCAAAGAATATGTTCCTTGAAATTATTACTAAGACAAGTGACGTTGCTTGTTTAATTTGTAATGATGCTGCAAATGCAAATTTTTCATCAAAGAGAATTAACGGAGAGATTTCTGTGTTTCTTTTCTTTTTTAATTCAAAAATGAAAAAGTGCCAGCGTAAAAAATAATAATAATAATAATAAAAATAAAAATGTCTATTATGTTTCAGGGACATTTTTGCTGCTGCAGAGATTTTTTTTTTTTTTTTTTTTTTTTTTTTTGAGTTTATTAACAGGCGATGCTGATTTTATTAAGCTACGATTTAAAGGAAGTTTATATTGATTTGACTCCGGCCCTTTCAATTTGATGAGATTAAGCGGCAGATTTTATTAACCAGCTAATTTATTAAGCGGCGGTTATTGTACTTGAAAGCTTTAGAATGGAATAAAAAAATTTCTCTTTTAATCGCTTGTAAATAGATATATTAAGTAGAAATAAAGCACAACATAAAAACTTTGAACATATGTCTTTTTTTTACTTCTTATGTTTTTATTTTTATTTTTTTTTTTTTGAGTTTATTAACAGGCGATGCTGATTTTATTAAGCTACGATTTAAAGGAAGTTTATATTGATTTGACTCCGGCCCTTTCAATTTGATGAGATTAAGCGGCAGATTTTATTATCCAGCTAATTTATTAAGCGGCGGTTATTGTACTTGAAAGCTTTAGAATGGAATAAAAAAATTTCTCTTTTAATCGCTTGTAAATAGATATATTAAGTGGAAATAAAGCACAACATAAAAACTTTGAACATATCTCTTTTTTTTACTTCTTATGTTTTTTTTTTTTTTTTTTTTTTGAGTTTATTAACAGGCGATGCTGATTTTATTAAGCTACGATTTAAAGGAAGTTTATATTGATTTGACTCCGGCCCTTTCAATTTGATGAGATTAAGCGGCAGATTTTATTATCCAGCTAATTTATTAAGCGGCGGTTATTGTACTTGAAAGCTTTAGAATGGAATAAAAAAATTTCTCTTTTAATCGCTTGTAAATAGATATATTAAGTGGAAATAAAGCACAACATAAAAACTTTGAACATATCTCTTTTTTTTACTTCTTATGTTTTTTTTTTTTTTTTTTGGAGTTTATTAACAGGCGATGCTGATTTTATTAAGCTACGATTTAAAGGAAGTTTATATTGATTTGACTCCGGCCCTTTCAATTTGATGAGATTAAGCGGCAGATTTTATTAACCAGCTAATTTATTAAGCGGCGGTTATTGTACTTGAAAGCTTTAGAATGGAATAAAAAAATTTCTCTTTTAATCGCTTGTAAATAGATATATTAAGTAGAAATAAAGCACAACATAAAAACTTTGAACATATCTCTTTTTTTTACTTCTTATGTTTTTTTTTTTTTTTTTTTTTTTTTTTTTTTTTGAGTTTATTAACAGGCGATGCTGATTTTATTAAGCTACGATTTAAAGGAAGTTTATATTGATTTGACTCCGGCCCTTTCAATTTGATGAGATTAAGCGGCAGATTTTATTATCCAGCTAATTTATTAAGCGGCGGTTATTGTACTTGAAAGCTTTAGAATGGAATAAAAAAATTTCTCTTTTAATCGCTTGTAAATAGATATATTAAGTGGAAATAAAGCACAACATAAAAACTTTGAACATATCTCTTTTTTTTACTTCTTATGTTTTTTTTTTTTTTTTTTTTTTTTGAGTTTATTAACAGGCGATGCTGATTTTATTAAGCTACGATTTAAAGGAAGTTTATATTGATTTGACTCCGGCCCTTTCAATTTGATGAGATTAAGCGGCAGATTTTATTATCCAGCTAATTTATTAAGCGGCGGTTATTGTACTTGAAAGCTTTAGAATGGAATAAAAAAATTTCTCTTTTAATCGCTTGTAAATAGATATATTAAGTGGAAATAAAGCACAACATAAAAACTTTGAACATATCTCTTTTTTTTACTTCTTATGTTTTTTTTTTTTTTTTTTTTGGAGTTTATTAACAGGCGATGCTGATTTTATTAAGCTACGATTTAAAGGAAGTTTATATTGATTTGACTCCGGCCCTTTCAATTTGATGAGATTAAGCGGCAGATTTTATTAATCAGCTAATTTATTAAGCGGCGGTTATTGTACTTGAAAGCTTTAGAATGGAATAAAAAAATTTCTCTTTTAATCGCTTGTAAATAGATATATTAAGTAGAAATAAAGCACAACATAAAAACTTTGAACATATCTCTTTTTTTTACTTCTTATGTTTTTTTTTTTTTTTTTTTTTTTTTTTTTTTGAGTTTA